>JAWNNH010000267.1:0-122500 GCA_035043045.1 Hirtodrosophila alboralis | reverse complement strand
TCCAATTTAATAAGAAGAAGAATTTAATTATTTAATTAATTAAATTTAATATTTTGTGCTGTTTTTCAAATCTATTTTGCTTTCATTTTGTCGCAACTTTGTCTAATTTTTTTGGTTGATCTTTTTTACCTGTTAGCTCTGAAGATTATACTTAAGATCGAAATTGATTAAAAATATTCTAAATATTAATCTCTCAACTTCAGGCATACAGGAGAAACTGGGCATTCTACACAATGGCGATGTCTACGCTGTCTTCTCCTATGAGGCTCAGAATAGCGATGAGCTTAGCTTCCATGTCAATGAGCCGCTGATTGTCCTGCGAAAAGGAGATGACTCCGAGAACGAATGGTGGTGGGCACGCAATGCCACCGGAGATGAAGGCTACGTGCCACGCAATCTGCTTGGAGTAAGTTAACAAATTATATAAATAAATATAAAGTTATACATATATTTATTCATAATAAATTTAAATAAGTTCGTTTGATCTACATTCTGGTATATTTCCTGTTTGTTTTCTTGTTTGATTGCTTTAAAGGAATTAAAATTAAATGTACAAGAATTGAATGCAAAGAAAGTGTAAGGAACAAACAAAATATACAAAACAAAGGAATGAACTGAACAAACGAACTAAAGAAATTAACGAAGAAAAGAACTAAAGAAAATTTACGAACTAATTGAGCAAATAAACTAAACGAACTCGTAAACTGAGCAATTGAAATAAAAAACAATCGAATGAATGAATGAATTATATATAAGCACTTTCTTTGAACTACCCTCAACTAATCAAGTTGTTTTCTTTATCCTTTTTGCAATCCTTTAGCTATATCCACGAGTTCCGCCACAGTCGCCGCATTTCAACGATTAGCAGTTAATACGCTTTACCATATTGAAGAGAAAGGCTGGCCGACTTGTGCAGAAGCGTTATATATCTAAGTATATTTGAGTACTGAGTCCTGTGGCCAGAGTCCTGAGTCGGATGCCAAGCACGTGCCGTCGCAGTCAGCAGGCGGGCCAACGGCGCGTATTAGTTATGAGCTGCGAATTATTTATCACAGTGCTCATATGTTTTCCTTCCTGTTTACTTTTTTTTTGCTTGAAAAGCCACATGAAGGAAACCAGGCGCAGTCTCTCACACACACACACACAACACACACACACACACACGATCCCATATGGCATTTAGTAGGTCCATATGCTGAGGAGTGTGTGTCTGCAGAAAAATATGAGTGTGGCCATCAAATGTGCAACATTTATTCCAGCAGAGGAGCTCCAACTTCGAAGGATTCACAATTAGCGCCTTTGACGCTATCCTGCACACGTACAATAAATATATGTTTTCACTTAAGCCTTCCCCCCATCCCCTTTAGATTAAGGTCCTAGAGTTATTAACTTAAGCAATATAAACCAACCAAACCCCCACGCCGCCCCTCGAACAGCTCGCCACAATTTGATTCAATTTTGTGCATTAAATTAAATTCGAATTGCAAATTGAAAAACGAGCTTGTTAAATGCCAGTTACATGTTAATTGTTAAAATATATTTCAATTACAACATTTTACATTGATACACAGACAAATCGAATGTGATTTTTGTATGTATAAAGCGAATATAATTTAATATGAATAAAACTATATATTATTGAATTTTTTGCATAATGTACAGCGAATTCTTTATCAATTACACATTCTTAATAAAATAATATTAAAATTTATATATAATATATCTATGTATGTATATGTAATTGCCTAATGCCTACCACCTACACCTAGCATTAACAAAAATTAAAAATAAAAAAATAAAATAAAAAATGAAACAAACACACAACAAATTACATTGGAAAATGCGAATCAATTTGACTTTGAAATATATTTTTAATTAAAAGAAATTAGACATTTAATGCCCTTTTAAAGGGCTTATTTAATTTTCAGATTAAATATAAAAAAAGAATAATAAAATAATAGAAAAATATACAGTAAAAAAAAACTTCGTTTGAATTTGGCAATTGATTTTTATAAGAATTTCTTTCAATAATAAAATAGGATGAATATCAAAAAAAATGTTTAACTGATCTCGATTTTGGGATTATTAGAAAAATTATTTTTATCAGTAAAATAAACAATTTTGAAAGGGTTTATTATTGTTTAAAAAGTTAACATTGTAAATTTATGTAATGATAAATTAAAAGCATTTTTACTAAGGCAGAAACGTCTGATTTCTAAAAAATAAAAGAGTATTCAATCTTCGCCGAAACGTAAGACCGCAATATATATTTAAAGTTAAACAATTCGAGCAAATTAATATAAAATAAATGTGACTCTCCTCAGCCCTCTTAGTAAATATTTATTTGCTGAGCTCGGAACATTTTTCAACTGAATTGCAGTTCAGTATTGCATTGGAGGCTGGCAAGTGCTGTACTTAGTCGGATATAAACCCAAATTTAGCACGCAAATAACTATAATAAATATATATATAGAAAGGTTCAAGAGTGCGTGTTTAACAACCTAACTTTAATTAATTGGTATATCATTAGACTAAGACAAAACTTGTTTTTTGTTTTTTTCGGTTAGGCAATAAAAACTTTAAGAAATTGTAAATAAAACTGCGCATTTAAATAGCAACTCGGTTCAGTATACCCAACTCAGTTGAGTTGATTGATTGAATAGTTAAATAATTTGCTGTGACAGTGCAAAACTTACGTAAATTGAATTCAGATACTTAGATACTTTCAAAAGGCAGTTAGTATCTTTTAGATACTTTTGCATTTCCGCAATGAAACTGCTGCAATTGAGATTTATTTTTGTTTGCTGTTTGCTGCAGGAATTCAAGCCAGCACAAGCTGCCAAAATATTGGCTGTCTATGCATTCCCCGGTAAGCAGACTTCACTGTGCTGTTGAGTATTAAATAAACTTCAATCAAATGCAGGCAAAAGTCATTATATGATGCACACGGCGCTGATAAGAGAACTTGTGGAAAGTGGCCATCAAGTGACAATGATTGCAGCCTTCTCACTGGCAGCTGAGAGACTTGGGAGCAACTATACGGAAGTGTTGATAGAGCCCGTATATGATTTCTGGCATGATGGTAAGTGTGTGTGTAACTAAACTCAACAATTGATATGCTCAGGGAAGTGTGCATTTATCACAGTGAAGCTTAACTTTGGCGTACAGCATCTGTTTGACTTGACGCGCATGAAGAATCATGATTTCCTCAAAATGCTCGAAATAATTGGTTTAAAGACCACGGAACATGCTCTGAGACAGCCCAAAGTGCAGGATTTAATCCATGCCAGCCAAACGGAGGGAGTTTTTGATTTACTTCTCGCCGAACAGTTCTATCAGGAGGCATTTCTGGCTCTGGCCTATAAATATAAGATACCCATTGTGACAACCAGTACACTGGGCTATGAGAATCATATGAGCCAAATGATGGGTCTAATAACACCCTGGTCCTTTGTACCCCATGGCTTTATGCCCTTTACGGATCGCATGTCCTTTTTGGAACGTCTGAGCAATACATATGTATCGCTGTATGAGGATTTCGATCGTCTGTTCAACTATTTTCCCAAAATGGATGCCATAACTGAACAATACTTTGGCAGTGTCTTGAGTAAGTTCCAATGAATTCGGCTTTGATTTGGATTTTAAGGGATTCGATGTATTACCACTTGCAGCTAATGTGCCCAAGGTCAAGCACATGGAAACGCAAATCTCGGTGATGTTGCTCAACAGTCACGCACCGCTGACAACGGCACGTCCCACTGTGGATGCCATGGTGCCCGTGGGTGGCATGCACATCTATCCGCCCAAGCAGCTGCCCCAGGATATGCAAAGTTTCCTCGACGAGGCAACAAATGGCGCCATATTCTTCAGTCTGGGTAAGTGTGCATAAGGGAAGAGATATTCGTGCGTGAAAATTGTTTTTCAGTTATGATGAAGGGTATTTACTAGTATTAAGCTAGTTTTTATAGGCAATAGGTAAAGGGGTGTATAAAATTTTGCAAATATATGTAACAGGCATGAGAAGGTATTTCCGACTATATAAAGTATATATATTCAAGATCAAGATCAATAGTGAAGTGGATTTATCCCTGTCCATCTGAAGTGTGGTATCTCGGATTCTATAAGAGCTAGAAACACCAAATTTGGTATATAGATTTCAAATTATCGATAGTCCCCCTTCCTATCAACAAAAATCGATAAATACGATTCATAGGCACAATATTAAAGTTTTGATATTGATATTTGGTGCACGTAATTATAATGATAATCTGCATATGCTGTACAAATTTTATAACGATCGAACAGTAAACACCAAAGTTATTGAACATTTAGTTTGTGTGAAAAACAAGCTGACAGCAGCGCAGTCAGCTGCGAAGTCTATAGGCAGCACAGCGCGTAGCATGTACGCACATATGTATATGTGAATACGTATATCTTATTGCGGCCTTAAACTGCATACAGGGTATACCGCAGTAGGGTTTTCTCGACTATTAAACTCCGAATTGTTGAACTCTAGCTAAACGCTCAACTTTTATTCCAGGCAGCAATGTGCAGAGCAAAGAAATGCCCCCAGAGATGTTGCGTCTCTTTCTGAAGGTCTTTGGCTCCTTGGAGCAGCGTGTGCTGTGGAAGTTTGAGGACGAATCAATTGAACAATTGCCCGAGAATGTGATGATACGCAAATGGTTGCCCCAGGTGGATATATTGGCGCATCGCAATGTCAAAGTATTTATCACACACGGTGGCTTGTTTGGCACCCAGGAAGGTGTACATTATGCTGTGCCCATGCTGGGCATACCCTTCTACTGTGATCAGGTTAGAGTATTTAAAATTTAATCAAAAGTATATTTTTTAAACTGTTTCAAACTGCTGCAGCATCTCAACATGAACAAGGCAGTGCTGGGTGGTTATGCCATCAGTTTGCACTTTCAGTCCATTACGGAGCAGATACTAAAGGATGCACTGCTTCAGCTTATTCACAATGTCACCTACAAGGATAATGTACAGCGTATTTCACGCATCTTTCGCGATCGTCCTCTGGAACCGCGCCGGAATGCCGTCTATTGGATCGAGTATGTCATACGTCACAAGGGTGCACCACATATGCGCTCCGCTGGCCTGGATCTCAAGTGGTATCAGTTCTATCTGCTGGATGTGTTTGCCTTTGTGGCTTTCATGGCTTTCTCTGGTCTTTTGCTTTTGCTGTTGGCTCTACGTTTGCTCAGAGGCAGCGATAAAAAGCACAAAAAGGCCAAAAAACATTAAATTAAATTAGTTTTTTTATTGTATATAAATTTATATATTTTTAATAAATAAAAAATAAATGTTATTTAGTATTGCGAACTGCCTGCAACTACTTGTGCATATAAATTACATTCAAATGATATTTCTAATGCATTTGATCATCATTTCTCTCTACAATATACAAATATAGTTTTGCTCTCTGTAAAAACTATTAAACATATAACTCTGACGTGATCTGTATATATTTTCCAGCAAATTCGCTCATTTTTAAAACTGACGAATCATCATTTAAACAAACAAAAAAAATACAAAACAAAATACGCAAAAATGTTTAGTGTTGGAGCAGTCTCGATTAAACGCTACCCTGTATTAAGTGTATTGTGTGTTATTGTCTATTGAATAAAAATTGAAGTACTGTTTCTTTAAATACTTTTTTGAAGATTCTTTTATACAAAAATTCAATAAACAACAAAGTTTGGGCTGCATAAATTAGACATTTGGGTTAAGATTATGTTTAAGAAGAAGTATATTAAAATAATAATAATAATGGCAAAATTAGAATTGATTTTATTTATTTAATTTTACCATATCTTTATAAAAATTTATATTGCTCTTAAAAGATATCTGAAGTATAGAATATTCTCCCTTAGGGATTTAACTAATAAAAATAGATTTAGGAAAATTAAACATCATTAGATACTTTTGCATAACATAAGAATGAAAATCTTATTATAGATAAGTACATATATAATAAAATAAAAATACATTATGTAATTGTTAAAATTTTTCAATTACAACATTTTACATTGATACACAGACAAATCGAATGTGATTTTTGTATGTATAAAGCGCAACATAATAAGTATATAATTTAATATGAATAAAACTATATATTATTGAATTTTTCGCATAATGTACAGCGAATTCTTTATCAATTACACATTCTTAATAAAATAATATTAAAACTTATATATAATCTAATTATGTATGTATATGTAATTGCCTAATGCCTACCACCTACAAAATAAATAAAATATATATTATTTTTTGTAAAACACGCAGTGTATATACCATAGAATTTAAATGATTATAGGGTATACTATAAGCATTCTCAGTGAATTTCACAATGGGCACAACGTTGATAAGTTGTCGTGAATTAATATTGAAGGTGCCGCTGCCGGGTTGGAATCAGTTGCCTCCGAATCGCGGCGTGGATCGGTTGCTCGAGATTCGTTTAGTTAAGTGAAAAGTGGAACCTCAAAATGGTGTGTACATTAATATTAATTGAGAGCTATTGAAACTATTTTAGAAAATCAAAATAAATTCAATTAATTTAATAAATTCCTGAATATATTATGATTTCTATTAAAATTAAAGTGAAAATAATATTTTTAAATTTGTATAAATTATTTGGTCAAAGTCCAAGTAATTAAAATATTTGGAAAGCTGTGAAAGCTTTAATAACTTTATTTTGCATAGTTTTCTAATTTCTAAAAATAAACCGGTTTTTTGTCTGCAAAGGGAACAAATTAATTAAAAACAAACAAACAAAAAACCAGAGTTTCTCTTTAAACGTTTAACAACAAACAATTCTCTCTCTCTCACTCTTTTTACTCCCATTTTCTTAAACGTTTATAAACGTTTGGCAATGAAAACAACAAGTCAATGTTAAACGTTTGCTAATGAAATCGAATTTTATATAGAGTTTAGAATCTTATCAAACTGATTAATCGATGGCTTAAAAAAGTGGCTTCTGAGTGTTTGCTTAACAACACACGTACAAAAGTAATTAGACAAAATAATATAAAATATAGATGTAGACACACATGTAGGCGATAAGGGAAACGTGTAGTCGAGAGATGATAAAATAAAAAGTAGATAAGGCAACATTATTATTAGCAGTATCAAATAGTTAGACTGTTTTGATTATAACACTCGATCTATAGATAAGCTGATAAGTGGTCAATGTACTTTCTAGTGGCATAGATCTAAAATTCAACAACTTAAAAAATCATTTAATTGACCTCTATAAAAACCTTTGAACTTGATCTACAGCAACTGAAATGTGGATTGAAATTCCTGCTGTTGGGCCTTGTGGCAATGCAACATTTGGAGCTCACAGCTGGTTCCCGAATTCTGGCAGCATTCTTCTTTCCCGGAAAAAGTCACTTCATGATGACAAATGCACTTATCAGGGAGTTGGTTCATCGTGGACATGAGGTGACCTTCATTACACCATTTTCGTTGGCCAACGAGAACTTGGGAGCGAATTATACGGAGGTTCTATTGCCACAATATAATTTCTGGCCAACAGGTAATTTAGAAAGCTATCTCAATTCAAATCAACCTTTACTTAACTACTAAACTCATCTTTCAGTTCTTAAAATATCCAAAGCCAAGTCCGTACTGGAAATGCGAGAAGTCTCAACTCTAACATTCATCAAAATGGCCTCGATTATGGGTCTTGAGACCACGGAGTTTGCATTTGAGCAACCGGAATTATTGAAGATCATTCATGAAAAGAATAAAGTGGGAAAATATGATTTACTGTTGGCAGAACAGTTCTTCAATGAGGGAGCCCTATTTCTGGGGCATCTATATCAAATTCCAATCATTACTGTATCCACCTTTGGCTTTGCCAATTACTTAAGTCAAATCGTGGGCATCATGTCACCCTGGTCATATGTAGCACACGGATGGAAATTCTACACGGATCACATGTCCCTTATGGAACGTATTGACAATGTTTATAGCAGTCTGGTTGATGACCTAATGCGGGCCTTCTGGTATTATCCAAGTCACGATGATATCTTAAAGAAACATTTCGCCAAGGACTTTGGTCAGCTGCCAACCATCAAGCAACTGGAGCGCAATATATCTGCAATACTCTTGAACTCCCACATGCCTCTTGAAGAACCAAGACCCATCTCATTCAATATGATTCCCGTTGGTGGACTTCATATAAAGACACCCCAACCATTGCCCGCAAATATGCAAAAATTCTTGGATGAAGCTAAACATGGTGCAATCTATTTTAGCTTAGGTAAGCTAACAAATTAATTATATTTGAACCGTAGTAAACAACTTTCTTAACAGGCTCCCAGGTACGCAGCGCGGATATGCCACCCGAGAAGCTGAGAATCTTCCTTAAAATATTTGGCAGTCTGAAGCAACGTGTCCTGTGGAAATTCGAGGACGATAAATTGCCCAACCTGCCAGCCAATGTCATGGTCCAGAAGTGGATGCCACAAAATGATATATTGGCCCATCCAAATGTGAAAGTTTTCATCTCCCATGGAGGTCTCTTTGGCACCCAAGAGGCTGTCTATCATGGTGTACCCGTGCTTGGAATGCCTGTCTACGGTGATCAGAGACTTAATACAAAGAAGGGTACAGTTGCAGGGTATGCCCTGGGTGTGGACTACCGTACAGTTACGGAAGAAGAACTACGGTACTCTCTTACTGAACTCCTAGAGAATCCCAAGTATATGTCCAACATGAAGCGTGCCTCAAGCGTCTTTCGTAATCGACCTCTGAATGCGATGGATACGGCCATGTTCTGGATCGATTATGTTATAGAACAACGAGGAGCACCCCATATGGTATCAGCTGGTATACACCTCCCCTGGTATCAGTTTTACCTCCTGGACATAGTTGCTATTGCCTTGGCTATTATATTATTGCCCATTTTGGGATTGTGTTTCATTTGTCGTAAATGCAAATCTGTTAAGAAACCTAAGACAAAGTCTAAACGAAGCTAGAATTATAAAAAATCTTTAACAAATTTCTTTAAATATTTAATAAACGTGATGTACATATTTTAAAACTCTTTGACTGTTTATTATTCAACACGAATCTGTTTTATTAAAATGTATTTCCTATACGCCCCCCCGTATTTTTATGTTTCTATTTCCAATACCTAATTTTAAATAAATTATACAAATATCATGCTCGTTGAATTTTACAATACTCACGAAGCTGATAAGTTATCGTAAATCCATGTAGAAGGGGCCGATGTCGGGTTTGCCTCAGTAATCTGTGAATCGCGGCGCGGAGAGGTTGCTCGAGATTTGTGCGGCAAAGTGAAAAGTGAAAACAAAATCAAAAATGGTGTGTATATTCGAAAAACATTAGAAACTGATAAAAATATACTTATATATATATATATATTATATTTATAACAAACAAACACAAACAGTCTGACAATAGTTCAATTTGTTTTGATTTTAAATTGATTTGAATTCATTTAAAGTTCTAAATATAATACATCCAAGTTTGTTTGTTCAATTTCTTACGTAATAAAACAATAAGCCAAATATGATTAAAACTCTTGATAATGATTGCAAATCGTAAGGTGATAAAGGAAAGCTATTAACCTAGTCAGATAAGAATATATTTAATAGAAAGAAAATAGTTGAAACAATTACTATTAAATAAAATAAAAATTAGAAAGTTCACAGTGGAAAAACATTTATATAACGAGTGTACTTACATATCTTATCAATCTTACGCGATTAGATGTCTGGAAGATCTTCAGGCTAAATTATGATTAAAATAATAAAAAAGTAATAAAAAATGCGAAGACAAAAAAGAACTTGAAAAAAGTCGTGAAACATTATACATATATGAAGTGTAAATAAAAACTATTAAGACTTAGATCTGAAATTCCAAAAAAACACATGTTTATAATCAAATGTAAACAAATAAACATTGAATTATTTGTTTAATAGTATTATTACGGTTTGTATATGAAATCTAAGTCTACTTTTAGGCAGCTCTAAATTCTGATTTATTTGCAAGTCAAGTTCAATTTTTGGCGAGAGAAATTGAAAATTATTTTATTCCAAAAATAAAATAGATTTAAATGCCAAATCAAAATCAAACAATTATTTCTTATGAGTTCCAGAGATGAATCTTTTAATAGAGTTCTATTAATAACCTTTCAACTTGATCTACAGCAAATGAAATGTGGATTGCAATTCCTGCTGTTGGGCCTTGTGGCAATGCAAGATTTGGAGCTCACAGCCGGATCCCGAATTCTGGCAGCATTCTTCTTTCCGAGCAAAAGTCATTTTATGATGACAAGTGCACTCATCAGGGAGCTGGTACATCGTGGACATGAGGTGACCTTCATTACGCCCTTCTCATTGCAAGAAGAGAAATTGGGAGCTAATTATAATGAGGTCCTATTTGCACAGTATAATACTTGGCCAACAGGTGAGCCTGAACTTTTATTAACTATCAGCTAACAATATAAACTTCCAAAAATATTATACTTTAGTTCTGGAAATAACCAAAGCCCAGTCCGTGCTGGACATGACGGATGTACCAACTGTAACATTCCTAAAAATGGCATACGCTACAGGATTTGAGACGACTGACTTTGCATTTGAGCAGCCGGAGGTATTGAAGATCATTCATGCCAAGGATAAAGTGGATAAATATGATTTACTGTTGACCGAGCAGTTCTTCAATGAGGGAGCCCTATTTCTGGGCCATCTTTATCAAATTCCAATTATTACCGTATCCACCTTTGGCTTTGCCAACTATTTAAGTCCATTGGTGGGCATCATTTCTCCATGGTCATATGTGCCACATGGCTGGAAACCGTTTACAGATCGAATGTCGCTTATGGAGCGAATCGATAGTGTCTACCATTTGCTGGCTGAAGACTTAATGCGTACATTCTGGTACTATCCAGGTCATGATGATATCTTGAAAAAACATTTCGCCAAGAAATTCGATAATCTTCCAACTATCAAGCAACTGGAGCGCAATATATCTGCGATACTACTGAACACTCATATGCCTCTGGAAGCACCAAGACCCATATCATTCAATATGATTCCCGTGGGTGGACTTCACATTAAGCCACCCCAACCATTGCCTTTAAATATACAAAAATTCTTGGATGAAGCTAAACATGGTGCAATTTACTTTAGCTTAGGTAAGCTTTCAAATTGTTTTTATTATGACCTTAGTTAACAAATTTCTCACCAGGTTCCCAGGTACGCAGCGCGGATATGCCACCCGAGAAGCTGAAAATCTTCCTCAAAGTCTTTGGCAGTCTAAAGCAGCGCATCCTGTGGAAATTCGAGGACGATAAATTGCCCAACCTGCCAGCCAATGTCATGGTCCAGAAGTGGATGCCACAAAATGATATACTAGCCCATCCAAATGTCAAGGTTTTCATCTCCCACGGAGGTCTCTTTGGCACCCAAGAGGCTGTCCATTACGGCATTCCCGTGCTTGGAATGCCTGTCTATGCCGATCAGTATCTTAATATTAAGAAGGGTACAGCCGGAGGATATGCTCTGGGTGTGGACTACCGTACAGTTACGGAAGAAGAACTACGGTATTCCCTTACCGAACTCATCGAGAATCCAAAGTATATGTCCAATATGAAAAGTGCTTCAAGCATCTTTCGTCATCGGCCTCTGAGTGCGATGGATACGGCCATGTTCTGGATCGATTACGTTATAGAACATCGAGGAGCACCCCATATGGTATCGGCGGGTATAGATCTACCCTGGTATCAGTTTTACCTCCTGGACATAGTTGCTATTGCCTTGGCTATTATATTATTGCCCATTTTGGGATTGTGTTTCATTTGTCGTAAAAGCAAATCTGTTAAGAAGCCAAAGACAAAGTCTAAACGAAACTAGAAAAATATAGTTCTTTAGTAACTCAAAACGTTTTTATTTATAAACAAAAGAGTGCTATTATAATGTTAATTAGTTTGATAAATTTTTTAGAATTTTTGTAATACAATAATTTGTGCTGTAAACATTTTACAAAAGACTTTTCTCTACTCATCTCAGGGCAACAAATAGCTGCCCAAATAATTTAGAACAAAGCTTACGAGAAGCGTACAAAGACCAGAGACAGCTAGCTGAACTGGACGCTGAAATACATATATTAGGGGTACTCATAATTTCCAAACATATAAACCAATGACAATTTCTCAAAAGCTAGCTAGCGTGTGTGTGTTGTTGTGTGTATATATGTGTGTTTATGTTTTGGGGGTGTATTATTGGTTGTGCCGTGCGCTCTCTACTGGCTTATGACCATGGACTTCTTTACCTTCTTCTCCTTCTTCTCATGGGTGATGGTAACTTCCTCTGTGAATTGGGAAAAGGAAAGGGATTAGCATAAATTGAGTAGGATTCGAGGAATATATGTTTTATACCTTCAAATCTGGTGGGCAACTGCTTGACAGTCTCAATTGTCTTGACGGTCTTCTCGCCAGGCTCAATAATCTCCTCTTCGTACTCCTCAATGATCTCCTCCTCGTCGGTATCATCGGGATTGGCTTTAGAGCTGGGCACAGGATCGAAGACAGTCTTCACTGCCTTCTTCACAATACCCTCAGCGGTCACAGTTGTATAGTGATACTCAGTGCCGCCCTCAATCTTGATGGTCTCAACGGTGGTGACATCACCTGGATTTTCTGATGGCACAATCTTCTTGGTACCAGATTCGGACTTGAGTTTCTTGGTGCTGGTCACATTCTTGTGCTTTTCAGCATCCTTGAGCGTCTTCTTGTACTGCCTGATCTCCTCCTCGGTGAGCTCGACTTCCTCCTCCTCGTATACGGTCTTCGATGTGGTAATTGTCTTGCCCGACTCCAGTTCAGTCGAATAGGTATACTCTACGCCGCCGGGCACACGCTTTGAGGCCACGGTGGTGGTGTCGTTCTGCTGGAAATCAGCTGGTGGTGGTGGGGCCGATGACTTGGGCTTCTTCTTGTTCTTCTTGCCGCCCTCGGTGGTGCTCTGAGTGATAGCCTTAATACTCTGCTCCTGCAGCGAGTTCTTGCGCACAGTACGATTGTTCTCAGTGATCTCAATGTTTTGGCTAACGCGACGCGTCTCCTCGATGGTGGTATCCTCGCGATAATTGGACTGCTGATCGTTGACATTCTGGACTACATTCTTCTGCACCTTCTGCACAATGCGACGGGAGGATGACTCGGTAGAGTCGGTAGAATCCACCGACGACTTACGGGTCACATTCTTCTTGGTCTTGTTGATCTTCGTGTTGGTGTTTTCATTGATTTCCGTGGGCACAGAATCGAAGAAAGTCTTGGTGCGCATACTGCGTGTACCATCCTCATTGATGGTGGTGTAGACCTCCTCGTAGCCCCCCTCGATGGCACGGGTCAGCATGGTGGTCTTCTCATCGATGCGTATCTCCTTGCCCAGACGCTGCTTGATCACCTTCTTGTTGGCCTGCTCCTTGGCCAAATCCTCCTGGCTCACGGGTTTGGGATCCCAAAAGGTTTTCACCTGGGTCTTGACGGTGCCATTCGGTTGCGGCGAAGTGATGATCATCTCATAGCCACCCTCAATCAACTTGTACTGGGTGCTGGCACCAGTAGCCTTATCGAACTCAACCTTGCCATCCTCAATGTCCGCGGAGGTCAGAAGCTCTTCAGGTTTTACAGGGTGTATTACATAGTGTAATTGTGATGATTGTGAAATAGTAGAGTGTACAATATGTGAGTATATATAAATGTATAGAGGCACACTCTGGATAAACTCTGTCTCTGTGTGTGTGTGTGTATTATAAGCTCTTTTTTTATATATCTTTTACTAAACCTATGCTAAGATATTGCAAATTAGTTTCATCTAAGGCGCAAATGGTAATCGATTTTTATATATAAGCAATTTTTTATACAGCTTTTGTACTTTCCGATTTGGGGTTTGTAAGTTAGTGTACTTAGATCTAGACATGCACGGGCTCTGGCTCCGGTTCGATGTCGCTCTCCAGTCGCAGGGTCAGTCGGAGCAGGGCCGGCACCTTGGCTGACCTGGTCGCCAGTTGCGGCAGGCAGCTGTAGTGCATCAGCAGTTGCAGTAATTGTTATTTAAACTTACGCAACACCTTCTGGCGGCTGGGCTTTGTGGGTGCAGGACTGCTTTGTCTAAGGATGTGCTGTTGCGGTTGAGTTACAGCTGTTGTCGGTGTTGGCGCTGGAGTTGGTGCCAGGACACGTTGATGTTTTGTTCTCGTTGTTGGTATTGGCTTCACTTCGCTGGGATTGCTGGCCAGATTGGAGGAGGTGGATATCTGTGCGTTAGTTGGAAGTTTGTTAATTGTGGCTGCTGCTGCTGTTGCTGCTGCTGTTAATATTGCTTCAACCTCCACCACAGTGGTACCCTCGTCAGATGTGGCACCTGAACTTGAATTTCGAATGGAGTTGGAACTGTAGCTGGAGTTGGGACTGAGACTAGAGTTCGTTGTGATTGTGGTATTGGGCCTGGCAAGCTTGTTAGGCGTTTGCTGCAGCAGTTCGATTGCGGTTTTAGTTAGCAATTTGTTAATTTTTTTCGTGTTATCATTATCGTTATCTGGAAAATGCGGTTTAGGGTTTAACTTTAAAAAAAACTGACTAGTTTTTTAGATATGAATGGAAGCATATAAAATATGAATGAATTATCATATCATGTGAAGTCTGATTGGTGGCTTTTGAAGCTGATTGAAGCATATATAAAATAATTGACAATAATATAGCAAAGCGTGATTGATGAAGTTCAACTGGAAAATGCATAGAAGAATTTGAATGCAGCATAAAATTGTAAATAAAATTATATATATATAATCAAAGACCCCAGAAATTCTAGAAAATGCCTAAAATATGGGTATGGGTTTTATGTGTAATGTGAGAACTTAGAAATAAACAACTGAAAACAATAAATACAAAAATAATTATTGTTCAGGCTCACTTAACAAATAAATGCTTAAAAAACTAGAAATAAAAATGCACATTTTCGAACGAAGAGGTTTTTTTTTGTGTTGTGTTTTTGAATAAATATTAAAGACAATATTTCCAAAAAAATTAAGAAATGGTAAATTACAACATAAAGTCAGAAAAATTGCTGTGAAGAAACAAATATGGGTTTCTTTGAAAATTTAAATCGTTTTTTTGTGGACAGGGCAACAAATTAAACACACACGCAAGCACACACACTCACAATATTTTTTTAGTTATATAATTTGATTTTTATTATTATTAATATAAGTTCTATACATACAAATAAAATCATATATATATATTTGATGCTTGATAATGAGTTTTATGCAGATGAGCTGAAATATTCAATGCCACAAAATTGGTTAACACTAAAAAAAACAATATTAAATAAAAAAAAAGGGCAAAATTTTACAAAATTTTCAATTAAAATACAATGAAGTGTAAAAGTTTGATGTGTGTGTGGGGAGCATGTGTGCGGTGTGTGTGTAGGTGTGTTTAAAATGAAAGATTGCCAAGTGTGCTCTACACACACACACACACATACACATCAAGTGTAATGTTGAGCGCAGACATTGAGGGCAAAAAGTTTAATTTGAAAACTTAATTAAAATTTCTGTGCGTTACTTTTTTTCTGCCTCATATATGTATATAATTTTTTTTTTTTTGCTCACAAGGGCACTGTGTGTGTGTGTGCTGTGTGTGTGTGTGCTTAGCAATTAAATATGACATTTGTATGACACTTGACAGCACTTGTTTATAAATTTTTCGCTTTTTTTTTTGTGGCTCATATTAAAAAGTCAATGAAATGTCAATTTCAATTTTTTTTTTAGAACTTGGCTCAAGTCTATATTTGTGTGTGCTGGTGTGTGTGTTTGTTGTGCCAGTGTTGTAAAAGTGTTGCTTTTTGGGGGTCAGGTTGTACAACAAACGATTTGTTTTGTTTTTAATTTTGTTTCTTTTTAATTTTGTATCTATGAACTACCAGTTTGATCAGCCTCCGATTGTTCAGGCTTCGCCTCCAGCGTCTGTGTAATCTTCTTCCAGATATTGTCAAAGGAATCAGCGCCCGAATAATCAATTTGGCCCGATTCCCAACACTGGCGACGCATTAGATTCTCGTAATGCTCCTGCTCGGGTGTCCGTTGCACGCCAATTTGCAAATGTGCCAAGGCGCCAGCCAAACCAGCCTGAAAATATTATCAATAAAATTATTAAAAATAATGTCAATAAATAAATGTATTGCCAATGTCAACAGAAAACATAGAACGTTCGACAATAAATACAAATTCATGCTAGACTTTTAACTACTTGCAACATTCAGTTATCGATTAGCTACATAATTAACATATGGAAAACATAAAAAGCGGTTTTAAATTTCACTTTCACTTTCCATTTCACAATCACATTCAAGTCCTTAAGTGGAGCATTAAATATATCTGTGTTGTAAGTGAAATTTGCAACAAATCTGCATATTTAAGTGTTATTTATATATATAAATATACTTTTTATTTTAATTTTTAATTGACTTGTTAGTGAGCTGATGCAACATGGCGAATGATTAATATGATGCTTGTTTTAATTTATATATTTATTTTTGCATTAAATTTGCTGCCCCGGCTGCAAACTGCAAACTGCATTGCTGATCCTTTTGCACAGTTTACATTGTGCATTACCGCATGTCCTTCGAATACCTTGTGGCAGATTACTATGTCAATGAAGATGAAAAGCCGCACTTTCTCCCTTTCTCTCTCTGTGTGGCAAGTTGCCCTGTGTGTGTTGAGTGTGTTTGTGAATGAATTTTCTTTTTTTTTCTTTGTATGTTTGTCTGCTGCAACTGAAGTGCACTAATGACAAAACACACACACACAGCACACATACATGTACACACAATAAAAAAAAAAAAATGTAGAATACTCAGGTGCTGCTACTCAATGTCCTGGCACACTTGCCAAACAATAAATCAGCAAATGCAGCTAACGCAGTCGAGCAGCCAAGTGCAGGCGTCAATAATGATAATGATGATGATAATGATAATGATAATGATGATGACGTTGTCAATTCACCTTTATGGACATTGGACATTGGACAATGATAACAACCTGTGTGTCTGTGTGTTGATGGACATGCAAATGAGCAAATCAGACAATGGCAAAAAGGCGACAAAAATTGCAAAATGACAACTAAACTACCAGTTAGACGAGACGTATGAACGAACGAGTAACGAAAGGATAATTGACGAGTAACGAGAGACATGAAACAAGAGACAAACGACAAGAGACAAGAGACGCTAGAGGTGGCACGAATGACGTATAAACCGAGACGAGGAACCAGCGTTGTATAGCGAGAGCTGAGTAACGAGTAAAGTGTAATGAGAGTCGAGTAACGAGTAAAGAGTAACGAGAGGCGCGTATGTAAAACGAGAGATAAGCAGCGAAAGACATAGAACTCAGGGCCGTCTTGAGGGTATAGCACACTGGGCATTAGCCATGTGTATGTATATTATTATATTGATATATATTTTTTTTTTAATTATTTATTATAATTAGGTGCAATATACAATATTATGCCTAATATAATTTATGGCGAGTAAACTGCTATGCACTTTAATGCCATATCGATATATATTTTATTAGGAAATTTCAAAGGGTTGTCATATCAAAATATCAATATATCGATATATAAAAAATAATATATTTATGTAGCGTAATTGTTTTGGGGGCAGTTTTTATTTTTTTTTTGTTAAAAAGGAAAAATATTAAATCTATCAAATATAACGATATTTTAAAACGATATATAACAATTTGATATTTTTTCAAAACAGAAAATATCGTAATTACGATTTTTTTAAATATTCGACATCCCTAAAAATGTATTTTGTATTGATAATTTTTTGCTTAGAAAAAATATTATCGATATTTTTAAAAAGGAATTAAATTCAACGCAAAACTATATATTATTTGATATAAATTATTATATGATTGGCTTTAAAATGGGAATTTCAATTAGATATATCGATATTTTTATTTGAATAATGAAAATATAATCTATCAAATAAAAATATCGATATATCAAATTAAAATTCCCATTTCATAGCCAATCACATAATTTAAGTTAAAATAATATTTTTACAGATCGAAATAATATCTATAAATCAATATTTTTTGTTAATAAAATACCAAGTAAAAATTATAAATTTTCCATATCGAAATAATGTCGATATTAATATTTTTTTAAATATTATAAGATGGAACAATAGTTGGTTTAAAGAGTACTCTCATTATTCATCTCTCGTAACTAATATCTTTTTCGATATCCGCCCATATCTCTCTGTTATCATTTTTAGTTACTCTTTAATCGACTCTCGCTACATTTTTCAAGTGACAATTAACGAAAGACGCAACGCGACGAGACAACAGACTTTAAGTGACCAAGAAGTGAAAAAGGACATGACACAGTGCAACCGAAACGATGAGATACCATTGAATCACCAACTGTGGAAAGAGCAGGACATTTGAGCAGGATATTTGTATGTATGGATATAGTATGTGAGGGGCATGTGGTGTTTTTTGTGATGGCTTGTAGTGCATGTTCGATTGCCCATTTTTCTATTTTTTAGAATTCTTTTTTTACCTCATGCGACTCAATTTCATCAGTGTCGACAACTTCTTCGACTTGACTGTGTTGTATTGTGGTTTGTGTCGTGTTCTGTACGGAATTGTCGGAATTGTGTTGGTGAGTGTATGTTGGATGCACTTGTGGTGGTTGCTCAACTTCGTTTGCATTGCTATTTACATCTATTGCTATGAAGTCTTCATTGGCAGTGGGTGTTGGTGTTGGAGGTGATGGTATTGATGATGGTACTATGCTGTCTGTGGGTCGAGGACTATCACTTCTGCATTGGTTTGTCGTTGTCGTTGTCCTGCAATCGTCATGCACTTGCATTTCATATGAATTTTCGATATTGGCATTTGAATTTTCATTTGCAATTTCATTTTCATTTTCATTGTGCTTGAATTCGATTTGTGCGTTGTTTTGTTGCCTCTCCTCCGCCTCCTTTTGCTCATAGTAATCTGTCCAAGGATCACGATATTCACGAACATGCGGCACATATGGCTGCTGCTGTTGTTGTTGTTGTTGTTGCAACTGCTCCTCATAATGTTGATGATAATGTTGCTGATTATAATATCTATCCATATCATATTCATATTCAGTTTTGGCCATTGAGTGCGTTATGTTTAAGCAATGACACTGATTTGATTGATTTTGTGATTTTTTAGCATAGAATTTGCGATAATTTTTGTGTACAGAAATGCGCAAAATAAAAGTTGAAAATCATAAATAAATTAAAGAACTTATAAGAAAAATAAATATAAATAAAATTAAAAGAAACAAAAAGAAAGGGAACATATAAAAAATGAAAGTAAACAACAATTTCAAAAGAATATATAAAAAATTTAAGATTTACTAAAGTGAACGATATAAGTTGTCTATAAAGACATTTTTCAAACTTTGGTCATCCCAAATATATGGTCATTTAAAATATATGGTCATCCCAAAATTGCAATGCTGCCCATTTTTTCACACACATATTTAGCTCACAGAAAAGTATGAAAAATATATAGAAAAATAAGTAAAATTAATATAAATATAGAAACTAATCCAGCTATTTATTTAAAAAAAAAACAAAGCAAATGAGAGTGTAAATAACAGACAATAGAGAGTAAGGAGAATTGAGTCCTAGATAAATTTTAACATAGAAAATTCTTTAGAAATGTTTCAGCAACAGATTAAAAAATTATTTAAAATAATATTACCATAAAAACAAAATTGATTTTCTTCTACAAAACCCATTTTTCAATATTATTTCCCACATAAGTTAATTATAAAAAATTCTTTGAAAATGTTAAAACAACCCAATGAAAAATATTTCAAATTAAAAATAAATATTACCATAAAAATACAATTGATTTTCTTCTACTAAAACTTATTTTTGCTATATTTTTGCCACTTAGTGACCTAAATCAATTATAGAAAATTCTTAAAAAATGTGTAAACAACAGATTTAAAATTAATTAAATTTAAAATAAAATTGACATAAAAATATAATGGATTTTCTTCTTCAAAACCCATTTTCCAATTAGTGACCTAAATCAATTATAAAAAATTCTTTAAAAATGCTTAAACAACATTATTAATCATAAATATAAATATAAATATAATAAATGACATAAAAATGCAAATATAATTGATTTTCTTCAACTAAACTAATTTTTGCTATATTATTTCCCACTTAGTTGCCTTAATCAATTATTTAAAATTGGCAATCTCTTAATTTGTATGCCATTTGGATCATTTCAATTTATTGACGTGGCTAACTAAACATTCCGTTGGCTTACAGCCAAATCGATGCAAATTCGAAAACACAAAGAAAAGAAAACCAAGAATACAAAAAAGAAAAACAGACACACTCAAAAAAAAAAAAGAAAATAAAAAAAACACAGACACACTTTGAACAGATACAGATACAAATGCAGTTACAGATACAGATATGTAGCATAAGAAGAACTAATAAAAACGAAGACTCCATTTAGAAAATGTCTGTGTAGAAAAGAAGCAAAAAGAAGAGAAATGGAAGCCAATTCGAAGAAATTACAAAAAAAATACAAAAATAATCGAAAAAAAAATAGGAATAGAAAATAAAAGTGTTGAAACTATAAACGAGGTCGTTATCGACCCAAATTGTTGAATTATTTACATTTTGTGCATAGATAAATATACAAATAAAAATATCGAGTGCACAAGAAATATATATGAATAAATCGCCAAATGTGCTATATATACAATATATAAATATTTATGATGACCTCGCCGTCAAAACTTATAGAGTATTATTATGAAGGTGTTCTACATTTTTTTTTGTGCTGATTTGGAACAGCTTACCTCGGATTGAACGCTGCTAGGACTATTATTCTCGTTCTTATCACTAGAAATGATTTCCGGCATTTTATGCTGAGCGTAGCGATAAATTAAGTAGCATTGGCAATCGAACATTGGGTTAAAACAACAGATTTTTTGATTTTTGGTTAGATTTTAGTTGTTATTTTTGTTTTTTGGACAAATCAGAAACACAACGAAACTTCTCAAAAGTCTTGAAACTGAAAGTGTGTATGAGTTGATTTGATATTAAAGCTACACTTACCATATTATCGCTGAGATTTTGATGCACATTATCACAGAAGATTGTCCACCAGTGCTGGATGAGGTCCTGGGCATGGGCGTAATCGCTGGGCGTGGCAGCGGTCTTAGTCTCCGAATTGAATTGTATCAACCAGGGCTTCAGTTTGCCCGCAAAATGCAAAATCTTTATTTTATCTCTGAATCTGCAATGTACAACAAAAACAAAGATACAATATCTGTCAGATACTTAACTCTAACTAAATACTTACTGTTTGAATGCGGGCAAGTAACAATAGGAAGCATAGGCTGTCACATTATAGACAAATGGCAAATGCTTCTTTATATCTGCGGTCGCCCAATCGCCAAAATATTGATTCAATAGACCCTGATCTCCGCCATCGAAACTGCCATTCTTTACGGCGTATTCTGTAATCTTGTTGAAAGTCTCTACGTTGGGTGTGAACACAAACACGCCGGAGTTGAAGCAATCGGGCCAGCTGACATCTGGAGCAGCAGACAGTTCCTCGCGTTCGAATAGCTCATCGCAATTTTTTAGCACCTGTAAAAAAATAATTAAAATAAATTATTATATAATAATAAAAAAAATATATTAAGTTAAGGGAAATACTCTTAAGATAATCTAATTTTTTGTTGAATTGTTAGTCACAAATATTTTAAGTTCATAAATAAATATAATAAGCCCTGTTCCTATTCTCACTTTCGGCAAGATCTCGCGGAAATGAATTTCCCTTCAAAACTCGCATATTTGAACTCGCTTGAGTGTGTTCATAGCGAATAAATCAATTAAATTTTATTACTTGAAACCACTTTTAACTTAAATAATAATTAGAAATAAATTTTCTATTGTTTTAATAATGAAATTGCATCACCAGCTGGTTGTTAATACTGCTAAAGCTGTGGGATATTCTTAATGGAAATCCAAGGGAAATATCCGAGGAAATTTGGGGAAAATTCGGCAAATTTTTGCGTTATCAAATACGCTAAGTCCCACCGAAAATGGGAACAGGCCTGAATATATTAAATAAATTTGAAAAAGAAATTTATATATCAGCTAAGAACCTAGGCAATATGCTGATAATCTTTAGCGGTATTTTGACTGTTTTTTGGCATACTTAAACAGTGTTATTTTATGTTAAATTTCTGTATAAAAATAGAATTTTCCGGATATCAAATTAAAGAACTAAAGTTGACAAATTGATTGTCTATCTAATTAAGTAATTTATATTCGTTTAAATTCTGAATTTTTAGCTAAATCTAAACTAGATTCGCAACCTTCAAACTTTAATTGAAGCAGAAATTTATATATCAGCTAAAAACCTAGGCAATATTCCGACAATTTTTAGCGTTATTTTGGCTGTTTTTTAGTGTGTTATTTTAGATTAAATTTCTGTAAAAAAACTAGAATTTTTCGGATATTAAATTTGAGAGCTATAGCTGCCAAATCGATTGTCTATATAATTAAGTTATTTATATACGTTTAAATTCTGAATTTGTAGCTAAATCTAAACTGGATTCATAACCTTCAAACCTTAATTAATTATCCAGTATTTCTATAATTATTTTATTCTATTAAAAACAGCTGCAACTATTAATCTAAAAATATAAGAACTATAGAAACTAACTCATTGTTACCTAATCTATTAACTATAAAAAAAGGATTTCTTCAGACAGCCCCACCACCGTCAGAATATACTTTTTATATATTAAATCCTTATTTTTTTAAAAAACAATTATTTACCAGAGTATCAGCATCGAGAAAAACGCATTTCTCGAACTGCACCAGGCGCCAGCAGTGCAACTTTGTGAATGTAACGCCCAATTCGGGACGGGATAACAGGGCCAGATTGGCGGCATCCTGTGAGTCCAAGACATTCACCTCTTGTACAACATTGTACACGTCCTTCAGTCTGTCCCGCATTGCCTCCGATACGGTGGGCGTGACCAGCACAGCCAACTGATGGGCGGTGCCCGCCCGCTTCAGTGAATGTGCCAGGACCAAGGCGCCCAGCGAGTAGGTGTCATTTGTGGTTAGGGTTACCCAAGCGAACTCTGTAAAAAAATAGAAAGAAACAAACATGAGATCTTGGCTAGATACAATTTTTCAAGTGAGATACACAACAGACACATAGATACACAAATACATTTACAAAATGCAGCAGCTTGGCAATGGAACAAGTTTTCATAGTATTTCAATTTTTCATTTTATTAGTGAAGCGAGCATTCAGCGAATTCGCACAGCAAACAATTTATGAATTATAAATATCAGTATATATATATATCTAAATAGATATATAGATAGATAGATCTATCTCTGTGTGTGGGCGCATCTGCGTCAGCAGCTTGTGGGCGGGGCATGCGGCATTTGCATGCAACGTCTTTTTTTTTGGCAATGTTTCGAATATTTTGGGCTATAAAGCGCCCCATTTGGGCCGTTTTTGTGTGGTTTGCAGATTGAAAAAATAAAAATAAAAATCAAAAAGAGAAAGCTATCTGCGGTTTACAGAAGAATAAATACCCTAAATTAAATAGAATTTTTAAAGCAATAAACGCTTCAATGGTAGTTTGATTTTAATCGAATGATTTGGTTAAAATATATGAAAGATATTTTTGGAAAAATAAAATTTTTAACTAATTCTCTCTCTATATATAATATTATGATCTAATTAAAATTGCATCAACTTGTTAAGCAATTTATTGAATTTAGTAATGGCAATTTTGATCGAAATATATTTAAGAAAAAATATATTATTTTATTTTAAGAACTTTCAGTTCAATCTATTTTTTCTATGACTTATAATTTTATTTAAAAAACTATTTAATTCAATCTATTTTTCCTACAACAACTAAATGATATAGTGATTCGATTCCAGCAGAAATATACTTTAAAATGAATATTTTAGTTAACAATATAAAAGACGAACTATATGGACTTTTTAATAGTGTATATATATTTTTTAATAATATAAAAAAAATCTTTTTCGAAGCGTTGCACATTTCATGAAAAAATTATACTACCCGTTTGCTGGGTTTTTAAAAATCTAAAAAAAAATTAAATGCACTAACAAAAAAGAAAAAAAAAAGCATCGTAAAACATTTTTCAAGCGCATCTGCTTAAATAGCAAATTATATTTTGCGTTGTTGGCATTTAGTTGGATGAATTATATATGTATAAATATATATATATATATATACGCATAAACACATTCTGTGATCCAAATAAAATGTATATATTTTTAATTTTATCAGAAAAATAAAAGCATTTATACAGGCGTTGATTAAATATGATTAATGGTAAAAATATATTAATCATTTTAGCAACATGTCTAATGTTTTTTTAAAATAATTAATTCCATTAGTGTTAGCTTAAGAATATTTACAGATTTATATATATAGGTATATATATTTTAAAATATATTAAATATAATTATTTGTACAATTTTAGACTTAAATGTTTAAATGATTTCGAATAAGAAATTATTTTAGGTTTTACATTTTTGCACAAATGTAAAGAAATTGTAACTAGAATCAAAAAAAAATTGAATTTTTTAATGAAAGCAATTGAAAAACTTGTGAATAATTAAATTGAAATGAATATTTATATGATTAACGATTTCCTAATCTTAAAAATCCTATGCAAAATTAATTATTATGATTTTTAAATATTATTATTACTAAATTTACAATTGTACAATGTACATCCAGCTCAATGCATTTACAGAAAATGAAACTGGATAGAAATATAAATTATATTAATATAAATTATATAAATATAAAAATTATTATAAACATGCACATTTTGTTCAGAATAAAAGAAAAATAATAATAAAAATTCATCAATTGTGAGTTGTATTATAGAAAATTAATAATTTATTTTCAAAAAATTGATTATAGACAGATTTTGGTAAAGAAAACATTAATGCTACATTCCAAAAGATTCTTTGTACATTTTGCTGCAACTATCTTTAGTTGAGAGGGTTTGTTAAATCATGATTAGTTTGATTTGTTGTTGGTTTGGTTTGGTAGATAAATAATCTGTTGAAGGTTTATTTAGCATTAGAAAGCGCACCGATTGGGTGTATTGAGCGGCGTTATACAACAGAAAAAAAAAAAAAACAGAAGATGAATTTTTAACAACTACCTTCTGTACTACGTATTCGGATACGGATACGGATACGGATGAAAACGGCGGAACAGCGAGCTGAACAGCAGCAGCTGAATGCATTGGTGGCAGCCGCCTCGGCCACCGTCCGACAGGTGGCGCTCTCATGCTCTCAGATACAAAATCGTTTGATTTATATACAGAATATATATAGTTGACGCATTTAATGGTTGTGTGTTGTGTGGGTGCAAAAAAATGCGACTTTCTTTTGTTTTTCTTTTATTTTATTTTATTTTTTGTTTGTGCAATGAGCTGTTGTGCCTAAAATAAAAATGAAATCATTTAGTTGGTGAAACTAAAATGGTTTTTATTAACTTCGTGACTTACCGGATGAGAGAGCACAAGAAAAAATATCATGTCACAAAATAATAAAATATACAAAATATCAAAGAATTATAAAAAAAAACAAAAAAAAAATGAATACTCTAAGGAATAGACGTCATAAATTGCGATTTAAATTAAATAAACAACACTCGAACAGCTAAATTTAAAAAAAACACAACTGTTGAAAATGTCAAAACAGCATTAAAAAATATACGAACCGACATTGATCTTATATATATCGAGATATATATATATATATATATATATATATATATATACCTAACTTAAATGTTTATTAAGAAATTAATGACTAAACCGACAGCTGTTGGCTTATTCAACCAAATTAATACTCGATATTCTTTTGCAGTGTAGTTTTTTTCTTACTCTTAGCTTAATAAAAAAAAGCTCGCACAGCTGCAACGCTCTCTTAGCAGGCAAACTCAAGCAAAGAGCGCACGCGTCAGCTTTGCCCACTTCATCCCTCGTTTATCCTCATTAGAGCTGCGTATGCCAGGAGCACAACAAAAGCAAGCCGATAAACTTGCCCAACGAAAGCGTGAGCACGAAAAATGTCAAAAAAAAAGCTGCCAAAAAAGCGGTAAATACTCATTGAGGCGTAGCTTTTTTTTCTATGTTGCTTTTGTATGACCTGATGTGGGTGCATTTGAATGAGTCGAGCTTATGAATGGCAACTGCAACGTCTGCATACATTTGCCACAGACTGTGGCAAACGGAAACCCGTTTATGCATCGTCGCCAATGTCAGATCTCTTGCCAACTGAACGCCACATTTGTTGCAGCCGGCGTGGCAAAAATGGGAAAGCGCAATAAACGACAAACCGGCAAAAATCAGCGAATGCAATGCCAAAACACCCAAAACGAGTTCTGCAAGGAAATACATTCACACACACACACACAAAAGTGCGTGGATAGCTGCACAGTGGGATGAAGTGAGTTTTTGCAATGCAAAAAATTATGGCTATCGAATTGTGTCTTGATTTATAGCAGAAAATTGGCGAATATTGAAAAAAGGATAAATGAGATTTGTAGTAAACAAATAAACAATAAAAAAACTAATTTGATTTTTTTCTTTTTTGAGAAAATTTTCAGTTTAAATATTTAACAAAGTTTTATAACAATCTGGCTTGATCTGATTTTTTTATTGCAAAAATGTTTACCCCTAAAGTAATAAAGATCTTTTATTCGCGTAGGATCTACCGGGAAAGTGTTTTTATAATGATGTATTAATTTAATTTTTCCCCTCAGAAAATATTCGAGATCATTCTGAAATGATAAGCAGCAAGCATATCATATAAATACGACTAAAATTCTGATAAATTATTATCTCTTCTTCTATCTAAATTTAACAACCAGCAGATAATTTTAAGGACATTATTATTATAGCTATAAATATATTATAATTTTATTATTATATTATAAACGATTAAAAACCATAAAATAAAAACAAAATTCTCTGTACGCTAACTCTGCAGCCATTGAACTAGTTTTTCCAAAATCTCTTATAAATTTTGCAATAATTTTAGCTAGAAATGCCCCATGGTGCGTTGTCGATCTTAAGCTCCCTTGTGTGTATCTAGTATATATAAGTATGTGCTTATATGCGTTGTGTCTCGCGAAAGGAACATGCCACTAAAAATAGCCAGAAAATTTGAAATGAAATTGTGGCGCGACAAGCAAATCGCTGCTGCATTCATTCAGGCGGCGCAAAAGATACGCAGATACATTTTTAGAAATTCAATCACAGAGCGCAGCAAGGGAGCTGCTGCTACACTGGAGAAGTATATTCAAGTATATTATTTTTTTTGCCATATGATTTATGCGGGCAACAGATACAGATACAACAAAATACAAGATAGAGACACATATATATATGCACATTGGCATTTCTTTTAATTTTCTGCCTGAACTGTGGGCGTTGCCTTGCCAAAAAAAAAGGAAAGAAAACAATAATGTGGAAAAGTTTTCTTGAATCTTTTGAAATACACAAGAAAATTGTTAACGCCTGTCGTCGGCCATAATTATGTGTCTGCTATATATATATATATAAGTGTTGTCTATAAATAGCTATCTATATCTATAACTTATGCCTGTGCTTGAATATACAAACTAATAATACAGAAGTTATTCATGCATTTCAAACATGAAATGAATATACGCGTGTGAAAATGCAATCGAGGGAAATTATTGGTATAGGGGCGTCTCTATTGAGTTACGGAAATTGTAATCATGTTGATAAGCAAATGTTGCCGGGCGCTAACTAAGTATTTAATCTTTATATATACTATATTAAATACCTAATTTAGCTCTGGTTTTTTGTAGGTCACGACTTGCAGTGTTGTGACGTCACAATAAAAATGGCACTGACCTTCACCACTGTCTCCATTTCTAATCTATGCTACTCTACTTTATCTATTCTTCTTCGCATAACTTCACTTTGTGCTTGCGCTCTTAATTCTACGCTCTCTCACGCTCACGCACACTCACACTCTCTTTGTAAGCTCGGCTCTCTCTCTCTCTGGCGGCGCCAAAGCTCACATAACATGCTGCTTATCAGTTTGTCAACATTTCATTCTATGGCAAATTAACGCATACTTTTCATAAACAAACAACTGACGTCGAATTTGTGTGTTATACTAGAATCTTTCTAGTGCGCTTGTTTTTTTTTTTTGTTCGAAATCAAAAGAAATCTAAATGCTCTGCATGCACAGACATACACATACACATACACACACGCATAAGCAGCGACTAGGCAAATGCTATTGAAGGTCAGTAAAGGTCGTCGCCGCAATTTACTAGCCCCCTCTAAGAAACACGCTTCTATGCTGCTGAATCATAAAATCAAAAAAAAATAACAGGTACATATGAAATCTAATATGTATGTCGAATGTTTATCTGCGTTATGAAATATGAGAATGCAATTTATTTGCGGCTTTTTTTTATATTAATTGCGATAAATAAAACAGAGACGAGTTGCAGTCGCAATTGAGGGCCCAGCGACTGAGCTTGAATGTGATAGCCGTTAGCCATGCATAATATGCATAATACACACACACACACACGCACAGACTCTCATTTATTTATCTTATTCTTTTTTTGTGGTCACTTCTTTTTTGCACGCTTCTTTGGCGGCGGCTGCTGTTGTTGGAGAAAACTTACTGCTCATTTTGTTTTTTTTTGTTTGTTTGTTTGTTAGTTAACTATTGAATACACTGCAAAAACACGCGGAGCGAGTCCTTCGCGTTTGCTTAGCTGTCCGGGGGTGGTGTTGGTCTTGGTGGTGGGTGGGGCGTGCCCGTTAAGCTTTCACACAGTGACGAGAGCGAGTCGGTTATCTGAGCTGCCTTGCGGAGGGTTTGCGTTTGGCTGTTCTGCCTACCACGAGCGACGACGAGAAACTGAATGCCTTCGACGTGTCGAGTAAATGAAAAGTGCGCGACGACGACGACGACGCCGCTGGCTGTATGCAATACATATACATACATACATATGTGTGGGCAGCTGTTGGCATCGCAGTCGCAGTCGGTAAGTTGTCGCTGCCGTCAAGCAGCAACCACAAAACTGTTACGGGAGCTGAGGGCATTGGCAAATCGATGAGGAAGGCGCCAAAAGTGATTTTTGCATGCTCGCTTCAATTCCATTCCGTTTTCTACGGTTTCAACGTTGCTACGTTTGCCGGCAATCGCCTTTACACCGGCGCCAGAGAGATTGCGAAAGGTGCGAACGTGTGTGAAAATAAAATGCAAATTCCGTTGAATACTCGCGCGCTCTTAAGAGCGTTAGCTTTTTAAGAGAGTGCTTTTTACGTGCATTGTACTTGTTGCATTCACAAATAACATAAAGTTTGCACTTGAAATGGTTGAATTATTGAGCGTACAATTAAGTTGAGTTTTGATAACTTATCTAAACAATGTAGCATTTAATGATAAGGCAATTTCGCACTATTATTTTGACCTGCTCAACTGCAGACATGCATGTCCATTCATGCTTACTTAAACTACCTAGATAAGAGAATATTGCGGAAAATATTACAGCTTAGGTAAACACAAATGAAAATTAATCCCTCTTAAGTTTTCCGTTGGCTGCTGTCAGCTGGCAAGCAGGTAATTTTCTATCATATATATATTTCGGAATTAAAGTTATCTACAATTTTTATTATTGTAAACCATATCAAAACACACTTGAGAAACTCGACAATAGTTTTCATTAAATGTTTTTTTATACCACAATAAATATTGAGCAGAGTAAAATAAACCTTGCATAATTTTAGGCATCATTGTCTGTCATATTGCACGTCGCGCAAAAGTATGCAATGCAATTTTAACATTTGTTTTTAATATCTGCAAATTTCTACTTTATTTTATTTATAAATTTTTCTAAATGTTATCACATTGATAATTAATTAAAACACATTGAGTAATTGACATTGTTAATTTTTGCATTTATTTTATAAAATTATTGTCATGTTTTGTAAATATTTGGAGGGTTTTCTCACTTAGGCTAAGGCACCTTTTCGATTAGCTCAATTTTAATGCAATTTATACAAAACTAAAATTAAATTTATAGATTAAAGTAAAACAGTTCTAAGCTCTAACTTGAGCAGGGCACTTTGGTTCACTTTTTATCTTTTTGGTAATTGTGTATGGCATTTCAATAGGTAGTCTGTTGATATTCTCTAAGTAATAATAAGTATTGCTAAGATTAAGTAGAGCAACTAAAACTAGGCTAATAAATTACTGGCCACTAGTCAATACTTAAGATTATTATTATTAATTATTATTATTAATTATGATCAGGCAGTATCACAGTGCAGAGGTTCATCCTCCAAACGATTGTTGATCGCATTTCGCGGCGAAATCACAAAATGTTTGCGATTTTGTGCAGATTTGCTGAGGCGTCGATTGGCGCGTTTCTTTCGCCATCTGTGTATGCAATAGAATAACACTGTAACGGTAAAGATATTGAATATATTATAAAGAGGTGCTAAGATACAAAATAATAATAATATTGATACGTGTTATTAAGTGATGCGGAAATTCTATCCTTAAAAGATTTTAAGGGTTAAATCTTAACAATTTATGGACATTTTATGCTTGCAATAATATAAAGCTGGAATATATATAGAAAATTCTTATTATTCTTATTATAATTATTATTTTTATTTTTAAATTAGGTATGTTCACTTGAGTTTGGCAGCAATAAAAAATTTTTAGCTCAGTTGCCCGACTGCCAGGCTCAAGTGAACACCCAAAATATTACGCGGATTCCGAGTCTGGCAGAATTTTTTTTTGCCAAATATATATTTTTAATTTTTTATTTTTTTAAATTTGAATTTTTATATTTTTGCTCTTATTTTTTATGACATCTAGAATATGCTTGATTTCTTTTCTCTGTTAAAAATATACTTATTTATGTTTTATAATTTTTAATATATCTTTAGCAATTTTTCACTTTATTGCATTTTTTTAAACCAAATATTTGTAGTTTATTTAAACCCTTAGCTGATTTTTCAGATGTACCTCCCGTCCCGTTGCTATATTTTTCACAAATTGTGTTTCTAAAACAATTTCTTTTTATGTAAATAATTTTAAATATATTTTTTTTTATTTTATATATGCTAAATGTTAATATCTAATTTAATTATGACTTTTTGTGACTTTTTATGTAAATTTCTTTTTATGTAAATAATTTTAAAAATATTTTTTTTTTAATTTTATATATGTTCAATATTAATATCTATTTTTATTATAATTTTTTGTGACATCTGGAACTGGCGGGATTTCTTTTCTGCGTTAAAAATAGATTTACATATAGCTGCTTTATTATTTTTAAATAAATCTCAAATTACTTTTCACTTTTATGAATTTTTTTACCCAAATATTGGTAGTTTCAGTTCTTTAAACTGTAAGCTGATTTTACAGGTGAACTATACGACCTTTTGCTATATTTTACAAATAATATTTCACAATTAATTTCGGATGATTTCTTTATATGTGAAAAATTTGAAAAATATATTTTTTTTTTTTTTACTTTTTTTCTTAAATTTAATTATCGATTTTTGGTATTATTCTTTTTGACATCTAAGAAAAATTTACTGATATCTGCTTTATAACTTCTAACAGATCTAGAAAAACTACTTAATTCTGTTTTATAATTTTTAATAGATCTAGACAAAATAACTAATTCTACTTTATAATTTCTTATAGATCTAATAAAAAATATTAAATACTGCTTTATAATTTCTAAGATATCTCTAGCAACTTTTTACTTTAGTAAATTTGTTTTTATCAAATATTGTTTGTTGCGATTGTTTAACCTCTTGTCTGATTTTTCAGGTGTACATCTCGATACTCACCAAGCAATACCAGAGTGACGCCACCAAAGCAGCCGGCGGTAAAGAGCCAAAGGCTGCGCGTTTCGGCCAACTCGGCGCTGGCCAGGCAACTACGGAATGTTGGCGTATCCACGGTGCGATTGTAGGGCAGTGGACAGACGCCGTTGTCTAGTGTGTCTGTAAATGGAAATGGATGTTGGTCAAGTGCCAAAATTAGCAAACAGATTGTCAGCAGCAGCAGCTGCAGCTGTAACCTGCAACATGCAACTTGCAACTTACCCACACAAACGGGCACAAACTTTGCATTGGCTTTTAGCATCATTAGGTGATTGGTGACCTGTTGGCAGCTGCATGGATTCAATTGAGTTTTTGTCAGATCGATGACTTGTAAATGGCACAAATTAGCTAATTTGTCAATTTTAAAATTGCTCAATGGATTCATTGAGGCGTTGAGCTGCCAAAGATCTGCAAGGGTGAAAAATTAGATTATAATTATAAGTCAAATTAAATTAAAAAATAAAATATATAAAGCATATTTTGTCAAGTTTAATTTAACTGACAAAATATATAGAATTTACATATATTAAATTAATTAATTAATTTACAAATATCTAGCACATATATGCATTTAATTTAGAATTGCAGTGTTGCCATCTTGTTATGCATACTAAAGAACTATCTGGCCACACAAGAGCCCTGCCAACTCAAAATTTAGGTGCTGTCAACTCATTGATTTATCTTTAATTTTTACAAATTTTTAAATGATAAATTTAAGCCCTTATTTACGAACTTTTACTCACTTGGCAATATCCCCAAATCGGGTATATCATGCAGCTCACAATTGGCCACATTTAGATATTCGAGTGGCGCTCGAATGGGCAACTCCATTGTTTTCAGATCTTCATGCAGATCGTATAGCTCATTGCTGTCTATATAGAGATTTCGCAGTCTTGGCAATTGAAATAACTCCCATGGAATTGTTCTAAGTCCATTATTCGATAAATCAACTTCCTGTGGATCGGTAAAGCAATTGAATTAGTTAATTATTATTACAACAATTGTACAAATTAATTAGACAAACGTTATGAGTTTAGTTTACCTGTAATGAGGTGAGGGGCGCAAAGGTGCCCGGTTCCACAGATAAGATCATGTTCTCATATAGCAATAGAGACCTAACATCGGTATAACGCTCAAACGAGCTACTTTTCAGCTTCCTAATGCGATTGTACGATAAGTCCAGTACCTGTAAAAATTATTAAGATAATTCTCGGCTTAATAATTGCATAAATGTGTCAAGTCATGTGTTGTAATATGAATTGTAACAATTGTTTAACTGTTTGTTAATTTTTGGTTGGAGAAAATTAGAACTGAAATTGTCGAAAGTAATGCAGGAAGTTTGAAAAATTAAACATAAAAGATGCTTATATATTTTGAAGGGAGAGAGAGCACAATTAAAGTTTCTTTTCTTTTGACTTACATTAGTTCATAAAATTTTCATAAATTGTCCCGATTAATAGTTATGATAAAATCTTCGATAGCTATCGAATTTTAAAGTCAAAAAATCGTAAAAATTACCGCACAAAATATCATAATTTTCTAAATTCAAAATAAAATAGTTGCAAAACTAGTAATTTCAACTTAATAATGTATATGTATGATTAATAGGCCATTTTATTAGCTTTCAGAAAACGTAAAGCATTTGACAATCGGCTGTAAGATTTTCGAGTAATGCTAAAATCTGTAGGCTTGCCTCTGAAAAAAATGTCTCACCATAGAAAAATTTTTTAAGTGGTTTTTCGTCATCTGGGGCACCATATGTATCAGAAAAAGTAGGTTTGGTAAAATATACAATTTGTGTGTTACCTAGTGTAATCAATAAAATAACGATTAATTCTATTGATTTTTTTATCGAGCCTGAGCTCTAAAATTGAAGTGGATAAAGCCAAGATAATATTTAAAATATAAAGTTGAATAAAATTATAGAACTGGCATTTTCGATAGTTTGTAGTGTCTGTATAACTTTGATAGTAATTTATTTATTTAAAAGCTGTAGAAAATATAAAAAGTTTGCTACATTTTGGATATAATTTAAATTTAAAACATTTTTAAAGATCGAAGAGTGTCAGGAGTTCTAAAAACTTCTATAGGGCCTCAAGAAATTATAATAAATTAATTATGCTAAATCTCTAACTTAACAGACTGTGTTCATAATTTAAATATGATTTTTAAGGTTTTCTCAAGTCCATTAAAATTCTGCTCAATCTCTAGTTAATTTATATTAATGCAAATATAAATGTAACTTATTTATTTAAAGCTCTAGAATATATATAAAAAGTTTGTTGAATTTTTGATACAATTTAAATTAAAAGGATTTTTAAAGTGCCTTGAGTATCAAGAGTTCTAAAAATTTCTATAGGTTGTCTGGAAATAATAATAAATGAATTATTTTACAGCTCTAACTTAACAGACAGTGCTCAAAATTTAAATATCATATTTAAATATCATTTTTCTCAAGTCCATATAAATTTCTAAAATTCCAACAAGTTCTGGACTCTGCTTAGTTTATATTTATGCATATAAAAATATATAACTTATTTATTTAAAGTTCAAGAATGTATAAAAAGTTTGTTGAATTTTTGATATAATTTAAATTAATAGTATTTTTTATGAGCCAAGAATTCTAAAAACTTTCATAGGACCTCAAGAAATATTAATAATTCTAATATTTTACGGCTTTAACTTAGACAGTGTTCAAAAGTTGGTTTATAATTTAAATACTTTATTAAAAGTTTACTCAACTTTACATAAATTTCCTGAATTCCAACAAGTTCTGGGCTCTGCATAGTTTATATTTTAAGCGAATATATATATTCATATATACTTATATATATACATATATATTTATGTCGACATATTTATGCGACGCAACAAGTCAACATCTTTATGCTTTAATTAAGCTCAATTGAGGTTGGCTTGGGGTTTTTTGTATTTTGACTGGGGGTCTGGGAAAGCGAATGTTATTGTAAATGGAATTGGAACTGGAACTGTGACTGCGACTGTGACTGGGCCCTGGGATATGAGGAGACGAATTAAGTGCAGGTCATGCGATTTTATTGGCTCAAATTGACCTTTTTAACCCGATTTGTAATCACCCTAATCAGCTAATTGGTGTCATAGACTCACCTCCACCGATGTCTTGAGGTTCTGGGGCACCTCCTTGAGGTCCATTTGATGGCATCGTATACGCATGAGCTTCTCAATGCGTCCATAGGAGCAACGACGCTCATCCTGACCGGCAAATCCAAAGGCCAGCATCGCATTCACCACAGATATGAAGACAATGTTTAGCAGCAGGCAACGTAGATCCATGCTGTTTTTTGTTGTAAATAGAGATGAGATTAGATTAAAATAGAAATACTAAACAAATTTAGATCGGAACTAAATGTTAAACCCGCACCGCCCTCCCTCTCAAACTGTTCCATCAGCAGGCATTATAAATCTCTTGTTTTTAAGAGGCAGGCGTTAGTGTGTTTATTTAAGATGTCCGACTAAAATCAAAATCAAAATAATAAATAAAACTAAACTATAAACACAACTGAAACAATTATTTTCAAATTAACAAATTACAAGATCAATGCCGCGCCATTGAGGATCAGCCTCCAGATTGGATTTTATTTGTGTGCACAATTTCTAAAGCGTTCAATCAAGCGCATCCAAAGGTTGCAGGGAGTGCCGCGGGGGGCAGTTGAATTTGTTGTGAACTATGCTCAAACAAATAAACTAATGAAATGTCAACTAAATATAATATAAAGCGCACAACAGGGCGTATGATTGTTATGTGTATTGTCTGTGTGCTGCATGTTACGTATACGTCAGGCAGTCAGTGTCAAGGGGTCTGCTTTATAGCGAACTTATCAACAAAATTTCAATAAAAAAAATAAAATTCAAAGCAGTTGAAATGATGCCTAAAACCGGAAACAATTTACAAGCTGCAATTTCTTCAGAAAACACCTGCTAAATATAAAAACAAATTAAAAAAAAAAAAACTTTGACTCACCAGCTGTCATCATCTGAATTACAAGAGGTCTTAGCTTTGATTGTCTTTTGCTTAGTCTCTGATTTATTTTCTTTTTTTGTATTTTTATCTTATCGTTTCATTTAGTTACGCTCAAAATTTATACTCGTATCTCTTCATACAACATCAAACAGAAAGCGAGCAGCAGAATAGTATAATAAATCATATAGATACGTAAAATGAATTCTTTTATAATAGAATTGAAAACGTGTCAAAATACAACAAAGCAATTGTCTGCAATTTGCCAAACTGTAAATTGATTAATAGCCATAATTTTTGATATTCTTTTACGATTTGTTTTTGTTGATAATCCAAAAGTCTGCATTTCAACAGTATTTGATATCAACAACAAAAGGAAATTGCACTACGATTTGATTTTTGTTTATTTTCCTGTCACGCCCCATTGAAATGCAATTGGTTAATAATCATGCGATAGGCAAATGTTTCTGGCTTCTATTTCATACTATATTTTATTTTTATTTTGTATTTTTCTATGCATCTGCCAAATGTACGTGCCAACTTCATTTTATATAGCGTGATTTCGCAGCTTTGTTTATAACTAATTTACTGTATTTATCAACGTACTTTATTTTTCACTATAATTTAACAAAATATCAGGTGTACACGAGGCAAATGAATGGTTTCAATTATGATATATAATTCCAAAAAAGGGGCTCACATATTTGTGGCATTCATAATAATTGCAATGTATTTTACAGGTTGTGTTCATATAACATGGAATAATAAAAAAATAACATTTGCATCGAATGTCTGGAAGAATGTGCACATTGTCAATTGATAAATTCTATGGTAGGTTGACAATTTTTGATTATACCCTGTAGCGGGAGAGTTTACACTAAGTAATAATAAAAACCTTGTTAGAAATATTGATGTAAAGTTTAAATTTAGACAAAACTGTGTGCCACGTATGTGCCATGTGTATGTTGACTTACAAAAGAATAGAATATCGTTTCTAATATAATATATAGGACATCTTACCAATCAGGGTTTCCTTATAAAAATAAAATCAAAATAAAAGAAAGATTTTAGGAGTTGTGCCACGTATGTGCCACGTGTATGCCATATAGTCATTTGCCTAAATATTTATTTTGAGGCTTCTAAAGCCAAAGTTAATATAAAGTTTCTATAGTTATTTTTTTTATATATGTTTACTCTTTCGAGTGGGCACTGTAGAATATTCAATTCTTTTAAATATTTTGCATTAAGTCGCATTTAAATATTGCAGTTCAGCATAAAAAACTTAAAAATCAGCGGGATTTTATTTTACCAAATTCCTTAACAATATCTTTCGAGCTTACTTAAAATATTTCTCATAAAAATTAGCTGATTTTAGCTGACTTTTATTATTAAATAGAATTTTAATTAAACACAGAAAAGGAAGAACTTATGTTAAAATATAAAATAATTGTAATAATAGAGTTGGAAAATTTTTATTTATTATTTCTTTATTAATTAAGTTCTCTTGGGTTCACCACAAATAGCGACATCAAATATTTTCTATTAAACACTGTAAAATACCTTATAGACCAGCACTTCAGCGCTGATTTATGTTATCAAGAAATATATATATATATATATAGAACTTTGAGTTATGGCCAAAACGCCCACGCATTTTTAATATTGCGGTTTTTTGCCTATTTGCCCAGAACTTAACGGTGCGGAATGATGAATGAGTTTTGGCACTGGGTCTTATAGCTAGTATATATTTCAAAATCCACTCTAAGTGCCACAATAAGACATTTAGCAAGCCATTTCAAGTCGAAACAATAATACATGGCTTTAATGTGGCCCTATAAATGATAAGAGACAAGGAAACAAAAGCGTCTACAAAAAAAATCAATCAATAATAAATGTTGAAACTTGTATTACAAATGCGTAAATAAAACTTCCGAGTATTGCCCAATGTTATAAAAAAATATGATTCGTTTAGTTATATAATAGCAACAACGAGTAATTTCCTAGATTTCCTTGGTAAGATTATATTTTAGAAGGCACTTGAAGTTATTTGGACTGTGCCCAGAATTTCCTTTGCTCCAATTGACAAAGAGTTGAGGAATGTGCACAAACAGTGCTGACAAAAAGTATGATAACAACAAAATGATGAGTTGTTAAAGTAAATAGGAGATAATGGAATGGAATACTAGACTATGACAGACATTTTTTAATATTTAAGTAATTTAAGTGTATTGCAACTAATACTTAAATTATGAGTAAAATATTAAAATAATAAATAAAAAATTTAATTTACAGCAATAATTTAACTAAAATAAAATGCATTAAAATGTCAATCATAATAATATAAAATTTAACAACAATTTTGCTTATTATAATTCTATAATTCCAATAAAAATTTAACAAAAATATTGATAATTATAATTCTATAATTCGAATTATTCTGATTAATAAAATAATAAAAATATATTATTTCTGCTAACCTTATTTATTGATAGTGAAATTAATAAACAAAAAATACTAATAACTAAAATTTTTGTTAAAAGTCATTACAATAATATAAAAAATATTGAAACAATAAAATTAATAATATGTCATTCATAATAATATAAAATTTAACAAAAATTTGCATTTTGCTTATTATAATTCTATAATTCGAATAAAAATTTAACAAAAATTTTGATAATTACAACTCTATAATTCAAATTATTGTGATTAAAAAAAAAATATAATATTTTTGTTAACCTTTTTTATTGACAGTGAAATAAATAATTAAAAAAATTCTAATAACTACAATTTGTGTTAAATATCATTACAATAATATACAAAATTTAGAAACAATAAAATTAATAATAACTAATAAATAAAACATTTTAAAATGTAACAATATTGTTTTAACAACAATTACAAATTTAATTTTAGCCATTTAATAATGTATATATGATAATAAAGTCAATTGTAATATTTTACATTAAGGACAATTATTATCTCATAATATTCGCTACTGGTTACATTACTTTTAATGAGCACTGTGTGTATGCAGCTCTGTCATTAGAGAAGCCTGCCGAATCAGCAAAATAACAAAAAAAAAAAAAAAGAAAATCATAAAAAATTAAAGGGATTTCCACACACATTTCCACCGACGGCGACCGCAACAATGAGCTATGGCTATAAATATCTACTTATATATGCCATATATATTTGTTTCAAAATTTAATTTTAATTTAAAAATTGAAAGCACCAAAAACAGCAACAACAACAACATAAAATAAAAAAGATGGAAACAAACAAAGACAAATACCAACTGCAAACTTATGGGCGGCACACGAGTATTGAAAACAATTTTTATTCATTTCGAACAAAAAATATATTTCTTTGTTTTAGTGGAAAAAGATGAGAAATGTATGTCGAAGGGGTAGTGTGTGTGTGTTGTGGTTTGGATCGACATTTGTTCGACTTAAATTCAATAGAATTGGCAATAAAAAAGGGCTAATACCAGACAGGCAGGCAATACGGACACAAATGGAAAGCTGAACAGCCATAAAAGTGATCAAAAACAGGCAAAAGTTTTGCCCTATACAAAGGGGGGCATATATGTTCTATACTCATGTAGGTGGCATGGCATAAAAATCTGGAAATTAATGTTTTCCACTTTGGCCGCATTTGTAGCATATTTATTTATATGGTATATGTATGTATATATAGGGCTCAATCAAACAATACTCGACAATTTTTAAACAAAATTTTGGGGAAACATTTTCATGTTGATGTGTCAGCCAATGGATTACAGCCGGGCTAATGATAAATATGATATAAGGAAATTATTTATGTTTAAAACGCTAAGCAAGCGATTATGGGCTAACAAAAACGAACTATAAAAACTCAAATTCTAAATCCCATAAAAAACAAAAATCAGGAAAGAAAAAACGTCGCTGCAAATAACTTGAAATTAGTTTCAAATATTTTAATAACATTCTAAACATTTGTGAATGGATTTATGTGCTCTTATGATTCCCCTTGTCACACTCTTGTGGGCGTTAGATGATGTTCTTCGGTGTGTATCTTTAGGTTTTTATACCCTCACCCTCAACAGGTGTGCAGAAGATTTGAAGATTTATATTCCATCTTGTGTTCTCCTCTGTGATAAAGATTTATTTGTTTAGACTTTATGTGTTGAAACAATTGTATACAAGAAGAAGGGGCGGTATGTCCGCTTGAATAAACGGGGTTAGTATATAGTAAATGACTTCTTTCTTTTAACTAGAGAACTCTTATCAAAGAAACACTTGTGGTAGAGAGTATGATAATAAAATACAATAGAAGTAAGTTGACTTTATCAGGCTGTTGAAATTTTCTGATTGTGAGTTTGCTTCAAGGAAACAACGATGACGAAAAGAACGTTAAAATTAAAGTTCTTTAATTGAAGACAACAACAATTGTGCACTGTAATAATAAAAACGTTGCCCATTTATTTCAATTAAACACAATCAAGAATACATTCTATTCCCCAAAGGCGAATAAAAAAACACAAACTGCTTCGGCAGAAAAATAAAAATAAAAAAAAACTGACCACTGAACTAATTGAAGAAGTACATAAAGAATGTAAAATATATATACTATATTATATGTCTCATAGCGCTAAGAAACTGCCTAAACTTTACCATATTACTCATAAATTAATATTTTACTTTAAAAGTGCTTCAACTAAATATAATGACTAATTTATAATATTAACGAATTTTTAAAAAAGAAATATTGTTTTTTTAACGCCTTTATCTTGCGTTTCTATCGTCTTGACTTATTTTCAAAGTTGCGTTGTTTTAATATAATAATATTTATATAGCTCAGCATATATTAAAGAATTTTTAAAAAAGAAATATTGTTTTTTTAATGCCTCTATAATAATATTTATATAGCTCAGCAATGTTGTCGGGCACTTTAAGTAATTGTAAAGATTAAAACCCAGTTGGACGATAAGGCCAGATGTCATGCTTTATAAGCATTAATTGCACTATATATATTTTTATACAATTTTATTGTATATATTTCTATATAGTAATTATAGCAACGATGTGCTGCCTATAGCCAATCGTATGCCACTAATAAAATATATTGAATATATAAGAATAATAAAAAAAAGTTTAACCAGAGAAAAATACTAAGTTTTTATAATAAATTCATTTTAAAATTCTAGCATATATGTTTAAGGGAAATTTTACTAGAGAAAACTAATAAAAAATATTTAATATTTAAATTTCTAAGTTTTTATAATAAATTCATTTTAAAATTCTAGCATATATGTTTAAGGGAAATTTTACTAGAGAAAACTAATAAAAAATATTTAAATTATTTTTTAAAAAATTCCTATAGAAGATTCCAGCGGAAATTTTAATATTGCTCCATCTACACTCAAAATTTCTTTTTAAAAACTGAACAAAAAATTGTCATAATTTTTAAATTTCAATTAAAATTTTTTTTCAAAATTTATTTTAAATATATTTATTATTACACCGATATAAGAATCACGCGTACTTAATAAACCACCCTAGTTTATACAAGTCGCTTTATAAGCCTGTCTCTACTTTCAATTTTCAGCATTTGCACTGTGTTCGCTGTCTTTTCATTCAATTTAAATCAATTTATTTTTATTTATCTCATTATGCTGCGAAGAGCGTTTCAGTTGACGATTAAAAAATGCTTATTACAGACCTGAAATGTAGACTAGTATAGACGTGATCTTTGCTTATAAATCTATTCTATAATCTTTTGATAACCCCAGAGCATTGATAACACTTTGAAAACATGTTGATTAGCTTACAACTTACCTCTTAAGTAATCCAATAAATGTAATATATTCCCATTTAATAGGCGTTATCCTTGAGCAAACAGTTTGTTTAAGTTCTTTTTAAATTGCTATAATATATGCAGTTTTTAGGTAACATTTTTGTGTTGATTTTGTGGGCTTTTTATAAAGAATAAATCTTTTAACTTTTCAGTCGAATTTCAATTAGCACGAATTATATTTTGATGATACTGCCGTATACCATCTATCACCACCGGAACCAGCGACCGTTCAATTCAACCGCAAACTTGGAATTGAATCGCAGAGTGCGACGAGTGCGATCGTTCGGGATTGTGAGCGACCCGAAAAACCCGAAACGTTGATAAAGCAGCGACGATAATGCAGGCACGAGTAGAGAGAGTGGGAGATTTAGTTGGGTTGGTCAGTGAAAATTGAGAAAACTCTAAATGAAAATGAGTTTTAAATGAGCTTACTCTCACTCTCTATGTGATTGTACTCTCACGCACTCTCACTCTCCCGCTCTCTGTGATTATTTGTGCTCTGTGCCAGGCACTGATAACAATGAAAATTTATATTTCTATGTTGAATTGAATTGTTCAATTGTCGTTTTTTTTGGTGGCTCCGATTTGGACAGCTTTATTATTTAGTATCATTCACAAGATCAATTTCATTTCAATTAGCAATTAAATGCTAACAAATCGTCAACCTGTTGACAATTTATATTTAATGAATCTTTCACGTTTATTTAACTCAGCTTCGATTTGTTTTGTATTACAAAAAAAGAGTTTCAAGTTCGTAAAGTTACAGACGGGTACTTAACTTTGTTTTCTTTTTTTTTCTTGATAAGGCCAAAGACCATGGCGACGGCTTGTGCAATCTCAATTCTTATCAACATCGTGCCCATTTCATAAACTCCATATAAAAATTGACAGTTGTCAAACAAAATTTCAATTTTCAGTGATGTGTTAAGAACTGTTTGGATATCTTTTAAAAGACTATGATAATGCTCTATATTCTCTAAATTGATTTATAGCGGGCAATTCCCTTAGCTACCTGCACTCAGGTATATAGAGAAATATAGATATATTATACCAAAACTCAGGTAAATTCAAAATAAATCCTTTTGCTTTTCATAGTTTTATTTTATTTTAATTTTTTTTTTTTGTTTACAACATGAAAAAGAAATGGTAGAAAAATATGACATCGTTTTTTTTAAAGGTTTTTATAATATACAAAACCCATAATCCATAAGTTTTAGTCTTTGCTTTCAAATTTGCTTTTTGTTTATGTATTCTTTTTTTTTTCCTTTTTTTTTTTGAATATTAGTAATTGAATGTAAAGTAATAAACTGATATAAATGAAGTACGAAATGTATTTAATTTTAGGTTGATTTTGAGCAAAACAAAGTCACCAACATGAAATTTGAAAAAAAAATTAAGAAATAATGTGAGTAATCATAAAACAAAAGTATAATAAATTATTCCATTCTCTCTTAGAACGTTTGATTATGTAAAATTGCTTTAAATGTGTGTATGTGTTGTGTAGTGTAGTGTGTGTTTGTTATCATTGAGCAATTAATCACCCACTTGATCCTCATTTTCATTAAACACCTTTCGTTAGTTAGATTTGCATCTAAATATTTCACAATTATTATTTTTTTTTTTATTTGCATTTTTTCGTTTGTTTTTTATGAATTTTTTATAGTTTTTCGTTTTTTTTTTGTTCGTTTTTTTTTTATAAATATATTCGTTTTTTTTTTGTTTTTTTTCTTTCTTTGAATTAATTACAAATTATTTAATTAGCTTTCATTTTGGTTTTCCATGAAAAATCAATGAAGCTTCGCGCTCTGTACAACAAAATAATGAGCTCTTCCTCTTTCTCTTTGCATAAGTTTAACTTGTTTAACTAAATTATGGTAATACAACGGATATTTTTCTTTTAGCCAAACTAATCACAATCTTTTTGCATAACATATTGCAAATATTCTTGAGTGTGTGTGTAGGGTGTGTGTGTGTAATGTATGCTTATAGCATCTTTATAAATCGCCAGCCTCTCTATATATATTGATGTATGACGGCATTTTACTTGACGGACTTTGTTCGGTTTTAATATATATATAACTTTGATATCATTTTATTTATTTTGTTTCCTGCTCCCGCAACTTCTCGCTTATGTTTGTATTCTGGTAGAACAAACGCACCACATGCGTGTCACGCTCATCCTGTTTGGCCAGAATCTCCACCTGGAATGTTTCCGTGAAGTGCGTATCGATGAATGCACCCAAAGCGGCCACATCGCACTTGGCTATGGTGGCACTCTCCAGCTCAAAGTGTTTGCTGTAGCGTGGCACTGCGGCCAGATCCTGGGGCAATTGACGGAACTCATTGGTGACGGCATTGTTGCCAAAATCTATAAAATGCACCTCACACTTGCCATCGTCCAGCAGCTTGACAATTTCGGCACGATAGAAGACATCATCTTCGGGAAATTTGGCCACGCATAGTGCGCCCAATTGAAGATCATTGAAAATGTCAAAGTTTTGCTCAGCATCGAGCATTTTATAGGTCATCTCTGTAATTGCCGGCACATCCTTATCCATTTGCACATAGAATGATTTGGCATCATCATATTGCACCACAACGCAATCATGCAGCTCCACTTCCAATGGCTTCTGCACACCCGCCACTGTGCTGGCCAGCTCTTGGGCAAAGTCCTTGTAATTGATGCGCAACTGGACAATCTGTTGCTCCGTTTGACTCTCATTTAAATCGCCAACTATTTCGTAGACCTCGCCAAAATGCTGATCCAGCAGCGTAGCAAATGCCTCATCCAGCTTGGCATTCGGCACATGCTCGGGCAGATCCTTCAGCTCGCAGTGGAATGCCAGCGGTGATATTTGCCAAATGTCTTCGGGCAGCTCATAGATCTTCTCGACAAACATAATGCCACCATAGTCAATGAGGAAAACCTCACAGCCTTTGGGCATTACCTTATTAATGGAGCAACGATAATAACAATTGTCCTCGGTGGAATAACAGACGCCCATTAAATTCAAACCAAGTTGCTTCATCTCGTTGAGCTGACCATTTGAAGCGTTCTGCAGCGACTTGACAATGCGATCCAATTTTGTTGAATTCTTCTTGAGCTGAATGTAGAAACTTTTGGGTGAACTGCCATGCGAAATTATGCACTCGGATTTGCTTTGTTGTTGCTGTTGTTGTAGCTGTTGCAACTGTTGCTGCTGCTGCTGTTCCACCTCTTTTTGCTTTTGCAGTTCCGCCTCCAGCAGCTTTTGTAGCTGCTCGTGTATATTCAAAGCATGTTTGTCCATTGTCTTCAGCCTGACAACGGGCGGCTGTGCTGATTTATTGACAAACTCCACGCAAACATCTTCACTGCAGCTATCGAGGAGGGCTTCCATTGCTTCACGTGATTCCTTTACATATTTATCAAAATTTGCGTTTGATTCCAGTGAATGCAACTGAGCCATTGGCTGTAATTTTGCCAGCTCATCGGGCAGCTCAAAGAGTTTGTCCACAAGCGCCTGATTGCCATAATCAATGAAGATGACACGATATTGCAGCGATTGCTGCGTCGGCAACTGTTCCAGAACGCGTGCACGATAGTATTCCTTGTCCTCATCGAATTGTGCCACACAGAGTTCATCCAGCTGGGCAACGTTCTTTAGGGGCAATAGATTGACGCCTTCGCCATTTAGCTGCTCAATGATCTTGTCTATAAGCGTGTTTTCTTTAAACTGCAAATAAAAGCTGAGGGGGCTATTGACGTGTGTAACAATGGCCATCTGTACGCTGTCTGAACCGGCGTTCTCCGATTCAACTTTTGATTCAACTTCAATTACAGGCTGCTCCATTTGAGGCTTGGGTTGTGGCTTGGTTGCACACAGTGGCAGCAATTGATCCAATACATTGTCCTCATCGAGCAGCAAATGTATGGTTACATACTCCGCACCAGGCTGCAGCAGTTGGGTGGTATAGACCAGTTCACCCTCGCCCGTTAGCTCGCCAAACTTGGCCTCAGCCTCCTTGGACCAGGTCACATAATCCTCAGGCAACTGTAGTGAACAGCGTTTGGACAAACTTGGCACACTTGCAAATTCCTCTGATAGCAATAAACATTTTGCTGTTGTGGACGTGTTGCCGTAGTCAATGAAACGCACTTCGTAGCGTGCATCGGGCAGTTGACGCAGCAGCTCGGCCCGATAGAAGAGCTCATCATCATCGAAGAGCGCCGCCACAATGCTGCCCTCCTCGAAACGTTGCAATGGCTGCAACTTTTGCTCTGCATCGCCCAAATATAATTCAATTAATTCCAAGGCCTTGGAATCGCTCTCCAGTTGTATATAAAAGTCCGAAATGTTGTTCACGTGCGATATGTAACAGCTGCTGCCACTGCTGATGTACTGCAGCGGTTTGGCAAAGCCATCTTCAATCAGCTTCTTGGCCACATCGACGCCTTCGATATACAGATTGACATAGCTGCGCGTTTGGCAATCGCCGCGTGTTAAATACTCAAAGTGCAATATTTTCTCATAGGAATCATTGAAAATGCCATTGGCTGCATCGGCCCAATCAAGTTTGCCCTTGGGCGCAATGGGCAGGGCAAAGGGCAGGCAAAAGGGTTCAATTTGAGTGCACATGCTCTGTTTAATATCCTTTGCATCCGAGACACAATCGGTGTTGCCATAGTCTATAAATTGCAACACCATCAATTCAGCATCAATTATTTTGGCACGATACCATAGTTTATCCATGGAATACATGGATATGCAATCGGCGCCATTTACAAGCTCTACGAGCTGAGGTAACGATGAGGAGACAATTTGTAGATTCTCTGACAAACGCTTGAGCTTGGGCAGTGCATCCATGGTATGCACATAGAAATTGGCTGGATTATCGCAGTGGCTCAACACGGCAGTTTCCATATCCTTATAGGGATCTGGTGTTTCCACAACAGCGGGCGTAGCAATTTCCTCAATCACTTCAACTGGAGGCAATTGCGACTCTGGCACGGGCGCAAGCTCTGGCAACACCTCAACTACCACGGCCACTGGCTCGGGCTTGGCTGCTGGCTTGGATTCGGGCTCAGCAGGCGCAACAGCTGCTGGAGCCACCGGAGCTGCTTCCACAGGCTTTTGTTTGTTGCGCTGCTTTGGCTCCTTAGCCTCCTTGGGCTCCTTTGGTTCTGGCTGTGGCTTCTTGGCCCTGGGCGAGCTATTCGCCGAGTTGGATTTGGAGCTCTGCTTGCGCTGCTGTTTCAGTTCCTCGTCATCATCTGTGGTCAGATCAACGCATTCAATATACTCATAGATGTGCGGCTTCTCTTTATCCAGCTGCTTGCGCATATAATCAATATCACGGCAAGCTATAAGCTTCTCTGCCTTTAAGCTATCCACAATGCTCTCTTTGCTATTGGGCAGCAGCACATCGGCAATGAGATGATTACGCCGTGTTTCAATGGGTTTAACAATGATCTCTTGCTCCTCCAAGAGCTTGGCCACGCGTAACTTTAGTTTCTCCTCATTGTTGATGCGTCCAAATGGCAAATTAATCTCAACGGCATAACAGCTTTTATTCACATAGAATTTCTCCTCGAGTTGCTTGAGCTGTTCCCGTGCCAGCTGCTCCGTGTTGCCGTAATCAATGTAAAACACATCAATGCGTGCTCCTTTCGAATCCCTGGCCAGAATGCGTGCTCTATACCAATTGCCATCGGAGCTGAGTGCGGCACAAATTTGATCTTTGTCAAATTTACGCAATTGTTTGCCTAAAATGAGAATATTATTAGTTTTAACTGTTCAGTTTTGAGTTTAAATCATTTAATTCAGGCACCGTAACGAATTTATTAACAACGATTGCAAATTGGAATTGGGAAAAATCATTATTTCTGATCTATGTATTAATAATAATACAAATATTATTTTTATTCGTTACGGTTCCTGATTTACTTACCTTTCTTGGCATAATACTCATACATATCATCTAGTAGCTGCTTCATGTCCGCCTCCACAGCGTTGGGCTGCACAAATATGCGATATGCCTTGGCAATGTAGACTACCAAAGCCTTGAAGTGATTCACCAATATGGGATAGCCACAAATGAAGGCGCTGCGTTCCTCCTTAAGCAGCGGCATAACAGGACGCAAATGAATACTATCAAATTTATAAAATTTACATTATTTAAATATAAAATTTTATATTTCCAACACACTTACATATTATTCTCATCGACATATTTAATATTTAACGCATACGATTTGCCCTCGTAATGCTCCTTAAATGGCTTGACCAAATCCTTGTTAGACTTGACAAATTTGGTATCATCGTAGCTGGATAAGAAGCTAACATCGCTGCAACTTTCCAGCTGTATCTTGAAGTTGGTCATGTCTCTAATTGAAGTAAACTTGCCACGCACTTGCTGACCAGCCAAGAGACTAACGCGCACCTCTGTTAAAGTTTTAAATAAAAATAAAGTATTAATTTAAAGATTTTGCTAAAGAACTCAATCGTTACACTCACGCTCTGCCACCTTGGTAAGGATCTGTGCATTGATAAGCGTATCACGCAGCGAAGCGCCATTCACCAGCATCTTGACCATATAAGTGTTGCAATTGTCTTGCTGCTGCTTGGCTCTAAATTCGCATTCAACTTTTGCATTGGCAGGCACATATTTCTCCATGTGATCCACAATATACAAATGATCATAGTTGGTAACAATTTGATCAAAGCTACAGCGTTGGGCCAGACAAGGTGGCTCGGCAAAACGCTGCTCCACCTGCCACACATCCTCAGAGGTGACAGTCAACAGATTGCCGGTGTCCACACAGAATATGCGATATTTGCGCAACATGTGATTGCAGGCCACAACGCTGCCACGCAATATGGCATTATCTTTGCGCTGTCGAACTATCACACTGGAGTTAACCTTCAGTTGGAGCGGATGATGTGGCTTCTGGCGATAGAATTGTCGCATCTCACGCAACAGACTCTCATATTTGGCAGCCAGAGATTTTGGCACTACATAGAATTGGAATGGCGATACCCACCAGGACAGACTGGCTGCCTCTTTGGTGGGCGTTTTAATATCATGTTGAGCAAATGGTTTATCCAGTGGCACATATTTCTCTGGCTTGGACATTGCGTTTGCCTCAACTGTGGAGGCAGCATCGCTTTCCACGCCACTAGAACGTTGCGAGCTGCTGTTTGTGCCATCCAGTGTGGACTTTTGCCTTTGTGGCTTCTGTGCAAAACCTTGTGGCGCATTCTGGGAGCGTTGATTTGGTGAATTGCGTTGATTTGGTGATTGCTGCTGCTGCTGATCCTTGCGCGGTGATTGATTGTTGCCAAAGCGACTGCAAATACAGATATATTATAATTTAAGTGTTTGAATTTATTTCATAAGGTTAAATGGTTTCTATGTCCCCAATAATTCAATTTATATACTCACGTATTTTTGTTCGCCTCTTGTTTGCCATTTTGCAAACGTGGCGATTCTGTACGATTGCGTCCATTCTGACGGTTGCCCTTGCGAGGGGAGCTCATGCCACTGGTGTAGCTGCTGGTGCTCTGGCTTTCGAAGCTGGTATCCACATGTAAATCCCGACTACGTCTGGCCATCAAGTCTGGTGTATTACGCTCAGAGCGTGGCTGCTGCTGCTGCTGCTGCTGTTGGTGATGCTGCAACGAACGCTTGGCGCCGCTCTGCTGAGATTGTGTATCCTTGGAACTGGCCGAGGCAGAGCTATGCTTGTCCCAGTCATTGGCATTGACATTTTTGGCACGTCCCTGCTTCAACAGCTGCATACGATCCTCACTCTCCACTGTGGTGGAATTGAGCACTTGATCTTTTTCCAACTGTTGTGGAATTGCCTCGGAAGTGGACGATTCGGCACGCGTGACACTGGCATTAAACTGATCCTTCTCCAGCGACAGATACTGCTCGAAGGGCATGGAAAGTTTATAGAGTTTCTTCATTATATTCAGATTCTTGGCCAACAAATTAACCACATTCAGGCCATCGGGTTCAATGCGAAAGACGCGCACGTTGAATGTGCGACGTCTGATATTAGAGTCCTCGGCAAGCATCTCAAACTGATCGGTAATCTTGTCCTTGCTTAGTTCGCTATTCTCGAAACCCTTCAGACAACACTTGATGGCCTGGCGTGGCATCTCCAGATGCTTCTCTGCAATGTTGCCAATCAAATGCCGCTTCACATGCTGTTCATAGCCAAAGTCCACATGACGCACAATAATTGTGGCATCATCCACACGCAACAGCTCGGCTCTGTACCATTCCCGATCGCATTTGACAACACAGGGCGCGCCCAGAACGAGCTGATCGGGCACCTTTTGATTGATATTATAGTAGGCAAACATTTCATCCATCAACTGCTCAAATTGCTTAATATTGTTCACTTTTTGTACATAAAAGTTGCTCGGCGAATCAATGTAGCGTATCTCAATCGCATCCTCGTTCTGCAATTGTTCCGCTTTGGCGTAGGCTTGCCGTGAGTTCATTAGCTGCTTGAGCACAGTCAGCATATTGCTATCCTGTAAATTGAATTATAATTTAGAAGATGAATAATGTTAATAATATAAATTACCACTTACATTAAGCAACAGCTGACACGTTTGCATGGAACCCACACTCTCTGGTGCCTGCACCGTCAATTTAAAGTTTATATAGAGTGACGAGTTCTTAAAGATCCGCTTCATACTCTCATCGAGGGCGCCCAGCTCTTTGGCACCAGCCAAAGCAAAGCGAAAGGCAAATGGTTTGATATGTAATAGTTCCTCTGGTATATGGTATAAATTGGTTAGCGTAACCATCTCCGAATTGCCATAATCCACATAAACAACACGAAAACGTTGCCCAAAGCAAGCGCTAACTAAGGCACGATAGCAATTGCCATCCTCGGAGAAACGTGCCACACACGCTGTGCCCACGGCTGGGAACTGTTCGAGCGTCTGCAGTCGCATCTTCTCAATTCGTCCCATCATTGAATTCAAATCCTGAGCCGCACTCTTCAGCTGCACCCAAAACAAATACGGTCCGTTCTCAACGTAGCTCACATAGACATCATAGGTCAAGCCCACGGTCAGACTGGTGGTGCAAAATGCAGGCGCCATGGGCTGTGCCACGCGCTGGGGCATCGCAGCCGGCCTCGCCACCTGCAGTTGCGGTGCATATGCATAACGTGTGGGCGCAACGTTCACCGTTCGCTTGTTTATTGGCACTGGTTGCAGCGGCTGCTGTGGCAAGGGATTATTGAGCCGCACATTATAGTACATATTGAGTGGCCTGGGACTAGCCTTGGGCGTATAAACATTGTGCGCCAAGTCCGGCTCAGCAATTTGATAAATGGCACGTTCTTGATTGTACGGATGGGCAGCATTATAGGCCGACTTTTGTACATGAGCCAATTGGACAGGCGTCTGGACGTTATTCGGCAATACATTTGTCTGCAAATGGAAAATAAATTAATATAATTTTTATAAATATTCTTAGTTGTTTTAATTAGTATTTAATACTTAACAAAATAATTGTTAAAGAAATCTTACCAAATTAGCCAAAGGCGTCATCACCATCTGAGGTGGATGCACCACCTGCTGTTGTTGCTGCTGCTGCTGTGGTTGCTGCTTGGTTGGTGAATAATCGCTGGCCACTTTGGTTGGCCTTGAAGGCGTTGGAATAATCGTGCGATGCACGTCCAGTCGAGCGGCCAGGGAATAACGCGCTGCAATCTGTTCACGTGCCAGATCTGTGGGCGACTTTAGGGAGTTGCCAGCATTTTGTACATTATTGTTATACTCAATGATTGGCGACTGTGGCGCAACTTTCCACAATTTCATGCAATGTTCCATGATCATTTCTTTTGCAATTGGAGCACCAATTTGCTTTTGTTGCACAAGATATTCATTTAGTTCGAAATCTTTCCAGCGTATGCTGGCAAATTTTTGTTCACATATTTGTACGGAATCCACCTGAATGCTGACCGTATGATTTACAATCAGTTGACTCACAATATCCAGCTCGCTCTGATCCCATTCCGAGAAAATGCCGAGCACAATGTATTGCGTGCAGAGTACTGGAATATTTTGCAGCAGTTGCGGCTGTTTTGAGAAGAGCAGCTGTGAAAGGAAATACCATTTAAATAATATACATATAATGAAATATATCCTCTATATTTATACTCACATCGTGACTGCTCACATTACGCTTGTAGCCGTAATCTAGAAATTCAATCTCTACACGCATTTGGGTGCGATTGTTCAAATGCTTGTCATCAATGCCAGCGTTGAGCACACGAGTTCTCATATACTCCACATCGCCAGGAGCAGCTCCTTTTGACTGCTTAAATACACAGAATGTGCCTGGTGTAAGCAGCGCCTGTTGGCGCTCATTTGACCAGCTTGGGTCTATGGCAAAGCAGGTGGGCAGCAGCGTCTCGATGCGCTTGCTGACCAAACTGGCGGCATCCCTATTCGCCTGTCCATATACCTTTAGATAGGGTCCAACATGATCCACATGCGTGATGTATAAATCAACGCTGGATGAGCTGTCGCTCAGTGGCAATTTGCCGTTCATATTAATCTTGTTAAATCGCTGCTAAAAAGAAAAGACAAAAAATTCAATTAAATAACGAGTAAAAATAATTTGTTTGCTCGATGTGTGGTATACCCTGGAAAGAATTTTAAAATTTCCTCAAAAATTTCTATATTTGCTAAAATGTCTAGACAAATTATTTAACTTTAGTTTGTTATATTTGAGCATAAAAAATTGTAGTAAAATCTCTTCTTGGTCAAAAATAGAAATTTGGGTGTCCCTTGTTGGAAGGCTGGCTACGCCCTGGACTTTATACCTCAACTTACCCTGCATCCCTCTGGTACGCAATTAGGGAAAATAGTTTTTAAAGAAAAATTTTACTTTTTGCGTAAAATTTTTGACAGTTAGCTTTAGATGTTAACCGATTTATGTAGAGTCCACGAACAGTCGAATCAGTGAACTAGCATGGGATTCAAATGACTAGAATGAACGATGAACGAGAATGAGATTCAAATGACTAGTTCATTCGTTCAGTACAAAGTTTTGTTCTATTGAACTAAGTCTGAATGATTCGATGCAACTCTAATGTAAAAGTTTATACATAATTTTTCTGATAAGAAAAAACGTCATCATACTCCTTAACAATTTTCAATGCGTACAGGGTATAATCGCAATTATTTAATATGCAAGGCACATCGTTTTTTTTTTATAAAAAATTTCATTTTTAATTTTGATTTCACTGCAAGCTGAATACACACAAATACATGCATGCACTCATCTATGTATGCATATGACATTTAACCGTTAATACTAGAGCATCGGTTTCTCAATTTTTTTCCAATATGCGTATGGTGGCAATTTTGTGCTAAATGTATGTCAAATAACTGTAAACATGACCTGTTTTTCTGCATAATTGCATGTTTGTATGTAAGTCAGCCACACACACACACACACGCATAGAAATAGAAACAGATAATTGACGTTGTTCTTCAGCCTAAAAATGACAGTAATTAACAAAATTCCAAACTACTTACGTTGTCGTCGTCGTTGTCTAAAGCGAAACTCGGAAAAAACGCCCCGTGCCTCTTTTACGCCTCTGGTGCATCAATAGCAATACAGTCGCAAAGCGAGCAGCCAATTGGTCTTATTTAGCTCTGATCCACCTTGCTCTTCTGTATTTTACCAACTCGATTTGTTTTTACTGATGATTTCCTTCTGTTGCGTGGCTTGCGAATTTATTAACGGCGGGCTTTTGGCACACTTTTTTTTTTTGTTGTATTATGTGCGAGCGTTTTTTCTCTCTTCTGGCTGTCAGCAGTGTGTGATGTTACTTTTGTGGATGTGTAGAAAGTCTTGGAGAGTGATTAGAAATCGTTGAGTTTCAGTCTTTTCAGTTTGTTTTTAGTCCTCAAAAAAGGCTTGCGTTGCAAGCGCAACCCAATTTAATAGTGTTGCAATAGTTGTAGTTATATCATAAAGCAATTAATCAATGCGAAATAGATTTAATTCGAAAAAATTCTTGCCCACCCAGTAACTCAGCCCGAGACAACGACGACACGACTATCGAAAATTATTAGTTATCGATTAAGCGATAATTTAGTGTGGCAGCACTTGCAATTAGTTTCGTGTTATCGAAATAACAGAGATGAGGAGTTGCTCTGTTAACTTAACATGCGCTAAATATTGCGTTAACAGAGAAACTGCAGTATGAATTCGTTTTATTTGAAAAATTGAGTTATGTATTTTGTTGTCTATAACTTCTATTATTAAGCTATAATCTGCAATTTGCATTAAATTATTGTGTCAAAAAAATTGCAAAAACACTTATTGCGTACATACCACCATAGAGTACATTAATCATATTATTCCTTGTTCAAATTCAAGTGAAATCCCATTTTTTATTCATCTTTATATTCCATTTTATATTGATTTAAACAATTTTTGCCCAATAAAACAAATGCCAACAATTCAATTGTAGTATGTATGTACGAATAGCCAAGCCATTTTTAATTTCTTTAAGTTTGATTACAGTTTACAATTATAAACTAAAATGATTGCATTTAAATGTTCGTTTACATGTGTATATATATTTTGCTAAGAATCTCTCTCTTTAAATATTTGTAGTTTCAATTCTGTTAATAAGAATTACATATATATTTACATATATGCATATACATAATAATATTAATAATAATAATATATCGTTTTTACTTTCAGATCCATTAATAAGGCGCATTCCAAAGTTGTTCTACATCCGAGAACTCAATCTAGAATCTATGTAATTAAAGAAAATTAGTCAATTCAGTTACAATACAATTGTTTGTAATGCGAGTGGATAAATTGCTAATCGAGCTATGTAGTCTTAATGAAATATATATATTCCATTATTCGAGTTCAATTACAGCCAAAAACAATTAACTCAACAATTAAATTGAAAAATGTAAGTAGAAGCAACGATTAAACAAGTAGAAAGTTTTGCAAGGTAAAAAAAAAACATTAGCAGAAATAGTGTTATACATAGATGAATGATATAGGGCGATAGCAAAAATAAAACTAAACGAAACGAAACGACAATTAACACATGCACCAATTTACAACTGATTTGACAGTATTGAAAGTAATTTGTAATATTGTTAGCTCTATAAAACGTTTCACTACGTGCGTAACAACTAAAAACTATATTAAGCTTTAATATCTAACCAAAACCCAGCAGCCCGTGGCATCGTCGCGTCTATAGTATCGGGGCCGATTATCCCTAAAGACGGTGACAGCGGGAAACTGGTTCTCCTGTATGAATCTGATGGTGGCACGCATCTAAAAACAATAAATTAAACAAATTATAAAACAATTTATATAGATATTTTGCATTTTTGCTCACTTGTTGCGCAAAATGCGGCGGCTCCACGTCAGGACTGGATGACAAGTGCTGCAACAGAAACTCATCTGTCTGTGAGAGCCACAAATCAGCGCCACGCAAGGGATCATAGTTGAAGGGTCCAATGCGCAGCATGCCCAGCGTGGAATCATAGACATCCAGCACCTGTAAGGCAAGAAAACAGAGATTAGACAACTGAATCAATTGTAATAATTGTATTTCTAGTGTATACCGTTTGTGATCCCATAAAAATGCGCGCATCGCGCAATTGTCTATCTGGTCCTCGATCCGGAAATGAGGCTGGAAAGATCTCACCAGTCTTGATATTAACGCCCACACCATAAATGATGGGACAGTTGATCTCGCCTCGCGGCATTGTGTTTAATTCGCCCACACAGGCCTGCGTCAAGTCAATTTCGAGGTGATGCTTATGGAATGATTCTGTGAATGCAGCAGAGTCAAACATATAAATCAGTTGGCCCAAGGCAAAACTCTTAGAACTTACGCATAATGCTGTAAAATACATCCTCGCCGTAACCCTGCGAATCCCGATAGCCACCAATCAACTGCAATTCGATGCGTCCTTCCGGATAGCCCAGTGCCAGCTCCTGTACACGTGTAACCATTGTGCACACAGCCTCATCCACGCCGCTGCCATCGAAATGAGCCAATGCCACAGCGCCAGAGCCTGGAGCAGCAGCAGAAGGAGAAGAGAGAGGTTACCTTAACGAGCCAAACGAAGCCAATTTACGACTCACCTGAATGCCGTACAACAACAATAATACAGGTGGTGGCATCGTCGGCGCCAATGATGTTGATGTTCTTGTCGTGCGGCGCAGCAGCGGCCAACTCCCGCTGTCCCACATAGAGTAGACCGACAGGACCCACCGACTTGGCCTGTATGGAATGCAGTTGCTGTGCGTAATCTCTATAAACGGGATGCTGCAGGAACAAACTGTTTGTGTCCATTGGACAATCATCCTGCAGCACACCATTCAGCACAAGCACCATCCTTGGGCGTCTAGTTGTTTAACAATTGCCTCTGCCTCTCCTCTATATAAGCCACAAGAGATTCAATTTCAATTACGCTGAGATGTTGCCCCTTAAGACGAGTAGCAGCAGCAGCACCAGCAGCAGCCAGCTGAAAAAGAGTAGAGAATATTCCATTATTTGACTTGCATACAACAATCTTTGTCCGGAGACAACAGAAGCATAAAAATCAATTTACGATGCAACTCCGGCCACGAAGATGCCAGGCTAAAGATTTGCATGCTTGATAATAATTTTGAAGGCGTTCCACAAAATATGGTTAGCCATCGTCGTCAACTGTTACTAAACTGGAGTTGAGGAGGTTTTATATCGTGACACGAATCATGCATGATTTCAAAATGAAGGCAATTTTATACCATTCTTTGGGCAGTAAATGTTAATTTTAAAATTAAATTAAAGTAAGTATTTTATTACTTGAAAAATAACTATGTCATCGAAAATGTAAATTAAAATATAGCGACTGAATTAGATATAACAATTTGATATCCAAAATAATATTAGTTGGCAAACTCCGATGAAATCTGATTTATATTATTTGTTATAACCCAAAAAATCCAATAATCTAGCAAATTTTCGGTGAATTCAAAAATTAAGAACTATTTTCGATTTTCAGACCTAATAAAATGACTTGGTAGATCACCCAGAAAAGTAGTGTTCAGTTTTTCAAGGGTCTTAAGCTAATATCACTTTAAAGTTTACTTTTTTAATCAGACTTTTGTATCTTCCCAGCTTTTGTCAATATTAATACCATAAAACCTATTTAACCAGGACTTTATATTTGAACCTAAAAGAGAATTTTTCTAATAAAACTGTCACAGAATTCATTCAGGAATTTAAGACGGTATATTTTGTAAAATAATTGTTAATATAAAAAGCAATATGTAGCTAGAAAAATTCGAAAGTTTTAAAAAAAATTAGGAACTGAATACTAATGGCATATTCTGTAAAACAATTGTCAATATAAATAGCAATATAAATATATTAGAAAAATTCAATTTAAAAACAATTTTTAACTAATAAAATCTCTTTTATCATATTCTTAAAAATTCATAGAGTTTCTACAACTTGAAGATTATATTTAACACGAAATCCAAAACACGTTTCCATCTCTGATTCCAACTGAAGGCTTCTTCAATCCCGTAAATTGGAACTGCAGTTCTTCTTCTGTTTCTGTTATTTTAACCCGGTTTTTTTTGCCACCTCCCCTGATCCGAGTCAAAGCTCGTAAATTTGCAAACCCTTTTCTCAAAATGCTAAATAAAAATGTCATACCTTTAGCTGCAGGCTATACTTGTTTATATTCATATCTTATATATGTAATATCAATATATTTATTATGATCGAAATTGGTTCCGTTTGTCTGGGTTTTTGGCATTGGTCAGTGGCCAAATGAAACGCCTATGGGGGGGCGCTCGTGGCTATAAATCTAATAAAATACAATTTGAGGCCATTTTGGGTCATCAATTAGCAGCGGCACGTTATAGAGTTGCATATATATAGTAGAACAAACTGGGCGTCAATTGATGCCACACCAAAAGTCACAAATGTCACACGAAAGTTAATAACAATTAAGTGGCAACAGTCACCACCACCAAACCACAAACATTAAATTAACGACAAAAGACAGAACCGAGACATTGTTCAATATAATTTAATAAAAATGTCATTAGAAGCACTTTGAGGCTAAACCAGCATTAACAGAATAGATCTTGATAGACCAATGGGCAGTTGAATTTATATTAAAAAAGGTTAAAAAAAAATATCAGTTTTATTGCAGCTTTAAATTTGCTTTTATCTTAAGAATTTAAGCTAGTTTTTCTGACTAAATCCAGACAAAACTTTGGATGCCGTATCAACACAAGAAATTCTGGTAATTTTATTGGTGTCCAATGCAAAAACATTAAATTGATATATTTATTAATAAATAAAAAAAATTCTTTCACACAGATCAACTACACGAACCTCACTATTTGACTGCTGAAACTGGTTGAAAATTTCAGGCACACACTAAGCAGAAAATAAAACAGCGCCCATAAGTATGCAACACTTTGTATACACGTCAGTATTATAATAAAAATTATATATAAATATATTGTGAAAATCTAGCTAGATCGACGTAATTTTTGGAATTTCTAGATTTTCACAATTTAACAAATGATACGTCACTAAAAACCTTGCCAATTTTATATATAAATATATTAAAAATTTCTGATATTACAGTTGAACTGCACTACACTTGGAACACCCTATATATGTACATACACCAACAATTTGCCAACTCGTCAAGTAATTTAGCCTGGGCAATTGACTCAACTCGTCAACTCTCGGGTACGCATTGTGTGTATAATTGAATTACATATTTACCTACAGCTACAGCTACTGTCTAGTTTCAATTAAGCAAAATAAAGATGAGTTTAAAGTTCAAGTACATGCACAAATAGTATGTGCAATAAAATAAATAATAGCAGGCAACGAAAATAACATCAATTCATAAATAAATTGCAGGCAATATGCATTTTGGCTCGATTCAACAATTGTTTAAGCTAATTTCAGTCCAAAAAAATATGTTCCTGTTGCTGCTGCTTTTGGGTTAAAACAAATGCAAACTGCTTTTTAAAAGTGAACCTAGAAATTGGCCAACAATAACAGCACTATTAACTGACTTAAGCAAAACAATGCAAAAAAAAAGAAAAAAAATATTTTAGAAAACAAGAAAATAAAATTATTTGACGATTGTCGAAAATTAAATACACTTGCAGATGAGTTAATTGCAGTCAGAATAAACTATATTTAAGTATAATATTTACTTATATAAAAATTAAAATTTAAATGTAAAACTATTCTATAATAGCTATAAGTTAAAGTCATTCGTTGTTGATCAAATTTTGAATTATTTGGAAAACAATAAAATATAAAACTGCAGAAATTGCAATACTTAATTTTAATTTATTTATCTACAGATACAAAAAATATTTCATACGGAAACTTGCTTAGATATTTTCGTAAATTTATGTTAATAAATAGTTTTATTTATTTATTTATTAATATTGATTTAATCAACGTGTTACAAGCTTTCATTTATTATTTATGATTATTCAATAGATGTAAATTATTGTTTTAAGAGTAAATAAATTTAAAAGAAAAATTTAGTTAAATATAAACTTAAGAAAGTTGGGACATTTATTAAATTATTTTCTAATTTTTGGACCTAAAATGAGTTTTTAAGATAGATTTAAATTATTTGCCATTACTTATACACTTTATTTAATAACAAAACTAGAATACCCTTTTGGCAAGGGTATTAAAAATAAAAACAAAAAAAAAAAAATAGAAAAACCAAGTGAAGCAACCCAAAAGGCAGTGTCTGACTTTTTGGGTGCATGTTGCCGATGCTGTTGCACGTTCCTGTTGCTCCTACCTCAGCCTCAGCTTGTTGCATTATGCATTGTTGTTGTTGTAGTTGCAATTGTTATGCCTGTTGCCGCAGTTGTTGCTGTTTTATATGTCTTGCCTGGAAGCAATTTAGCCGCGATCATGCATGAATCTTGATTAGATATTCAACGAGAAATAATTTGAAAATGATGACAGTTCGCGATAGGCGAGCGCGCGCGTACAGCGAAAGGATCGTCCTGAAGTAGAAGATCTACTATGTTTAGACATATTTACTATCTAACTAGGTAGAGCAACTTGTATAATAGCACTTATTATGCTACACAAATCCAATCTACTAACTTGCCTTATGACAATTGCCTTAACTCTTAAAGAGCCTCAAACTTGAGTCTGTGATAAGCAATCAAACTTGAATGTTGAATGTTGCATCGAAGAGCTATTGGCAGACAGTTGCCGCTGGGCGGGCGGTCGGTCGATCGGTTGATCGGTTTGGTTTGGTTTGGCAGTCAGCAGTTCGTGCCACAGCTTTCAACATTCAGATTCAATTCATTTGATATGGCAACGTGGCCCAAAACGTCAACTCAATGAGAGAGATGAACCAAATGGTGATTTGACATCACGGCATTACAAAAAAAAATAAAAATAAAAATTATAAAATATTTTAAAGAGTCACAGGAAACTTGAATGAGATTCAAGTGCCTATTTGCAATAGAAATCTTTAAAGAATTGCACAGCTCAAGTTGGAAATCTCTCCTCTGTAAATCCCTTTTGATTGTCTAAAAAAACTTACTTTCTATTTACTTGTATTTATTATTATTAAATCCGTTAATTCCCCTTTTGAACAGATATAAAACGGCCCAAAGACTTTAAGTCCTTATCAAATAAATCCCACTTAAAACAAAGCTGAATTATGAAAGCCGTCGGAAAGACTTCAAAGCTATATTCAAGTCGTTCATAAAACAAAAAAATTCTGACAATATTTTAACAGTATAATAATCGTATAAAGAATCATTGGAAGCTTGAAAAGAAACGAGATGTCTTTTAAATAGAAAATTATAAAATAAAGCAATGATTTACTAGAAAATTAAATTTACAATTTTTAATGCTAAAATAGCAAGGCTGTAAATAAAAATTCTTTGTTTCTTATGACAACTTTTTAGAAAATAAATTGATTGCTTTTAAAGTCAGAAACTAAGAAAAATTAATTCGGGGACAACAACGTTTAATTCGGGGACAACAACGTTATAAAATAAAGATTTACAGATTTATTTGTTAAAAATTATATTTGCTAAAATAATTTTTTGGTAAAAAACTTGTCTTTTGATTTAAAAAAATATTAATTGATTTTTTTAAATCAGATATTATTATTTTATGCAGTTCATGTAACATTTTCAGCTATATTAGAATTGTTTTTCATTGAATTAAAATGCTAATAATATTAAAGTTGTAAATTAGGAAAATGCTTATATTTCTTGTCATGCTTAAACAAACAAATCGCTAAGTCTTTAAGCCAACTATTAAATCAATAATGGCTCAATAATTACAATCAAATTATAATATTCTTAGAAAAAAAGAAATCACAGCAAATTCTTGTTACATTTTCTAGGGATTCAATCACGGCTACATTTCTCAATCACAGTTTGTGACTTGAATGTGAATCACTTTTGAGCCAACGTCTGTCAACGCTTCGTTCTCAGTTCTAAGCAAATAAATCATTACAATACAGAGGAAACTAGGGAGAAAATCCACATAGACAATGGCCCACTTGAAGTTATGGGAAGTCATGAGGCAGGCAAAAGATACAACGAGTATCAAAACTGAAATTCAACTGAACTGCAATGCAACAATGATCGATGGGAGAGCTTCAGTTGCAGCTTCAGTTTGAGTTTCAGTTTCGAGTTGGAGTTTCGAGTTTAAACATCAACTGTAGCGAATCCAACAACTACTACAACAATAACTACAATAATAACCATAAATATCAGAAACGTTTCAATTCATTACGCGTGCGACGAGTCTATTACCAGAGACTGAGACTGAAGCTCAAGCTGAAGGAGGACGGACGCTCTGATTGACTTGTTTGATGGCTAGAGGAGAGGAGAGAGGAGTGGAGTGGAGTAGAGTGAAGCGGTCAGTCGAGCGGTCGATTGGCCAGTTCGACTTTATAACAATCACAAATTATGGGTTGCAAGCGCAGCGCTGAGAAAATGATCTTGTAGATTTAACACTGATAGTACCCAGTACGACACAACAACAAACTGATGCAAATTTACAACTTTCGACAGTTTTATACTCTGTTTTAAGTGTTATTTCAATTGGCAAAATTAGGTAATAAATTAAGCCAGGTTTTGGTTTTGAATGCGACTTGGCTTAATCTAATTTGGGGCTTTAATTTTTCCGGTTGAAATATATATTAAGTTTCTTAAAACTAGCTTAAGAATTTTTAAGAATTTTAAAATTTATAGTATGCGATTAATCTAAGTAAAGCTTGATTAATATTGATATTGATTCATTTATCAAATGAAAAATAAAAGTTTTTCAGACTTTCTTCTATTATATAAAAAACTTGATTATTCTAGCCTTTAGAGCTCATCGTAGAACGCTTATTAAACTTACTTATTTCAACTTTAAAATTCTAAAAAATTGCAAAAATAATTATGCAAATTTTTAGCAACAAAAATTACTATGTTAAAAAATATATAAATATTTTGTTAATTATTATATTCAGTGTACACGTGACAAAGAAAATTAATAATTTAACTTTTTGCAAATATTAAACCAAATTCTCCGATTCCAGCTTGGGAAGGGAATTGTGAAAAATCTATTGTGGAAATTGTGAAAATGTTATAAATAATTTGATATTCATTTTATATTAAATATATATATTTTATATATTACTGGCTCAGCCCGGCGTATGTTGCAACTTTCCGCTTCCATTGAAGCTTGAACATATATGAAAGATTCAAGCCTCAGCTTTCTAGCATAAACCCCATATACCCTATTATTCCTTTTTGTTAACAGAGTATTTAAAACTATGGCACTGCACACACCGCTGACGACCAATCCGAACAGGTTCCATTTAGTTGGCACCGGCATTCTTGGCCGCCACTTGGCCAGATGATTGATTGCTGCTTTGACGACTCTGCGGCAACTGCCAACTGCTTGCAACTGGCAACTGGCCGCACTTGCATGCTGCATGCTGCAAGCTGCCTGGATCGTCTTGGCTTGTTGCTTGTTTGCGCTAAAGTAATTTACACCAGGCCGACATTCAACGTGGCTGCCGTTGGGCAACCGTCAATGTACTAATCTAAGTGCCACAAGTGTGTCCGGTTGTTCCCAGCTCTACCGCCTGCTCTACCCTGTTGTCCCGATTTGTTGTTCTTTTGTCGGACAACATGCACGCTGCACATTTCAAATTCTTTATGGGCCCTTACACGACAATTGTCAACAAGCGCGAAACAAATTTCTGTTCTGTGTTTTTTTTTTGCCTCAAGCGACCGGTTCTCTGTTTTTGGGGGTACTACCTCCTATGTACCTCCTTTGCACCTCCCTTGTGCCTCCTTTAGCTTCGCTCTTCAGCGGAAATTTCGCCATACGGTGTTCGGTGGGCGGCTGTTTGGTCGAAAATGAAGAAATTGAAGACAACAACACAAATTCTGCACATGTGATACGACACGAAAATAAAAGAGAAAATCAAGAAATCGAGGGTTGCACCAAAAGAATATATATAATTTTAATAATGAAGATAGCAGTATGTATTATAATATATAATAACATAACTGTTCAATCTAATTGACTGATTGACGACTCACGAGCAGGCCAAACGATAGAAGCTAGAAATCTGCAATTTTTACTGTAGCTTCCTATTATATCGTAGGTTGGCACTCTGAAATATTGTCCAAAATGTGTCGGAAAGTGGGTGGAAAATGCATTTAAAAATTATATAAAAATCTCAGCTGCAGCATATTAGGTGGCACAGTACACTATAATAGCAATGACATTGTAGAAGAAGATTAGTTTATTTTTTCTTCTTATTTAATTCTTTTGGGTGCAGGAGCGGAACGTAGCAACGCACGCCGGGTTGAGCTAGTATGTTATAGAGAGACTAAACAAAGAGGTTTTTAATGCAAGTCACTAAAATATATTAAAGAAACAAATGATCATTTAAGCTTAATTGTTTGGAATTTTAATATAAAATTTTTCATATAAAATTTATTACAATTTAAAGAAAAATTTGACATTTGTTAAACAACTGAAAAAACGAAGACATTGTCAGAAGAAGTTTTCAAGAATTGTCTAATTTAGCGAGAAGGAAATTTATTTATTTGATAATTTATCTATTTTCAAAATACAGCTACCAACAATATTTCCAAGCATTATAAGTAAACGAGTTCAACATTTGAACTTAGATTTAGTTATAATATTAAAAAGACATTTCCTGTATTAAGAGAAACATTAAATCAAAAAGAATTCAAGAAATTTCTCAAGTTGTGAAATATATTCTTAATAACAAAATTCAAATTTCTTGCAAAATAAAAGCATTTAAATTACGAGTATTACATTACAAATTAAATAAAAATAAAGTAGAACTGTTAATTGTCAATCCATAATTTCGATAAGGTTTACTAATTGAACCGCCCTTGTAGAGAGCGCCAGAAGAGAGAGAGAAGTGCCCTGAAAAGAAGACTCTTCTGAGAGTAAGATAGAGAGGGACTGGGAGAGTTGAAAACAATCTTAAAGTAAAGTCAGCTTCCGGGTTCGTGATTTTCGTTTTGTACTCCTCCGTTTTTTTTTGTTTCTGTTTCTGTTTCAGTTGCGGTTGTTGTTGTCAGTTGTTGTTGTTGTTGTTGTTGTTGCTGTTGCAGTTGTCAGTTGTTGCAATTGTTGCGGCAGTTGTCGTTGTCATTGTTTTGTACACATTTCATGGCCATAAAATCGCTGCGTGTCTCTTTAATTTTTTTTTGGAAAATTTTTGGTAAATGTGAAAAACTTTAGACATGGTTTTTTGAAGCATTTCGGAATGCATTTCTTAGCTTGTTAATCGCTAAAAAGAAAACTTCCCTACTTGCCCTGTTTTTTAAGCCAATCCTCTGACAATTTAATTTGACCAACTTTGGTCTGATTTTTTAGGACTGTGGACTGCCTTTTGGCATTGGAGCAGGAGTTAAACGTGACTGCCAATTGACTTCCATTCAATTTGGCAATGGCACGCAAATATCGTGAGTCTTAGCTGGGTTTTTTTTTTTTTTGGCTATACCCTGCTGTATTTCTTAAATAAAAACTCTGACGAAAAACGAAAGTTTTTGAATTCGTGTTCAACAAGAAAAAAAAAAGCCAACTTAAAGTTGACATTTCTGGCCATGTTTTATTTGGTTGTTGTGGACACATTGTCATCTCGTACAACATGCATATAATACCAGTAATATTAGCTTCAATCCTTAGCATAATTAAAACTGGTTTGAAGACTCTCTTTTTATTGAATAGCTCTAATTAGAATTGGCCCGGGGAAGTTGCCTAATGCTCACCCGCAGCTCGATGAGTCCAATTCAAAAGTTCTTCAACGAGCTCTGAACAACGCCCGATGATTAATGATGTGTTATGGAACTCTTGAAGCATTCATTATACTGTCATCACCCGGCACAATTGTGCGAAATGAACACGCCAGTTCAGGTTCAAAAATAATAACTAAGTAGAACAGCTTCTAGCTGAATATATGTACATATATTTTTGGTAGAAATTGATGAGAATATTTCTATATACATGTTAATTTTAAAAAGAATTGATTTAAAACATTTATTAGATGCAATTCTAGCATGAAAATATTGCATTAATTTTCTCAAAGATTAGATCTTCATTTAAAAATTAAACTGTAGTTCAAATGGCGACAGAAATATATTTTACAAGACTTTTAACAAATGTGTATCGATTTCTGAAATAAAGTCGCCTAAAATATTACACGCTAGATTACTTTGTGTTTACACATTGTCTGATAAAAGTTGCACAAAGATCTTAAGCCTTAACTGTCTGTTAAACTTTAACTTATCTTAGTAGTTCATAATTTTTGGTCTTCTTAGTACATCTACTAATGTTACTAACGACACATTTACAAGCACTTAAATCTGTAAATACCATTTAAAGCATTTGAATTTGGTTTTGCAAGTTTTTATGCTTAAAAAGGAAATTTGCTTATAGACTGTGCGAACGAACAGTTTACACACATTTTGAAAATACCAAGAAATGAAAAGATTTGCATGCGGAACAAGCAAGAATATTTTGGTCAACTGAACTCACTTTTAAAATACCCTGTAGACATGGATTAAATCAAAATATTGAACTACGACTGTCAAGTAAATGCCCATATGTTACTATATAAAGTTTTATAATATTATATAATATATTATATAATTAAATGTTTAATACTATAAAGAAATATATTAAGCCTTTGTTCTGTAAACCTTCTATTCCAATTTATATAAAAAAATAATATTAAAAAAAAAAATTTACTTTTAAAGCAGCCACAAGCCACACAGTCCTTATATACTAGCTGCCAAAGCCGTTTGAGAATTCTAAGCACACAACGGTAGGAAAATTCAGTTTATGTAGGAAAAAAATTGTGTATTGTTTCTATATTTTGCAATTGGGTTAATCTGGCCCTTGTGTTTCATTTTTAATAACTTTTATTATTTATGAAAAATTATCCTCCTACTTTTCGGAGTCTGAGAACATTTTTTTGGCTAATTGTGTTTTTTTTTATAATTTTCATTATGATTCTATACAATTCCTATAGCTGTCGATCAGTGGAAAATTGAGTTTTTGTAGGAAAATCTTTACTGGATATAAAATTTCAATGCATTGTTCGTTGATCGTTTGTTTATATATGTACAGGGTATAAACGCGCGCTAAGTACATACTATATATGTATATATTTAGCTATTACATACATATGCATATATATATATATATCTTTCCATAACACTGCGATCGGCGCTGTTCCTTGTTTTTGTTGTAGGCAGCGAGTCTCTGCTTAGTTTATGGCTGCTTATGCAAATGCAAACTGCGACTGCGCCGTCAACTGCGGCGTCAACTGCGACGGCAACAGCGACGGCAACTGCTGCCGAGTTATGTGTGGAGTGTGCGTAAAAAAAAAACAAAAATAAAACGTTTGCGCCTTTTGTTCACATGTTCGTCGGTCGCTTCTTCTTCTTGTTGTTGTTTTTGGTTTTTGCTTTTGTTTTTGTTGTTGTTGCTTGGTGCCGATTCCAAAAGCGTTCGCTGCCGTCATGTCCAGTAATTAGCATAGCACAGAGTCGCATTTGTTGTCGTTGTTTTACGTTTGACAACAACAGCGCCGCTTTGTTTGTCCTCTGCCGCCGCCTTCACACACCCTTCTCATTATCATTCTACTTCTTCCTCTTTTTCTTCTTCTTTTCCTTTTTCTGTTGCTGCTGCTGCAGTTACGCTCATCAAATAATGTCAAAACGCAATGGACAAATGCTCAAAGTCTATAAGAAACCTTTTTTATGATCTTAAGGCTGGCCAATGTACGAAAAACCCGTAGTATTTTATATAAGAACCCTTAAATGACATACGATTTAGCTAAAACTTATGACATTGCAGAATTATCATTTAAGAAGCATACATGCAACATCATTTTAATATATGTAAATTAGATTTATTTTTAATCAAAAATGGTTTTATTTAAAATTTTAATACATTTCATTATATGACAGCTCTACAGTTTGGTAAGAAATCTTCTGTACTAAAGAAACACTCAATTTTCTACAATTTGATCACATTAGCAAAAATAAATTATTAAAAGAAAATTCAAATTTCACTCAAAAGAAAACTCAAAATTCAGAAATTTAGCTGAAAATTGCTACATGACTGAATTATCATATCCAAAGTTATTCTAAAATAATACGTTATTTAGTTAATTAAAATAAAAAATTTAAGTTTTAATACATTTAATAAGCTATGATAATCTGGGAGATTAATTCCCTCCGGTAGGTTTTGACACTAGGAAAAATATATCTCTGTATCAAATAAAAATTAAAAAAAAAAAAACAAAACATTAAAAAATTATCTCGACCTGAACTGATTTTAAAATAAATGTACTTTATCGGAAATAAAAATAAATGTACTATATATGGAAATACACCTTAAACATAACACAACAATTTATTTCTTATTAAATTTCCTTAATAAAATATTATAATATTTATAAACTTAGAAAAGAACCCCTAAAGGTTCAATTTAGTTGAAGTTTAGATATTTTTATTAAACAATTTATTTCTCATAAAATTATCCAAATAAAATACTATAATTTTTACAGACTTATAAAGGAACCTGTAAATGTTCAATTTAGTTCAAATTTTGATTTTTTTTATTAAAAAATGTTTTTCTCATAAAATTTCTCTAATAAAATGTTATAATTTTTACAAACTTCTAAAAGAGAGCCCCTAAAGGTTCAATTTAGTTCAAACTTTTATTTCTTTATTAAAAAATGTATTTCTCATAAAATTTCCCAAATAAAATATTATAATATTTAAAAACTTCGAAAAGAATCCCTAAATGATCAAATTAGTTCAAATTTTGATTTTTTTATTTAAAAAATGTATTTCTCATAAAATTTTCTCAATAAAATATTATAATTTTTACAAACTTCTAAAAGAAAACCCCTAAAGCTTACATTTATTTCAAACTTACAACCGAGCAAAATTATCACATCATTAAAAAACATCTAAAATTTCACAATAATTAGCTGACAAACTGTAACAATTTTTGTGCAATTAAAAACGAAAAAAAAATTACAAATAACTAAAGCTAATAATAATAAAAATTTGAGTATAAAAAAAAATAAAACACATTTCTAATGAGAGAGAATCTTAAGACTTTTTTTTGCTTTGTAGTAAGATTTCGCCATGGCATTTATTGTTGGTTTTAGCAGTTGGGTTGTCTGATGCGCCGCAAGCAATGAAAATTCGCCATGTTAAACGTGGGCTCATTTCTGTTTTTATGGCCAAGACAACACACACAACAAACACACACACACACACAACAAACACACACAACAACAGAGAAAACGACAAACATCCACAGCGATCGACTGTGGCATTTACAACATGCCTACAACGTGGTAATGGCAACCTAAGTCTCTGTTTCTGCCACAGTCTCCAGCTCCAATGTGTGGCATCTTGGAATACCAAATTTTATAGCGGTATACTGTAAGATATACTCCAAGCCAGGTCTAAAGAGTTATAGCCAGAGAGCTGCCTTAGCCTCAGTCTCAGCCACAGTTTTTAAGGCTACGTGCGGGGGCGCAGGTTTGTTTTTATAGCCGCCCAGTTTCACTCTATAGAGACGCCTCACCGCCATATTCATGCCGCATGCGGCACTATAATTTATAACAAACTGAACAAATGCTAAAGGCGCTCCACGCTCAACCCAAAGCTGAAAACTGAGAAAACTGAGAAAACTGCGAATTGGTAACTGCAAACTACAAACTACAAAACTCCAAACTGCGATTGCGATTCATGCGTTCATCCTTTGTGGCTAAAATTGCAGTGCATTGTTTGATTTTGCTGCTTTTGTATACTCTAATCGAAGGAATGCCATCACTAATACAACAAGATTGAAAGAATTGCCTAAAAGATGTAAAATATTTCAAAAGATATTTGTTTGATATAATGGTATTTATGCTACCTGAAAAAACTAAGGAAATGCGCATTTAATCTTATCTATATTTAGTAAATTTTACATAGTCTTATGTCTAACTTTTGATTCTTTTATAAAAAAGCAAATTGAGGAAATTTGATAGAAAATTGAGAAAATTTAGTATTATATAGTACTATAAGGTATACTAATAGAAAATCATTGAAAAGATATTTTATTTTTTTTTTATTATTATTAAAAAAATCGCAAAAAATTAGCGCTATATAGGAACATACCATAAATATTCTTAACAAATAAACAAATGATCATGTATATTATATATATTTATATATTCTTTAAGAAATGAATAAAATGCGAAAATTTAACCATTCAATAAATTCAAAAAAAAAAAAAAATTAATTAAATGCGAAAATTCAACCATTTATTAAATTCTTAAAAAAAAAATATAAAAAAACTAAATAAACTAAATTGTAGTTGCACCTAATCTACTTCAGTAGATTTATAGATTGGTTAGAAACTGTTAACACATAAAGCTGGTTCTTTTAACTACATTTAAGTATTATTTTTAAAATATATAATTACAAAACAAGTTTAGATCATATGAGATAGTTGATTTCAATCATATATATATTTATATCATTAGTCTAAAGCAGAGCTTGGTTTCATTTGAAAAACCCGCCGGCTCAGAAACAAACTTCGAGTTGTATGGCTTGGAATTAAATCTTAAAAAATAATTTTAAACGAAAAAATTTAATAAAATTTAAAAATAAAAAAATATTGTGAAAATTGTGAAAATCTAGCTGGCTCAACCTCATTTCTGGAATTTTGAAAAATGAAAAAGCTGGTTAAAATAAAATAAAAATAAAAAATTATTTTAATAAACTCTACTATATCACCCATAAAAATCCACCAAACGGGTAACTAAAATTATTTATGCTGAATTTGAATTTATTATAGTTTTTCCATCTTTAAAAAATATAGAAACTGAATGAAAAAGGCTCTAAAATGGATTTTATCCTTGCCTTTATGAAGTTGGTTTAGAAAAATACATTTTTTTTTTTGGCTTGCCCTTTGGATCTACAAAAAATTATCGTAGATTCTAGCTAAATTAGTTTAGAATAAAGCCAATTTTAATTTAGGAGGATCAAAAAATCCACAGTTTAAATTTTTTTATTATAGATCACAGATCACAGAGCACATAGAATAAAGAGTGGAAGTGTCAAAAACAGCTTTTTATTGATCACACTTTAATCAAAGCAAACTTTACAATTATAGAGTGTTTTAAAATCGGTTTAGTTTATATACACTTTGCTTTTGTTTCTGCCACTCTTTTGTGTGTATGTGTGTGTGTGTTGTGTGTGTGTGTGTGTGTGTGTGTGTGTGTAGAGTGGAGTGGCAGGCACGCCTCTATCTGCAATGTGCGATCTATTGCGACGGGCGCTTTCCTTTGAGCGGGACGGCAATCTAATGGCGGGGGCGGGCTGGATAAAAAGGGAGGTGTTGGTTAGAAGGTAGAGGGGTAAAGGGGGTAAAGGGGGGCCAGTCGGGCAGGCAGTCGGGCATCTATGTTTCACCCAGAGATTGATAGCAGTTGACGTCTGTGGCTTTATTTTTTTTATAAATTTTTTTGAATTTGGAGCTGACAAAGGCTGTGAGTTACCTTTATAATTCGCCAGGTGAAATATGGCTGAAAGATGGCAGCGAACGGTGCTCCATTTGATCTGAATAGAAGGTAGGAGGTAGTATACCCTACAACAGGTTTAGACCGAAGCTCTGCTGCTCATATGATTTATAGGAAGCGATTGTGCGTTTTGCAAATTACGACAACGTTGTCTGCAAAATATACATTATTATTAATGCCTTGAATGCAACATCATCATCATTCGAGGTGCATGCCACTTCGAACAGTACAGCACACACACACACACACACACACACTCACTCCATGTCCTCGTCTCCAGTTGATTGAATCTTTTATGTGTGGATTTAGAAGCAGCTGGTCAGCGTTGAAATTAAATATTTATTAAATTGTTGACAGCACACAATGGCATATAAATCAGCTTAAAAACTATTCAATGAATATTCCAATCAATGGACAACACTTTGTCTGCAGCTGCCCCCTCTTCCACATCCGCACCCGCACCGGTAGCCAGGATATTTAGAAGGCAAAGGATGAACATTATCTAACATCTAACCTTTGGCTACATATGCAGGAAATTAAATTTCATTTTAGTTAGTTTTTTAAAATAAAACAAGAATATTGTAATTGAATTTTATAAAAAGGTTTTTTTTGCAAAATATCAGGAATTAAAAAGAAAATCAAAGCTAAAAAAAATTAGCTAGATTATGGGGAAAATCTTAGATATACTAATTTAGGATGCAGTATACTGGAAACAATTTTAATTTGAACTCTTATATATAAAAAAAATATATATAAATAAATATATATATATAAAAAATCCTTTATTCCCTAGTGATCTTTTCTATGGCAGCTACTATATTTATATAGTGCTTGATTAAATTTCGTTGAAGTAGAGTACACAAAATTAAACCTTTGAATGGTTAAGATATTTGACAGATATATATATTTTTTTTAAAAATAGTTTACATACAAAAATTCCTCTTTCGACCGATATAAGATATAAGATATAGTGTACTGATTTACTGCTCTACACTGTAGAGCTTAATTATACTTATAAACGCCAAGTTTGATTGAGATATGAGACTAAGAAAAAAGATTTTCATACTATAACTCAATTTTCATTCGATCGTTTCTAGCCAACTTTATGATATAGTCTATCAATCTAGCTCATTCCGACATATGTTAAAAACAAATATCAGCATGTAAAACAAATTTCATTAAAATAGCTTTAAATTTTATCAACTTATACTCTATAAACTCCGAATACGCCTTCCTCAATTTATAACACCCTTAACAAGAGCATAAAAAGACCTTAGACAAACTTTTCAATTAAATTATTATAGACAATTAATTAAATAAATTTTGTACAATTTTATTGAAGCCTGAAAAACTTGTGCTGTCTGACAAGATACAAATATCTACAAACTGAACTGAACAAAGTCAAGCAAAAGAACAATGTCTCAACTTTTGTTAAAATATATTGCAGCGATTATGTCCTTTTCTTGTCTTGGCCTAAGGACAACTGATGAGTGTATACACACACATATATATATATATATATATATATATAAGAAAGGGTCAGTCAATGGCCTCAGATTACATTGACCAATTTAATCTGAGGTAGATTTGCTTTTTGAAAAGTACAAATTGAGGTGCAGCTGGTGTGTGTGTACTTTTGAATGGGGTTGCAAGTTAGTTTAATTAATACGACATCGAATACTGTAAACATGGTCGGACAACACAAGCCAAGCTAACTGTTTGACAGTTTACCTGAAAGAGGTGTAGGCACTTGTCGTCAGTCAACAGACAAGAGACAAGACAACTGAACATACTCATCTCTAACTCACTGTAGATTTTTAAATGCAAAAAAATAAATAAAACAAGACTATAAACAAAGCACACAAAACCAAAGAACTTTGACTTGGTTGACCCACACTCCAAGTTGCCCAGAGATGCTTCAATTAGCACTTTGGACACAGATATTAGTAGGAAAAGCAAAAAAAAAAAAACTAAACAGTTACTCTTTAGGTAAACCCATTTTTAATGACATCTCTATTCGAGGCGGCACATAAAAAAAGAAAAAAAATATATATACATACTATATACTCTTAGAAACCAAACCCTCTGGACCATAAAACATCTTTCAAATATGTAGACTAAAGTAAAAACTAATTACGCGAGTCATAAAAATTAATATGTTAACAACCTAAAGTGCGAGACAAATGAGTTTCTTTTTCTGTTGTTCAGTTAAAATAAAGAAAATACTCCAAAAAACAATATATATATAGTTTCAGGTGACTCATCAATCAGAGATCGTGTTTCTTTAGTAGTATATATACAGATTATAATACTTATTATCATTGAAATATTATATTGCTTATTTTATTTCATATAGTCATGATATTGATAGGAAATTGCCAAGATTAATATATATTTATATATATATATATATACATATAGTATATAATGTGAATTAAACAAAAATTATGAATAACATGTGCAATAAATAATAACAATGCTGATAAACAACAAGTTTTTTGTATCACTAAAAGTATTTTCAATGTATAAATAAATATATACTGCAATAGATCTATTAAAAAAAACATTTGTTTTTATATAGCAAATTTAGAAAGCTTGCTCAAGAATTTTAAGACTTTTATATAAATCGCTTTCACGTGTATTTTTTATAAATTAGAAATTTTCGGAATTACAAAATATCACTCAAAGCTGTTCTCATTTTCGTTTATTTTTCATTCCGAATTTTTTTTTATTATTTCGTATTCTTGTTTTTGAATAGAATTTACACAATTCTCTTATTATAAATAATATTTAAATTTATTTATTTCATTTACAAGACTTATAAAATAGTCTATAATCGTTTTATGAATTTAAGAACATATAAATAATGATTTTTGGAGAATATTTTAGAACATTTAAATAATGATTTTTTGAGAACACTAGAGAACATTTAAATAATGATTTTTTGAGTTCAGAAATGGAAACATTATTGTTTGATATTTTGGGAACAAATTTATGTGATCTATATCTTTATGATTGCTTTTTAATAAATTTTTACAACATTTTATTATTTAATCAACTAAAACTGATTGCTGTATTGGAAACGTTATTGTTTAATATTTTAAGAACAAATTTAAGATTATTTTTACAACATTTTATTATTTGATCAAGACTTTTAAAATAATATATAAACGATTAATGAATTTTAGAACATTTGAATAATGATTTGGTTGAGATCAGAAATGGAAACAATATTGTTTGATATTTTAGGAAGAAATTTATGTGATCTCTATCTGGATTATTTATACAAAATTTTATTATTTAATCAACTAAAAATGTATTTATGCGTTTGTGTCATAATCTAATCCCAACTTAATCTGCCAATTCTACAAAGTTATAAAGCGATCTATAAATATTATTTCATATAAGATTAATGCGTAATAAATATAAAACCAACTTTTTAGTATCCTATTTCAATATAATAACTTGAGTTTACTTATATTCCTGCCTCTTCCTTTAATATATATAAAGTTCCTTTGGCATTTCTTGGGTTTTTTTTTTCATTTTCTTATTTTTTTTAATTTTATGAAGATCAAAAGACTGCAAGTGAAATCTTCGTACAAATCTTCATATTATTTTTAGCTTGCTAATATTGATCATAGGATGCTCTGGGTCTAACTTCGTTTTTGCTTGATTGATCGCCTGGCGATTGTCCAGTGCAATGATGATGATCATCATTGATTTCGACGGGATCGGGCCATTTGGTTAGTGAAATAAATTGTTGCTACACGTATAAGACATCGTGTACGACAAGTTAAGACAACGATCTCAACGCGCCTCCGCTGGCTAGCTGTCGCCATAGAGAAAAACTCCCAAGAAAGAGTCTCCAGCATCATGTGGAGAGGAACAGGAAACTGGGCATAGATAGAGGAGCAGGGATTGGAAACTGGGATGCCTGGTCAGCTTGAATGTCTTGTGTGTGTGTGCGTGGACATTATTGCGCAGTGTCTATATCATTAATTAATTTAATCACTTGTACATGATTTCGTTGTACACTCTGGCAGGCATTATTAATAATATTACAGATAGATAGATAGATTTCTTTTTAAAAGTGTGTGTTGGGAAAGCCCCAAGCAAATCGGAATCTTATCAAATTCTACTAGATGCTAACTAAGCCTATAAAATTAAAATTTGTTGTATCTATCAAAGATGAGCTGAATATAATCAGCATTTTGACTTAGTTGCCTTTAATTTTCTGGAAAAATAAATAATAATAATCTCTTATCAATGGCAACGCCTGATTCAAAAATTTTTTATTCTGGACACATCAAATTTTTTTTTTTGTAATCTTTCTACACATGTTGTGAGTGTGTGCGTGTGTGTGTGGCGATAAGAAGTTTTCAGTCTACAAAAATAGAACTCACTTTCATTTTTTTTTTATGATTTCTTCTTATTGGTTCTGTGTTATCTGCTAAACATATATATATTTTTTTTTTTATTTGGAATACAAAGGAACTCATTAGATCAGTTGCTCTTAAATTTGATCTAGTTGGAATTTATTTAAGGAGATTTAAAGAGCTAGTTAGGTTTAATTTTAGTTTAGTTTTATTTAATTTTAATCTTTTTCGATTTTGTTCTATCAAAAAATCATTATTGGGCATATAAAGAAACTGAACAAGCTGGGTATACAAAAAAAAAAAAAATTTAATTTTTGATATTCTTAACTTACTTTTTGGTTATTTATGAGCTATATTTTATATTCTGATTTTTTCTTAATTTTTGTTTTATATTAATGCCAAATAATTTAGATATTTGATATATAGTCGAGAATTTTTTCAAAAAAGTCTTTCAATAAATTTTAGACAAAAATATCAAAGCTTTGTTTTAACTTAACTTACATTCAAATCCAGTTCAGTTTTTTGGGCACTATTTTAATATTTATTTAAAATATTTCTTAGCAGCATCTGTTTAATGTTTTGGGGTGTAAAAAGAGAGTATCTGAAATTTGCACAAAAATTTCACTTGAAGACAGAGCCGTCGGCGTTTTTGTCAGCTGCGCGGCTATTTAATTTTCGCATGCAGCACAGAGAGACGCACTGATATTTATGGGAAATGGAATTTGTCAGCCAGGGAGAGCAACAACAAACATTTACAACAACAATTACAAATGCAATACAATCCGCGAAGCGCGCTCAACGTTGGGCTCCAAAACCGGACTGAGACTGAGGACTTGAAGCTCAGACCTAAAACTGAGACGCTGATTGTGACTGAGACTGAGACGGCGACTGCGACTGAGCGAGCGCGCACAGGCAAGCTGGAAGCTCAAGTTAAAGTCGTTGCGGCGTCGACGCTGCTGGCGAATAAAAAGAGCAACGTCAGCGCCAGCGCCAGCGTCGCGTGCGCCTTCAGTCAACTGGGCAGAAAGAGAGCGCATGCTTGCTGCTGCCGGCAATAAATGAGCATATATGCAACTCCACTCTCCCGTTCTCAAATTCTCTGGCCATGCTAACTCTCTCGCTCTTGCATTACACTTCTGCATATAGCTGTTACTGTCGCACACTGCCGGTCAGCTTCAAAGCTGCAAAATGCAAAAAAAATAAAAAAAAAACCCAAAAACAAACACACAAAAAATGCAACAAAAAAAACACAAATATAAATAAATTAAATACTATGAACACGACTAAGGCGATCACAAAGAGATTAAGCATTCAAAATTTGACTTTTCTATGTAGTATTTCCGTATAACGGTTTTTGAGGACCCAAACTTGATTGTGAACCTAGATTAATATTAAGATAAAGGTAATATTCCTTTGTTTTTAATAAAATAAAATTAAAATAATAATTATATGAATGATCATATAAAATAGTCTAGTTTTTCATATGATTTATAATTGAGAATCTATATACTAAATTTCATATATCTAGTGCTTATGATGTCTGAGATCAATCAGATTATATAAATTATAAAATAATGGTAGTAAAAAAATACAAAATTATGTTACAAAATTATGAATAAAGGTTTAATCCTTTAAATTATTTAATAGTTTTCTTGACTTTAATATATTTATTAATAGAGATTAACATATAATAAATAACTAAGATTCTACATACCAAATTTAATAAACCTAACTTTTATAATCTCCGAGTTCTATGCGATCATACAGGCAAATCTTCAAAAATCTTTTTTCCTCCTATCATAAATTTAGATAAATTTTTTACATGGTGAGAGAGTATATAAAATTTAATTTTTAATTTTTTTAATAAGTAACTAATTCCAAATTAACACTAAAAATTAGATACTCTATTTTAAATGCTCCATCAGCTGGCGCAGCTTTCTGGCAACCTCACTCTACACCTGAGCGAAAATCTGAATGGAAGAGAGAGAAGAAGCTGCACTGCTGTGAGCATCGTAAGAGCGAATGAGATGGGGCCTGCAGCAACACGTGCGCTTATCAGTTGAGTGCAACTTGAATTTTGAGTGAAAATCGAATGGCAAAGCTGATAGCAAACGAGTTGAGTTGAATTTTTGAGATGCTTCGTTCGGGTTTTATTATTATTTAATTTTATTTTATTTATTTTTTTTTTTTTTATTTTTGCTTAATTTCATTAGATGCTGGTGCACTATATATTTTTTCTTGTTGTTTGTGGTCATTCGTTTATGTATTTGAGGTCCAGTTTTTGGGGTTGCATTTGGCTTCGGCCACTCGATGAGCTCTAATTGGTCAGTTAAAAATATTTTATGTATACAAAAGTGTACAACTAAATGCCAACGAGGGCCACTTAAAACCCAAGAGCCCCTATTTTATAATATAATGAAAATAAAAAAAAAGAAAACAAAAGAGAAGACTGGGAAAATAAGCTACTTTTTTCAATCAATATTATATGTTTAGCAAATGGGTAACGGATTAAAATAAATATATATGAAATATGCTTTCAACTCATAATATTAAATATGATTATTTTATAGAAATTGTTGCCTTAAAGAATAAGCTACCTTTATATAATAAATAAATTTATTAAAGAAATAATATTGAACCTACAAGTATACCGGCTGTTTCACCATCTAAGCCCTAAGAAATAGTTTTCGGAATTTTAATCAAAAATAAGCATTAAATCAGTTTGTATTAAAAATAGATACCTTTTTAATACAAACTGATTTTTGTGTTTTGAATAAAAAATAAATTTATAGTAGCTATGGAATATTAAACTAAAATATGGTAACTTAATTAAAGAAAAGTTTCCGCTTTTCCTGGGTTTACAACTCTCCCAACTTCGTAAAAACTGAACCCGCCTTGCCGGCTATAAATTTCCCAGTTGTATATGAATATCAAATTTTAACAAATTTTTTTTATGTTCTTGACTATTTTATTTTGATCGCAAAATGTCAATTTTGTGAAAGAAAAGAAAAATATATTAATTTTTAAGCGATTTTAATCTTAGTTTAAAAAATAACCCATATGAAGATGGAAATTTGCTATAGAAATTTCATTTTCTATAGAAATTGCATTTTCTGTAGAAATTACATTCCCTATATTTCCAACTGTTATAATTTTATAAAAGCTAAGACGTGTTTATCGAGAGAATTTTTGTTTTTATTAAATTGAAACTAATTGCTGAAAATAAAAATCATAATTGAGAATTAATAATAATAATAAATTTTCTAATTAAATGCCCTATTTAATCTATAGACGAAAAATTTGATGTAAAAAACATTTTGCAAAGAAATCAGTTCAGTTTTGGCAAAATTATAAGAAAAAGCATTTTCTACGGAAGATGAAAGTTTCCCAGTTTCTTTCCAGATTTCCAAATGCCATAACTTCATAAAAGCTAAGAATTTTTTTTTTTCAGAAAAATTAGTTTTAGCAATAATTTTCGTTTTTTTTTTTAAATGCCACTAATTGCTAAAAATAAAAATCTAATTTAAAATTAAAAAAAAAAATTCCTTAGTTAAATGTCAATTTAATAAGAGGGCGAAAATTTTTTTAAAAAAATCATTTTACAAATTAATTAGTTCAGTTTTAACAAAACTAAAAGAAATAATATTTTTTATGAAAAATAGAATGTTCCTGTAGTAATTGTCATAACTTTATTAAAACTGGAACCTTTTTTGGGTCATAATTTTTGAAAGAATATTTTTTATACAGAATAAAAATGTTCAAAAGAATCCACCAACAGTTTAACTAACTAATACTTAATCGAATCAGCAGATATTGAAAAGGAAAGTATATTTAAAGATTATAGAAACACCTGTTCAAGCTTCTTACCAGTTTCTCCAATCAAATCCCAAACGCAAATCAAACTAATCATAGTTAAAGCACTTTCCACAAAGCTGTCAACCTGAACAATTGCCAACTTTTATTTGGCCAGGCAAAACTCCAACTCCAATTCGAAACTCAAACTCAAAACTAAAAAAAAAACTCGAATTTAACCAACTTTGGACCCCAACTGACCAAAGCCATTACGCACCGCTGTGAGATTGTAATCTAAGATCTCGTTATTGGAGCAGGGATTTAATTAGACAAATGTGCACAATTTGTAATGTCATTTTTCAAATGACGGACCAAGTTGGAGAAAAGCCAAGTGTAAACTTCTCTGGGTGTTGAAAATGCCAAAAAAAATACAAAAATAAATAAAAGAGGTAGATAAAATACGTTAAATAGGAAAATAGGAAAATGCGAAAATCTGAAAATATGTGCAAATGTGCACCATGTGGACACTGGTCATTATTTTCATTTCGTTTTGGGGCAGGTACCAGTTACAACTATTTGAGTATTTGGCAAGCTCAGTTGACCAATGTTGTGCTTACAAGTGTGTGTGTTAGGGTGTGTGTGTGTCTTAGAGTTGTAGATTTCAGTTCAATTGTAGGATTAAGTTGTGTAGTTCAGTTTTTGGCAAAAAAAATAGTTGGTTAAATTTTTTGTTTAGTTTTTGATTGTTTAGTTCGTTTATGATAAAATAAAAAAAAATAAATAAAAAAATCAAAAAAAAAAAAAATAAACAAAAATTAGTTAATTTATTAAATTTATGAATTTATTCATTTGCCTAATTTTTTCATTAAGTTCGCTCATTTGTTTGTTGAGTTCGCTCATTGTGTTCCTTAAAATTTTTAAGTTTCCTTCACTTTTCAATACACTGATAAAAATAATCATGCATAAAATATCAAAATCATGATCATTTATTGATAATATAGTTCATTTTATACCCTTTTTTTGACACCCAGAACGTTGGTCATATTTTATTAAAGTATTTATTTAAGTCTTTCTATATTTTAGAAAAATTTTTATTATGAAATTATAAACGATATTATAAATTAATTTTATTATATATAAAATATTAATTCAAGATTATTCCGTGCCATTTAAATATATTTTATTGATTTAAATCTTTCTTTATTTGTTTTACATTTTTGACAAATTTTTATGAAATAATAAACGAAATTATAATTTATTTTTATTTAAAAAGTATTAAATTTTAATTCAAGATTATTTTGTGCCATTTAAATATATATCTCTGATTTATTATTAATATTTTGTATCCATTTAGTTTGTGTTTAATGCGAAAACTTTGCTTTTATTTATCAAAATTCTTATCAGCATTTACTTGATTTTTAAACACAAAATTATTACTAATATTATTAAGAAGAAGGGTTAACAAATAAATTCTTAACCAACTTTAGTTAAACAGCAAAATTAATTAAAATTATTTTTTGGAAAAAAAAAATGTATTATGGAAAAAGAACACCCCTTATATACTGGCGGCTAAATGGGTTGGGAATTACTGGAATTCCGCAAAAGCAGCACCTACAAGTATACAAACTTTTGCATAAACTTTTAGAACGGTGTAATTATTTTTTATTATAGTAAAATTGTAGATTGTGTTTATATTTTAGTTTCATAAATCGAAAAAGATTGTTCTTTTTTTTCAACAGCGAATAATTGAGAATAAAAATTAATAAAATAAGTTATATTGTTCTTCACTTTGTAACAAAATTTTTTCTCAGTGTATTTGCTATTATATAATTAAACTAAAAACCAAGTTGTGTATTTACTATAAATTAATTAAATTAAATAAAATTTTATTGAACAAATTTAACTAGTTTATAATAGGTTTATGGATTATATGGAGATATAATTTTTTATTTTTTTTAGTAAAGCAATTTTTTGATATAAAGTATTTATGTTTTCTGAACTATTTTTACAAAAAATAATTAATTCAAAATGGTCTTAGGTTGATGGTTTTTCTAAAAAAAAAAATGATTGAAAAAAGATTCTGTTCGAAAGCGGAGTTTTGGGCAAAGAATCAAAGTTAATTTCCGTCTTAAATAGGAAACTAGATATAGAAAAATTCGGATAGTTCGATCGAACTTATGCTGAACGATTTAATACAACTCTAGTGGGTGTGTGTGTGTGTATGTGTATCTGTGTCTGTTTATAGAGATGTGTGTGTGTGTGTCAGCAGGCGGTCCATGTCGAGCATATGCTGTGCTGGCGCGCGACGACGACGACGACAAAAAATGAGATTTGCTGACCAATGGTCATTAAAGCACATTTACAATGGGCAAAGCCAGAGCCAAGTCTGAAGCTGAAGTCGAAGCCGAAGCTGAGGCTAAATTCGAAGTGAGCCTGGCCAACAGGCAAAAGGTAAAGTTTGGCTCTGGCCATGCAAAATGGCAAAGAGACAAGCGATCAAATCGATGCCGAAATTAATTTATCTGCTCGCTACCAAATTTGACAAATTGCAAATGTATTTGAAATTGACTGCTGCAACTGAGAAGGGAACGAGGCAAGGGGGCAGGGAGGTAAAGAGGCAAGGAGGGTAGCAGTGGCAACTGTGCAGTCAATTAATCTTATCAAGCTGTGAACTTTTGCGTAGATTTTCCAGCAAGGCAAGGCGGGGCATGCGGCAAGTGTGGCGGCAATGTGTTCTCTCTATACACTTGGTGGCATCCACTTGATTGCGCTAATTGGACGCGAATGATGAGGCGCAACGCGTGATATGATAAGGGAGCTGAAGATGCTGATGATGATGATGACAAGATTTTCATTCATTCATAAAATGAAAACAACATTTAACTCAATTCAATGAGGCACAATAAAAATATATAAAAAAAAAACGCGACTGACCGGAAGTTCTTATTCTTGATTGCAAATTGCTCAGCATTTAGCTGGAATTGTGCGTATTTAGAGATGTGTTAAGTAAGAGTGTTCTATATATTAATCGCATCTATCTAATAAAGAGAACTTTGTTGAAAAGTTTTACAATATTGCAAAAGGAACTGCTTTTTAAAGTGGAATCGACTTGGAAAGTGTATTTGATGGCTTAACCTAAACACAGCAACATTTTGTGTTTATTATTTTAATATTTGATTAATCAAAATATAATATATGATTTATTGGTATTAATATATATTAATTTATGGTGCATAAAAAAAATTCCATTCTTTCTAAATTTAATTTTAAAATATGAATTATTAGTATTAGTATTGAATTGAAAAGAAAGCAAAAGCTTGAACACTTTATCGAATATTATTAAACAATAAATTAAATTGAATTAAAATTTATTAAACTTATATTACTTTTAAAGGTTTTCCAATAAATAAATCTATAGTTGAGCCTATAAAATAAGCTTTATTTCAAGCACGACAAAAACTTATAGGAAAAGACATTTAATTCCCAGAACATCTTGAAAAAATAAAATCAGAAGATTTAGGAAGTTTTAGAATCAAAACTAAATACAAAAGGGAACCAAATTTATATATTTTTCGATATTCCAATTTCTCTCACATTTTCTATAAGAAAATTAGCTTTCTTTCAATTCTTTCAATATAATACTAATCAAAAAATCCAGCTGTGTGTCTTCCCCATCTCTAAGTTCTGTGTGTATTATTTTTTGCGGCTTGTCAAGTTCAAAAGTGTTAATTGAAGCAAAGGGTTTATATATATTTTTTATTTTTATTTTTGTTTGTCAGAGCCGCAGTATTTCCGTTTTTTATTTAGCTGATCCCCACAGCTGCTGCTGCTGTTCACAAATTCGAACTGCGAGTTTTCAAAGTTGTTGCATTAATTTCGAGTTTCAGTTCAGAGTTCAAATGCAGGCAAAAATATGTAAATGCAGGGCGCTTGCGTGTCGGGTCGGGTGGGGTATATATACATATATATATATATATATTCTAACCGATTTAACCATTACACAGTTACAACAACATCAATTTCGGTTCACTGGGAACGGGTCACGAGGTGGCCAATGTCGAAAAGAACTTGGCGCAGGCGCAGTTTAAACGCTTGTTAAAGGGCGCGCTCGAAATTGAGGCGGTTTATACTCTGTTTTTGAAAGGGATTGGGGAGTATATTAGATTAATGCAAAGTCTGTATATTCGCAGAAATTCTTTTGAACTCTATTAAAGCGAGAGCAACTATATTTGGTAGAGGTTCTAATATATATATTTTAGGTAGATTAAGTAACTGAAAATGTATTTTCATGCTCATAAAAGGTTTTTTAAATTTGGGAAAAATAATAACTTTAACATATTTATAACTAGATTTAGCAAATTTGATAGATTAACTATATTTAATACAATTATAAAAGCAGAATATTTGAAAATTAAATTGAAATACTGTTGACCTTATTTGTACCTAAGGATTGTAACTAAAATAAATGTTTTAAAATACAAAATATTCACCAAATTTTTATAGCTAGGGTCTGTAAATTTGATATAGTATAGATATAGATATCAGTATATGATATATTGATGATAGGGTCAGTAGATTGATATGAGGCGTACTAATATTCTCCTAGAAATATTAAATCAGCAAAATGTTGGTCAAAATTATAAAAAAAATATATATTTGTCCGAAAATCTGCAAAAATATAATCCGTAAATTTAATTTAATGCGAAATAGTAAAAATCTCCTTGAGATCATCTTATTTAATTATAAAAATTGTATTTATTTAGATTAACTATTATTTAAAATTATGATAAAATTGGATTTGGATATATTATATAAATTATTGAGCACCATTTCGAAAGATTTAGAAAGGATTTGATCCTCGAGCAAAATCTAATTTTACCAGAGATTTATAGCCCGGGTGAAAAAATTTGATTTACGGACTTTTCCGAAAAGTTTGAAAGAAAGAAACATTTTACCAGATCTACAACCCAACTTTACAACTAAAGAAAAGCTAACAAAACTGTTAATAGAGTATATCAGAGTCGGTAACATCAGCTTACAAACTCTCTACTTGTTTGAGCTGCTGCTGTTGTGTGGTTTTTTGTATTTTTTTTAGTTTTTTTTTTTTTGCTTTTTCTGTGCAGCAACCGCAAAAACAAATCAGCCATCAAGTGAGGCGTCAGATAGACAGAGAAAGGGAGATACCGAGAGAACTGAGAGGTAGAGGAGAATCAGGTAAATTCGATTTGCAATTTTGAGCAAGCGATTTGGATGCTTTTCGAGTTGAGTAAACAATTTTGAATGAAATGCAAGCCGGGAGTCGGTTTGGGGGCTAAGGCCCGTGTTGTTGATTTGCAATTTCATGGCAGCCACAATTTGCACCTCATCATCGGAGTCTCTCTGTCTCTCCATCTCTCTATATCTCTTTGGGCAGCATTTCATGGGTGATGATCTTTTTTCGAATCGTTCAATCAGCACCAAGGCATTTTAGCATTGGGCCAAAAGGTTGCCGTCAGCGGCTGTGGCACGTGCAGCAACTCCAATTGAGGCAGCAGCAGCAGCACCCTGAGAATGTCCCAAATAGTTAAGGCTCAATTTCTCTATCAAAAATGCGCTATCTCAGCGATGCGGCGGGCCAGCCAACCAGGAAGCTATGCCAATGAGAAATATTTTTCTTTTTCGTTAGATAAATAATGCATATCTCACGCACTCGAACCTGGCACTGAACCTGGACGCTCTCTCTCTCTCTATCTAGCTCTGGTCAAGCGTTTGGGTCCGTTTAATGAAGGCCCCAGATCCGCAGAGATCCACAGAGATCCCATGGCCATAATAAGTAGCGGCAACAATGGGCCAACTGTTTCTTGCCTGGCCTAGCCAGGCCAATTTATGCCCGCTGAAATGGCTGAGAAGTCTAAGAAGAAGAAGAAATCGTAGTCTGGCTGCTGCGTGTCTCGATTCGGGTTTCGATTTGCCGCGATTGCGGTCCTCTATTCGATTTAATTTAGCTTTAGCTGGCAAAAAATGCAGCCGCCAGAGCCACACAAAAGATTCATTAACTTGCCTTACGGCTGATTTTCTCTATTTACTTTTCCCAAGATCAACTTGCCTTTTGGCTAAGAAGATTTGCGCCAAATTGGCCAACAAAACAGTGTTGTCTATGGAGAGATTTTATGGTCAAAAGTTTTTTGAATTGCGAAAAAATAATGCAGTGTAAATTTTGAAAAGTTTAATATAGATACATATGTAGATCTGATAAGGGTTCGTATTGGAGTAAAGTAGATAAGCAATTACATTTAATGACATTCTTTATTTAAAAGTTTTAATACTTTTTTCCTCAATATTGCATTAAGACTTGGCCGGAAATTCTACGAAGAATTATCAATACAAGCCTATAAATGACTTTTTAATATTATTAAAAATGGAAAAACTTCGATAGTGGCTCTAAAAAAAACAGTTATCGGTACTATCGATTATATTAAGTTAAAAAATTCTATTCAATAAATGGGCAACTATAGCTATACCATATAAAATATATAAATTTCAATAAATACAACTGATCATCTAGTAGCGAGGGCATAAATCTACAAGTGGAAAATCAATTACTTTAGTTCTAATTCTTATTATAAATTATATAAGATTTTTTTTAACTTTCATAACTATTTCTTATATGTATTCTCAAAAGTTGGCAACACTGTTCGCAATTGAGGGCTTCTTTCGTTGGGTTTGTTTTTACCGTTGCTCAGATGCGGCGCCGATAGCAGGGCCAGCAAAGCGAAATGGATTCATTAAATTTAAACGCTAGTTTGGGATAACAAATTTCGGCTTTAGATTGTATGTGTGTGTTTCAGTTGCTGGCCCACATCTGCATCTGCAGCCAAGCTGCATTACGGCGCCCTCGTTAACCCACTAAGGGCTGATTGAAGTCAGCGAATGGGCGCCCTTTTTCGTTAATTAACAACGCATTACAAATTACAGTTCTTGTTCGATAATGAGCATTTGCTGCTGTACGCAACAAACGCTGATACAGTCTTTAATTAGTTGATTTACGCACACCCCCGCACATTACGTGTCAAAAGTTATTAAAAATTTATTTATTTTAAAACAATTACTGGATCACAAAAATTCCGATTTCATGCGTGGTCTTGGTATAATAACAAAGCCGAAGCTGCTGCTGCTTTGTTATTGTTTGTGATTTGTGATTGGTACTCACCTGCGTTTTTGCATATCACTAATAAATTCGTTTATATACACGTACACCTTTGTAGCACAAGTTACAACTTTAATTATAAGCTCATAATCATATTATATTTGGCTAATTTTTGTTTGTTAGCTTCAATATCACGTTAAAACCAAGTCCAGTCGGCGCAATGTGACCACACTTCTCTTATGAGTTCAACAGCTGACTATTTTAATTGATTGTGGCGGCAGGTCGATAGCCTGTCAGCCTAGCTTATCGACGCAAAATTGCACTTGCAGCCAACTTCATGCTACGCAAATGTCTGTAAATACCATTCGCCGCACCGCAACCACTTTGCGCCACAAAACTGCACTTTATCGATAGATTTAGATTATAAAAAGATCTATACAAGTCGAAACCACAAAAAGGGACTTTTGTGCTGTGAAGTTAATTCGAAACAATTGCTTATATTTGATTTGAATAGATAGCAATAAATAATAACAACATCTTTATAACTTAAAAGGGGCAATATAAAGTAGCGACGTTGAATGTAGTGCTGCCGTAATCTATTATCGAAGGAATATATGACTTCTACATGGACTGCACTAGCATAAGCAGCTCCTCCTTCAAGAAGTTGACATCAACTGCGACTGGAGTTGGTATTGCCGGCACAGTAAACAGTAAAAGAACATTTGGAATGAGTCTGTAAGTAAATACATTAATAATATTAATACACAACTCAAATTATCATACGCACCTGCAGTCGTATAAAGTTTTTTCCATGTCTTCCTCGCTAAATTTGCCCTCACTGCTGGCTACCAAGTTAAATTCAAGCGATTCATCGGCTAGGCAAGATTGCACAAATTCAAACACATCGGCAATCTTCTCATACACATTGAACGTGCCCTAAAAATAGCAATAAATTAGCAAGATAAGCAAATGTTATTGCAAAGTATTCAGTATAATTACCTGTATATATAGGCCATTGGGAAACTTGACCCTGATCAGGGAATAGCGATACATGCGCAAATTGCGCTGCTCCTCACGCTCTCGCATCGCTTTGGTCTTTAATAATTGCGAGCTTTCAATGGCCGCGGCACGCAGCTGTTGCTCCCGCTTAATCTCCTCTGGTGAGATGCGATAAAAATCTTCAGGCAGTACAACACGACGCGCCTGCGATGGCAACAGCACTTTAATATTGCGATCCAGCTCCAGATGAATGGGCTCCGAATTCTTGAGCGCATCCACCAGCATGGCCAGATCCAAGCCTTCCTCAGTTTGCTCGTTGGTCCACAAGAGGAAGGGCTCCCCATCCATTTCTATTTCGCTGAAACCAGCTGCATAAAGCACATCCAAAGCGCCCTCCACATAGCGCACCTTCTCGCTAAAGATCTTATTAGACATGCGAATTTTGCAGAACTTCTCCTCATTTGGATTCTGAATAATGTTTTCGAAATACTTAATCAGCGTGGCTATACAATCGTCAGCCTTCTCCTTCACGTTACAATTCTGTATGATCAGACAGGCCGTCAGGCCGCGATCTGTCTCCAGTTGCTGGTAGAGAAACTCCTTGATTTTGGACTTCCACACCTTCTTCGACAAAACTTCATCGCTGATGAGCGGACAACGAAAGAAGACGCCCTGACAGGCAAGATTCTTGTTCTCAACGCTCGAAGTATTCGAAGTTTTCTCCTGAGCAGAGCCCATCGAACTGCTCATGCTGGCCAGTTCCTCCTTCTGGCGGCGCTCTGCTTCCAGCTCACGTTTTGCCTGCGCCTTTATGGCAGCCAACGATGTATTGAAATCCCGCGAATCTCGCTTGTCAATACGCGACATGGCTGCATTGGCAGCGGCACGTGCCTCACTGCTTAGCTCGTTGCGCTTGGGTGGCACATAAGCATCCAGCTTGCGTTGAGAGCTAGTTGTTGGTGCATCCGGTTTGGGCGCATTCAATTTACGGCCTTCGCCCATGCCGCCACCCAGCCTTAGCTGTGAATTAAACATTTATATTGCTTGTATTTATGGGTTTGACCATTGGTATTACCTTGAAAGCTGCCTCCTCCTTTTTTTTGGAAAAAAAACGTTTGATTTTGGACATATTGATGTTTAGATTCTCGGTGAATGCTCCTTGGGCAACTTTAATTTCGCCACAGATAATTTAAGCTCCTCAATTTCTTTTAAAGTACCTACAAAATACAGTTGGCATGACGTGTTAATCAGAGTAAAGAAATATCCGAGCAATTTTAATGCACTCACTTGGCCTAACAAACTTTTCCGTGATCACTTGACCGTAGACGCTCCACGACCAGGCAATCAGTACGCCCGTTCCCAACAGCAACACCAGCAGAACCTTTAGCAGCGTTGACTGCAATGGGGTAAACTCAACGGGACTTAGCCACTGCCAATCGCCAGTGAAGGTGTCGAGTTCGGTGCGAAGGTAGACGACTGCTTGCAGTGCGACGCCAGCAAAGTATTCAACTTGTTGGGCGAAGGCCTGTAAGGTCGAGTTGAGGATATTTTGATTTGACTCGACACTCATTGGCTTAGCAACGCTTACAGCTGTGTTTTGTTAACGTGTTAATTTATTGCGTTTACTTCGTCTTTGTTTACGTTATACGCATTTTCCGAAAATAAAAAAAATGACTCGCAGCTGTCAGACCAGCTCAATAATTATTCGATATATTCGACTGCTCGATAACATTTAACAGAAATGTTAAGTTAACACCGCACTGTTAAACTCAAAAGGCACTGATCTCTATAAAATAAGCGCAAATTTTAAAATTTGTTCTGCACAGGCTGCATAATTTTTATCAAGTGATTTAAAAAGTAAACCTATTGTTTAGTAAAAAAATTTTCTTAATAATTGAGATTATTTTGTATAAACTGCTGTCAAAAATTCTCAGTCAAAGTTTTGATAGAAGGCAGTCGATTCAATGCGCGGAAATCGCTTTGCGCAATTGGAATTTGCATTGCATAGAGAGTGCGAATCATTTATAAATGGTCCGGAGGGCATGACCCCATTTACTTGTACTGATTTTAGGGCACCAATTGACCGCTTCACATCCGCTCATAAATTGCCAAGTAGCTGACCTTAAAACATAGCAACAAGTGCTGCTTGGCTTAATCCAACTTGCTTGCGTAATTGTTGCCCAGTGGACACGCCCCCCAAATATTCATGCAGCTGTGCTGTGGAGATTCTGACATCCTTGTTGTGGTTGCCAGTGCCTGTGCCTGTGGCGTGCATAATATAATTGAATGATTTTTGGCCATTTCGGCAAGTGCTATGCTTTAGCTTCCTGTAATTTTGGGTGATTTGCACGCATGAACGTTTCATAATTTTGCAGCTGTTTGATTGATTTGTGTTGCATCCTTGAACATGTTTATGGCAAGCGATTTGCACTGTACATTCCAGCCCAGATGTGGCCCATAACAGGGCCGACCACCTTTTGTGCACGCTCGAGCGCCTTGGCGCTGGGTTCAACAGCCCAGCAAAATGCCGAAACATGAGCGTAGAGAGAAATCTTCCAGACGTTGGTAGTTGTAGTAGTAGTAGTTTCAACAACAGCGTGCAGCTTATGGCTTCCGTATGCCTCGCTCGCTCCGCTGACTACGACGCGATCATGAGACCAAACACCCAAGACCCCAAGTTTTTCTTTTCTTTCATTTGCAATAACAACAAACACGCAGACAGAGCATCAGATACAGATACAGATACAACTACAACCACAACTACAGATACAAACTCTAATTCTATTTTGCTGCCTGGTTTATTTATGCTGGCTTATTTTTCTCGGTTCGCGCTCGAGACGCAAGAACTGCAAGAATGTCGACGACTTATAATTCGAGCAGCGTGTAAGATTTTCTCGCTGCTTGCTGCTTGCTGCTTGCTTCGCTGATTTTGTTTGCCCACGTCTAGGTTAAGCCCAGGCAATCAGCGAGCCGCGAACTTAGTGCGTAGAGTTGCATCAAATCGTTCAGAATAAGTTCAATTGAACGACTCACTAAACTTAACGAAGATTCCATGTTCATTATTGTCGTTTAGTTAGCTCGTTCCTTCGTTCTTATCGTTTGTGTCGCAGGTTCATTTCATTTGGTTATTTAATTACTATTATTGTCAATTTTAAAATGAGTCACTATGAGTGGAACTGTCTAAATAAACTAAGATCATAAATTTATTTTACAAATGCTTTGTTCATGTGAACAACAATGAACAACTCTATTAGACACACAGTGGTCATAATTATGGTATCATAAGTGGACTGACAGACACCCATCTTTGCCATTATATTCATCACAATCACGCGATATGTTCTCACTGTTCACTGTACACCATCCTCGGCAGTGTGGCACTTTTTTGCGCAATTAACATTCCTTAAATGTCTCGCCGAGTGCTTGCTCGCAATACCCCCAATCCCCAAGTCGCAATCCCAGTCACCAGTCTCCAGTCTGCAGTCTTCAAGTATGCCAGGCGCATGCGCCGCCGCCTGCAATTGCAATTGTTGTTATCACAGACCCGACAGCCTGTCGCTGGCCATGCGCCGAACCTGAAAAACTAGTTTCGATTGCAATTTTTTTTGTTTGGTTTTGCAATGTTTTTAAAAAGTATTTTTTCGCATGCACATATCTGGGAATTTAACGCTCGGGAAAGCCAGTAAAAGCTACATACAAATGCATTTCAATTTCTGACTTTTGCCTTTGCTTTTCCTCAGTTTTCACTCAACATGTAGGCAGCGAGGCGTGTTGCAAACTCTGGCAAAACTCTCGAAACTGGTTGCGCTTATTTATGGCCAAGATAGCCGTGACTTTGTTGTCCAAAGTCAAGGCTAACCGTTTCAACTAACACGCGGCAAGGTTTATACACATACAAGTATGTATTTATATTTATTTTTGTATTTTTGTATTTTTTGCTACTATGGCAATTCCACTCGCCTTCAATTGATATTTTGTCGCTCGTCCCTTGCTCATTAAAATTTATGCGCAGGAAACGGAAGCCCCGCAGACGCAATCGCAATCGTAGCCGGAGTTGGAGTTGGAGTCGCAGACAAGACGCAGACAAGCATTGGGTCTATCCTATTCCTTGCCAGATTCGTTGGCTATGCAGGCGGCGTGACAAAAGACAAACAAACTGAAACTGAAACCGAAACCGAGTGTCAGTCAAATTGCCAGCGAGTCGAGTTAACCACAAAATTGAAAGTGATGATGACACGCCCACACAGTAATCAGGCAAGTAACCACTGTATCTTCATTCCTTACATGTGTACTTATTTATTTATATATATTTATTTATTTATTTATGCATGCCTGTGCCTATCAACATAATTGAGCTGAAATTCTTATTTATGGCAGCTCTATTGTCAGTCACATAATGATGAAAAGGAAATCTACAATCTCTAGCATAGACGATGAATTTTTCTACAGTGTTTACCAATAACCTGTCATTCCAAGAAAAAGATAAGAACTGGAATAGCTGACATTTTGATATAAATTGACACATATTCAGCTGGAATAGATTTAATGTTTTTTAAGGATATGCAAAATATATCAAAAATTGATATTTTAAGCTTCCAGAATTGGATTGCTGCGAAGGGAGTTAACAAAAATGTAAAATAAACTAAAAATGCATATGATAATACAGTTGAATCTAGTTACCAATCTTGATAATTATATTTCTTCTATTATGAGATCGACACGTTTTTTTCAGACAGATAGATATAGCTGCATTTGCTAATCTTTATAATTTAAGTTCTTTTATTGTAAAATCAACACGTTCTTCTGGACAGACAGTTATAGTTTAAATAAGTTGGTTTTTATTTTAATCTATATTTAAATATACTCTTTTAATGCCTGAAATATGGAATGAAAAGTGTCAAAGTTTCAAAAATCGCCATCTTCTTTGGAAAAAATATATTTAAATTGTAATTAGCTTTCAAAACTTCCTCGTTCTGAATACTGTAGATTCAGTTAGGCTTAGCATTTATATGTATCTATCAAATTTCAGTAGATTTATTTGTATTTTAGTTTTATATATAGATCGAAGCTTAGTCTTCATTTCTTAAGTACTGTCAACGCAATAAGTCCAATGCCCAAATCGCTCATTTCACACACATGTTATTATATTACAAGCATATTTAATTCCTCCTCCAAGTTGCAGATCCCAAAACCAAACAATGAAGCTGAAGATTGATGGAGTTGATGGAGGCCAGAGTTGGAGGAGGGACTTCTTTACACTTGACTTTACCAAGCCACAGAGTTTATTCCCATGAACCTTCTTATGTGTAGCAATCCGACTACGCTATATATATACATATGCATAATTCTCTATTCTTTCTCTCTCTCTCGCCCTTTGTTTCTCCATTTCTCTCGCAATGTCAGCGACAATTTCAGTTCAGTGTCAGTTTGCCCTCATTTTTCCGGACTCTGCATTTTCATGTGCATTGTCTTTAGGTTTGTATTTTGTTAAAAACATTTCACACAGCTTTTGGCTTTTCCCTTCTCATGGCAATCTTGCCACAGCGTGGGCGTGAGAAACCCACTGAACTTCAAGTGCTCTTTGGATGCATTTTGAGGCTAAGTGTGAGCTGCACTCTAAACAATTTTATTGCCGTCTAATGCGACCGGAAGTTGCCAATGTAGCTTGCCCCCTTGTGCTCCCTGCTAATTCGATGGGTGGTCTCATCGCATCGAAATGAAATGAAATAATTAATGCTAAAGTTGGCCCACAAACTCTCCTGCAGCGCCTGCTGTGGACCACCTGAAGTTTGAAATGGAACTGCTTATCGTTAATCGTTAATCGATAATCGACTGCGGCAGGCTAATTGAAATGGAACCTGTGTGCTAATGATATGCCTCACAGTTTTGTGTGTTTAAAGCGATGTCTAAGTCCAAGTTGGTATTGTTTATGGCATCCGCTGCACTGACTCATCAATGGAACTGTCCAAGAGTCCAAAAGACAGCAAGACAGACTTACCTGTTAGCTTTTATCGCAGCGTGGGCTGCCTTTCTTTGGGTGCATTAGTTGGGAACGGTGTGATTTGGGTTCCATTCAACTTGTTCTGGCCGTGGCGACATTCTCCAAAGCGCTATGCATATGTTAATGCCAGAGTTTGTTTAACATTTTTCCCGGACTACACATAAACAAACAAACACAAATACAAACCAACAACAAGTGGCTCTGGGGGCAGCTTCCAAGCGTGCATTGGTTTTGTGTGTGGCTCCAGAGAGTTTTGAGTATCTTTCATATTTGTGTTGATTCATTTCATTTGTTTACCCCGTCGATTTCAGAGTTCGTGGGAAATATCGCGCCCATCCGTTGCTGCCAATGAACTAATTAAAAAGGCGGCTGCCGCAAGAGTTTCAATTGCACAATCAAATCCCCAGTTGCTGCCTCACACTTCATGTTTGTGCTTCGTTTAGCGTCTGTTTTTTCAACAACTCCTTCTCCAGTTACCGCAAGAACTCATCCACTTGAGTAACCACATAATTGTGGTTTATATTTTAGTTAAGTCATTTCCTATCAATATTTTGGGAATGAATTTCTCAAACTATAACGACAGGCCGGAAAAGCGGAGAAAATCCATTTGAAAAACAAATTGGCAAAATCTGCTGCAACGCTTAAGCCCGGTAGCCAACAATGAAACGGAGGAGCAGCCGCAGCTCCAACTATAATGATGACTATTGGACGGAACCGTCACTCGCTTCCACTTCCGTTCAGTTTTATTGTTTTCGCACCTCGATCTTCCGTTTGTGGTGCGCCCGGGTCGGCATTGTCAGTGATACTCTCTACTACTATTGCCGGCGGATATTCTACTTTACATAAGCGGCATTTCCTTCAATATTTTCCGGTCTTTCGGACGATTTTTGTTTTGCTAAGCGCATTCGCAGCGCCAAGAGAGTATTAACAAATTGATTGATAGCGTAAAAGCACATTTCACATTAAATTTTGATTAAAAAGTCAATCAACTTTTTGGGGGGGAAAATCTCTACTTATTTTGTATTGATTTATTTAAGTTTAGTTTCTGTTTAATCTGTTAATTAGTGCTCAATCAAATATTGCTGTGTGTGTTTAATAAATATAGAAAATATATGTTTTCTTCTTAGAATCTTAGTTGTGTAATCTTTTGATTTTGATTATCGCTTTAAATAAATAAATTTATAAGCACAGACAGCATTAAATGCACAAACTGATTTTTAGTTTTGATAAGTTTTTCTACTGGCATAAATTTACTGAATGACACAATTTTTAAATTAATTAAATAGAACAGAATACGCGGAATAAAAAACATAAACTACATATAAATACAACCTTAAGGTCCGTAATCAATTTAAAATAAGTTTTTCATTTTTTCAACAGTTTTTCTAAGAATATTGTTAAAAATAGAAGTTCTAACGATTTATTAAATAATATTTAAGATGTAAATAAGCATTCTTTTTTTTTAATTTATTTTTTAAATATTTGTTATATATTTATTCATTTATAGTTCAGAACAGTCAGCATTTCTGACTAAAATAGGTCAAGTAACTTAATTAAATTTACAATTCTATTTCATAATAATGTCATTATAAATAAACAATAAAATATATGACCTACAAAACTATTCAAAATAATGTCATAATAAATAAAAAATAAAATATATGACCTTAAAAAACAATTCACATTTATTTGAGCCTAATTTTGTAAAAGTTTTATCTATCGAAAGTCTAAAAATTTCTAAATTTCTTTATTTCATAAAAAATGGAGTACCAAATATTTCCATTATTTCTAACTATTGTAGTTATATCATATATCATTTGAAAATTAAATTTATAGGCCATAAACTTTAAAAACTGACAACTAACTATTTAAAACGAGCTACAAACAATTTGTTTTTATCAGTTGTGTCAAGAACATTTAACTTGTCTCTAAGTTGAGCAATATTTGATGGTATTGCCTCTATGTTGCGACTGATAAGTCTGATAATTCTGATAAATAGGTTGCACTTGTGTCAATATGTTGCTGTTATTGTTTTGGGAATTTTTCAACTGCGGCAACGACGTCAGCTGCTTGCCACACAGTGCCAACTGTGGCATGTGGCAGGTCGCTGCAGTCTTGGAGTTTTAAGTAAGTATGTGGCCACGACATCTGTTTCATATTACAAGGTAGATGCCAAAGGTACAAAGTGTGTACTTGTTGTTGTTGTTGCTATTGTTGTTGTTGTTGTTGTTGTTGTTGTTGCTGGCCCATTTGTCTCACTTCCTTTACCTTTCAGGCGGCGCTGGCTCTGCACAAACAACATCCCGGATGCTCAACTAAAGAGAGAATTAAAAACAGAAAACAGACAAATTTATAAAACTGCACTAAATGCAAAGTTCCAAAGTTACAACAGCAGCGGCAGCAGCAGCGACAATGAGCCACATGGAGCATCCAAACGGTGAGGCAAGCGGTGTGGCAAGCTGTTAGCATGAGCATATACAGGAAGAGACAGAGCACAGTGTTTTGTATCTGTATCTGTATCTGTGGCCGTGTTTTGTATCTGTATCTGTTCATTCATAGAAAAAAACTAGCGGATGCACGGGCGGATGAAGCGCTTGAATCAGCATCTCTCTTTGTACCTCGTCCAGCCCTAGTTGTATGGGTTCTATTTGGCTACCGCTGCTGATTATCATTACTCGTTATTATTGTTGTCATAATTGTTCAACTGTTATTTGCAAATAAAAGCGAGAACCCATAGAAAATAGTGGTATATCATTAAATATTGAGCACAAACACAATTAAACCTTTTGAAGCCGTGTAAATTGGAATTAGCCAACCTTTCCAACCAATAGAATATCAGCTAACCTAAGCTAAAGAACCTTTGTTCTTTCATTAACTCTCTCTGTCTTTCTCTCTTTCTCTGTGGCATTTACACATTTCTTCAGCTGGATATAAATCACGAGCTGCTTTAAAAATAAACATCATGGGTGATCTACAGTCTGGCATAAATCTAAACAAAACGTTAACATTAACTTCTTGCCAACAATAACAACGAGTTTATTGCACTTCATTTTCTTTCTTTTTTTTTTGTATTTTTTTTGAGGGGGCAACAGTCGTGAGTCGTCTCCCAGATACATCGACACTGTCTGAGAGCATTTCTCGTTTAACCTTAATGATGTGCTAATTGGCCAACGAATTCAACATGTCAATGAGCCTGCCTTTAAAGAGTTCTACACTTTTGAGAATTGTGAAAGACATAAACAGCACATAAAACACAAACTAAAGAGCACAACTTGTGTCCATTCATTTAAATTGTTTAGAAAGTTGCCCAAAGATTATGCACTCCAAATGATAAATGTAAAAATTAAAATTGATTTAGTATAGATGCTAAACGCTAGCAAAGAAATTTGTTATCTAGATCGCAGATATAAAACCTGTTTGTTCGGAGCTAGAAGACATTTAAGATTTTTTTGTTGATATTTATCTGCACATTTATCTACATAATTCTTTCATTAAACAATTTTTACTATTTACAATTTCTGATCTCATTTCATTATCTTTTTTTTGCACTTTTTTATAATCTATTTTTATATCAAGCATTCTTTTATTACTCAATTTATACTCTATAATATGTGTAAAAGTTAATTACTTCCTTCATTCTCCAGCAATATATACTCTTTTATTGCATTTTGGCAAATTAATATTATACTGAGCATTTTATTAGTTTTTAATCTATATCAAATTGAGTTTATTTATGTGCACTTCATATATAAAATACTGACTGACCCATGGCACTCTATAACATAATCCCAAAGCCATTTCACCATTATCCAAATTTTCCGCAATACTTTTCCATTTCATTTCAATAATAACATTTAATTTCTTTCGATTTCATAAAATTTCATTTTATATTTTCATTAGATGCAACTTAAACAACTAATAGGACAGCATTTGAAGTCTGCCCCAGGCTGTGCCCTCTTGGGTTTGGAGTAGAGCATAGCTGGGGCAATCTTCTACCACTTAAGCAAATAAACAAATGCATTAGGGCTAAGACTTACGACTAGGAGCACTAGCGACTAGTTTAGGTCTAATATATGTGCTAATATGTATATACTATGTATATGTACAACCTGGCTAGGTAATAGTTTATATTTATATATATATATATAGTTCACTCGCAGTTGTTCTACTAGGAGGAGAGCAGCGCCATGGCGCGGGCTAGACGCACACGGAAATCACGATAGAGCATCTTGCCGCCGACGGGCACACGACACAGATACATGTCTAGGCTCATCAGACAGAGGGCTTTGCCATTCATGGGGAACTTCTGGGGCAGCTCGGGCGTCACCTCAAGACCCTCGGAGACGGCCATATTAATCAGCCATTTCCAGACATCGGCACGTGTCCAGTCTCGCGGATCTAGGGGCAGGCCATCGGAGCCCATTGAATGTAGCAGGTTTGTGTTGTGCTGATTGTTGTTGCCCTGGACAATGACGCTGTTGTTGTTGTTGTCATCACTGAGCAGCGCAACACCGCCACGGCATTTGTCCAGCATTTGGTAAGGATGATGACGCTTTATAGCCACAGCAGCCGCATTGCTCGCCCACAGCTGCTGCAGTTGCTCTGGGCCGGCATTGACCTGCGACAAGTCCAGCGGCGGCACGCGTCCGGCGTATTTCGGGTAACTGGCCTCCACTTGCATTGCAGTAGCCTTACAATCGCTGCTGCAATTGAAAGATAGAAAATGTCGCTGATTAATGGATGTGACTCATTAGCAGAAGGGGCGGGCAGGAAGGCAGGCAGGCACATTTGTATATATGCAATATGTGTACCGGGTAAGTAAGTACTATATGTTTATATGGATGGCAGTGTTCAAGTGGCGGAAATGCTTTCACAACCGGACAATTGTTTAATCGCGTCAACAGCAACAATAATACGCATACGCCGCATTGTACATACGTGCAATTTAATTTGTTATTAATCAAACAAAAAGCATTTTAACTTTGTCACTAGCTTGGCGTGGTTTTGTATTACTAATAGATAGTGAGACATTATCAAAAAAAAAAAAAAAAAAATATCTTTAGATTGCCGTTTGGCTCGGTTTTCAGCTATCAAACATATTTTTAAACAATTTTTTTTTTTTTTTTTTTGATTTTAGGTGAAATGTGGGTGTAAAAAGATTAAAGAAAAACTTTAAATAACTTTGTAATAAAAACGCAGAAATAAACAAAGAAAAACGTAGAAATGTAATCGCCAAATGCGATTGTAACTGGAAAATGAAAAAAAAGTAGAAATTAGTATGAAAATGTTGTGCGCTTATTAATATTTCATTTTTAATAGAAAACTGATTTTTATATTGCCAATACACCAGCTGAAAGAGTATTTAGACTTCGCTATGCCTTAGTTAACAGCTAATTCCTCTTGTTATGCTTTGACTGATATTTTGTTATTGTAGCGCAAAATTAAATCTGACCTTGTTGCCATCGAAAATGGGACGTTCGGCTTGGTACGGGAAGTAGCGGAGCGGGGCGGGGCGTTTTGCACGCGAAAGGAAGCGCTGAATAATCATTACGCGCTGCTGTCATATCGATAACAACAGCAACAATGTGGCGACAACAACAACAGCAGCAATCGAGTGTCAGACAACGTCACATTTAAATAATGGCCCACATTTGGATTGATGACTGTAGTGTTGTCTGTTGCTTGGTGGTTCAATGGTTTTGGTGGTTTGTCAGTTTGTTAGTTTGCTGGCTGACATAGAAAGGCAAGCGCCAAACCGGAATGGCATCGATTACGATAACAATCAGTAGCAATGCGGCGAGCGGAAGCAATTAGCAGCGAAGCGGGCGGCGGCGGCGGCGGCGAATTGGCAGCTGCGAATGTGGCGAGCACAACAAACGGCGCAAAACGCAAAGGCAGGCAATCAGAATCGCAATGCGACTACGAAATACGAATGGAAATGGGAATGAAAATGGCAATGACAAGCAAAAACATCCGCCCGGCGCAATAAGCAAAAGGTGTAAAGCGCGCAACGGAAGCAACGCAGCGGGTAGGGGGGCTGAGATTTCATTTCACACAGAAGAACCAAAATGGGGAAGCCACTCTACTATACAGTCCAAACCCTTGAGTTAGCCCATTTGTCATTTGCCTGCGTTAATAGTTTTCCGGAACTCGTTTCAAGTGCTTCCGTCAAAGGAAGTGCGTAAAGGCCAGCCCAGAGTTCGCCAAGGAATCGTTGCTGAAGCAGCAATTTTAATTATATGCTCAGTTCATTGCCAGCAGCGCGTTATTTCCCACGAACTCTGAATTCGACGGGCGTAAACAAATGAATCAACACAAATATGAAAACTCTGCGCTGTTAAGTCTGCTGTTAAGTGTTGGGAACTCTAGTTCACAATAAATAACCGAAACGACTTTGTTCATGAATCACAGAATAGGCTCACTGGTTCATGTAAATGATTCGTTCAATTGAACTTATGCTGAATGAAGCGACACAACTCTATTGTTCTCCAGGAAGCCACACACAATGCACACTTGGAAGCTGCCCCCAGAGCCACTTGTTGGTTCGAGCTTGTTTATATGGCATCTGGGAAAATGTTGAACAGACTGTGAAATTAACATATGTAAAGGGCTTTGGAGAATGTCGTCTGCTTAAAGACATGGTCAGAACAACATCAACCAACTAATGCATCCAAAGAAAGACAGCCCACGCTGCGATAAAAGCTATCAGGTAAGCGCCTCATGCTGTCTTTTGGACTCTTGGACAATTCCATTGATGAGTCAGTGCAGCGGATGCCATAAACAATACCAAGTTGGACTAAGACGTCGCTCTAAACACACGAACTGTGAGGCATATCATTAGCACACAAGTTCCATTTCAATTGGTCTGCCGCAGTCGATTAACGATTAACGATAAACATTTCCATTTACATTTCAAATGCTGCAGAGCTTCAGGCGGTTCACAGCATGAGTTTAAAATAGAAAATTAATTATTTCATTTAGGTTTTTTGATGGGACCACCCAATGGGTAAACTTCCGCCTGCATTGACCGAGCAAATTCATGTGATATTCAGTGGGTTATTCTCACGCCCACGCTGCATAGTCGCAAAAAAAAGAAAATCAAAAAAAGGCGTGTGAAATGTTTAAGATTAAGTGGGCATTGAAGCTGTCAGCAGCAACTGGAGGCATTGACTGAACATTATCTGGGGCCAAGGTATTAAAGGGTGAACACGTAAACCGAGTGCAGCAGTAAGATCAATCTAACTTATCAACTCGACAACTGTTGGGCCTATAGAGATGGGATTAGTACAACACGACGCGACATGGTACTGGATAAATAAACTAAATATTGTGAATCCCTCAAGTATATTTACAATCTGGTATGTTTTTAAAAATACAAAAATATCCATCCTAAAATATTGTTATTTTTGCCATTTTAGAAATGCTTTGAGCCTATAAAATCAGCCATCAATTACCCAAAAGGCTTCGTGTCAATCGCTAAATGTATCTGAAAGATGCATGCGAGTCGTGTCTGCTGCGCTTCCGTTGCGACTGTGACAAACAAGGGCAACATCAACAGCTGAAATCATTAACCCACACAATCATCAACACTGTCTATCTGTCTGATTGATTCGTGTTGAATGTTTTTTTTGTTTTTTCCTCTGTATTTTGTCAACAGTCTCTCTCTGTTGGGTTGGCAGCCCAAAACGCGTGCTGAACACGCGTTCGATACAGCAAATTTGTCATGTTCTGTCGTGGTTGCCCTTAGTCAGGGTCTTGGTCTTGGTCTTGGTCTGTGCCCGGGTAGGAAATGGTTTTCTGTTACTATTCGCAGCCAGTTTTGTGTCGGAGTCAATGACAGGAAGTCTGTGCAATGTGCGCATATCCGCCTCCGCCCGCGCACAGGATGCACAAAAGGAAACTCTGAACACACACACATACAACAACAACAAATTGCAGATACTTGCTTAGCAAATGTGCGGCTACAGATACAGATACATATATACATATGCAATTGTGCCAGTTTTAATTACGTTGACGTCTGCACTTTGCACTGTGGCACTGCTGTTGCTTGTTGTAGCTACTTAGTGGCAGCTACTATATAAACAAGCACACACTCACACACACACACAGTCTCACTGAGTTTGCTTCTTAAGTGTGCACAACAACAACAAGAACAACAAAAACAACAAAACGTAAAATCGTAATTTGAAGTTCGTAAAAATGACGCGTTTCCTGTCATTTGGCGAGCACTTTAAGTGCGTAATTTGCTCCCAACACACAGATACAGATACACACACACACACACACAAATACACACACTTTTAAGACTTTTCTGTCTTTTGACGCCTTCCATCTTCATCTGCAGGTCGCTTCCGTTTTTTTTGTTTTTTTGGAGAACTCATCTACCGCGAACTTTGCCAGGCATCTAAAACTTTGCTCAATTTCGCAATCAAATTTCAAATACCCTATACAAAAAAACACTTGAGCTATGCTTCACTATTGGGTTAAGTGTGTAACAGACAGCAAAAGGGTATGTATGGAATATACTTAATTGTAAGGTTTATCTATATATATATAAAACTGTTCAAACTAACTGACTGACTGACTGGCGACTCACGAGCAGGCTAAACGGTAGAAGCTAGAAACCTTAAATTTTTACTGTAGCTTCCTGTTATATATTAGTTCGGCACTCGGGAAAAATTTGATTAAAAATATATCAGAAAGTGAGTGGAAAATTCATTTTAAAATATGATAAATTTGTTTTTTTTTTTCTTATTCAATTTTTTTTTGGAGCGGGTATGATCTAGTTTATTAAAATTATAGAATAATCAATCTCTTTTTTATAAATATAAATTGACAATCTTATACATCCCTAGCCATAAAATCTGGCATTCACTTCAGAACCTTATTCAGCTATTTTCTTACTCATCTACGTTTTTACCTAGAATATGTCCAAAGTCTAATTCATTTTGCAAAATTCTGATTTATATATTTCTTGGCTTACATATCAAATGCTTGACAATGAGAACAAAAAAAAATAAATAAATATAAACACACACACAGTAAATACTATGTAAATCTCAGAGCTGTCATTAATTTGATTACAGTTTGAAACAGTTCCATGCTCTTGCACACGTATCTCTGACTACACAAGTATCTCATAGATACACTTTGTGTGTACGTCTGCTAAATTATGTGCTTCCTCTTAAGTTAATTTTGTTGTTGTTGTTGCTTAGAATTGAGTGGAATTTCCAGCTGAAGAGTTTTTGTCAGAGAAATTTGAAATTTTTTCTTTATTTGCTTGTGGTTCAACCAATTGGAAAAGGAAATTTGAATATATGTATATAAAAACCCCAAAAGCAACAGTTGCTTAAAATTAATTTAGAAATATATATTTTTGTGTTGATAATTAATTGAATAATATGCTAAAAATTGTGCACAATATTTATTTTTGTTTAAATTATTCTTGGCTGCAATTCAAGGCAAATAAACTTGTTTATTAAATAACAAATTTCACATCAGAGTGCATACAACAACAGCAGACGCGACAGATGATAATCTGCTAAATATTGTTAAAAATAAATATTTTTTTTTGCCAGCCCAGCCAGCAACAACAACAAACCGGATTCCCAAGTATCTTCTTGTTGTTACGTATGTATATATATATATGTTTATATAGTATGTGTATTTGTATGTTTGCTGATATTACAAATCATGTAACGCTGTCGGAGGCAACATGCAACGGCGTCTGCCTGACGTCTGCAAAAGCGCAGCCAGCGTTGGGAGGGGGCATGCAACTGGGGGCCAGAGGCAACGCTATGGGGGAGGTGGTCTCGGAGAGTTGAGAAATTGGATGGTAGAACTGTGCTCGTACCATTCCCATTCATCATTTCATGAGGGCGCAGTTGATGGACGGATGTGTGACGACTTTTCCTCGTTTAAAAATAAAGCAAATGGCGCCAAATGCATGAATTTTTTTTTCCTTCTTTTTGTGTTGCTGTATAAATATTTAGTTGGAAATTAAATAAAAGTGCTAAGCAAATGCTTTGATGATGATGATGCTGCCGGCGTCGCTGTCTGCACATATTGACAGAATCAGACGCAGTCTTTTCACGCCCCACACGTGTGGCACGCAATGAAGCATTGCCGACAAGGCAGAGACTGGCTGAAGTTGCAACATAACACGCGCCAACTCACAAGCTATATTACTCAGTTAGGGCTATACTTGTAGAGTAGCAGGAAACGTAGTCTTATCAAAAATATATACTCTAGGTAAATAATAAATAAATAGTTAAATCATATGCCCAAGTGCAGCTAAAAGTTTGTTTAATACGTCATAAACTTGTTATTTCCTTTAGTGGGTCAGTAACTCGTCTGAATCAGCACAGACAGAGAGAGAGAGAGGGGGTGACTGAGACTGAGACAGAATTAATTAAGAATTTTTATATATATATATTTTTTTTTTTTTTTTTTGGCTTTGTGTCGTGCTGCCAGGTGCGTTTTATGCTATACATAGTAATATGTGGCAGCAGCTGCAAAGATTACACACAAAGCGTCCAAAGAGCCGCTGCAAACTGAATTCACGCATAGCCAGATCCACAGCCCCTTAGTGTTGGAAGCGTGACACGAATAGGCACGAGTTAACAGGATGTGTACGAGCAAAATATTAAGGAAAAACTGGAAAAGCTCATAAATATATTAAATTGAATTTTGATAAATATAAATTTATAAAATATCAGTCAATAAAAATATGATAAATTCTTTTATATATTCACAATTTTCTATGCTCCATTAAAATTTAATAGCAACTTCCAAATCAATTATATCAGATTATGGCCTGAACGAAAAGTTCGATAATTCGTATATTTATATATTATTTTATTATTATTCTCGTCAAATCTGTCAAATCATGCTGAATATAAATTTTTGAGTGTTCTGAGTTCAGAAAAAAATTAGATAGATAATTTCTATTTTATTTTTTTTACTACATCCTTAGGAAAATGATTCAAAATATAAAGTATTTTAAGTAGGAAATAAGCCTGATTGTATTAATATTAACGAACTAAACAATTCAATAAAGTTCTACCTATATATATCGTGTTTAATCGTGCTTGTTTTTCTCCTTGTAGTTCCATCTCTAATCCTCATTCTTGTGACTTGGCCACATCCTTTGCGCATGCGCGCGCATTCATAAAAATGCGGGCTCACAAAAGGGAAGCAATCGCCCAAAATGCATTTAATGCTTCTCTGTTGCCAACTCTGTCACTCTCGCTAATGCCATCTCTTTCTGCTTGACTGGCTTAGCTACAATTTGAAGTTGATTCTCAATTTCTGTTTCAGTTCTTTATTTATTTTTTTTTTTTGTTGCTGTTAAAATATATTTTGCAGCTGCCGTCTTGGCATTTCGAGTGTCGCTTTGTGTTTTGTGGTTTTTCTACTGTGCTCTCAGCCAGTTATTCTCATGACAATTCTGTTTGTTAGTTAGGTTTTCATAACTCTTGGCAACAACAGCTACCAACAACAACCGCAACTAACTCGGTCATGCAGAATGCACATTGAGTCTAAGCCCAAACCACAAAAGAACGTCTTCAAAAGGGCTCTCATAACTGGACTTGAACTGGTTAACAATGCTTGAAGAGAGATTTAAAGATATCTGCATGGATTTCTATCTAAACCAAATTCGCTTGTGATTGTTCTACCAAAAAACTATGCATGACTTTGACTTAAGTATCTATTATATGCTAGTTAGAAACCCCTTAACTATCTATAAGGCACAAAAGCCATCACATTGCAAATAATCTGATTATAAGCTGCTTGGAAATGACTTTAAAAAATTGCAAAAAATATTTGAAAGGGGAATATAGTTTCTATATAAAAAGATATAAGTTATAGATATTATTTTGCAAATAAACCAACATAAAGTAATTTTGTAGTATGATGGCACTGCCAACATGTCATAGCCGGAAATTGATTTGAACTTATCGCCAAAAGTTAATCAAATAAAATAAATATTAATCTAAGCTGATATATTATACAAAGATTACAAACGTGAATAAAATATGATGAATAAACATTTTTAATTAATTAATAAACATTTTCAAAGTATATATTTCAAAGTTTTTATATCACATGCTGCATATTTTTGTTTTTTACCTATTACCAATCTAGTTTACGATTCTCCTGAAACCCTACAGCTACAGTTTATATGTATTATTAACCTTTAAGCAAAAAATTTGATCTTGAAAGTGTCTGTTCAAGCTCACGATCCTAACTCAAGGTAACTTTTGATTATCATATTTCGGCCTGGCCTATAACTATAGTATATCATATTCATAACATAAATATTTTAATGACTTTTGTGCCAGTCAGTGGCACTTTCAATCTTTCAACATTTTATTTCGGTTTTCGATTTCTGTTTGTGTTTTTTGTTAAAGGTTTCGTTTATGTTAATTTAAATGGTCTTTCAATGTTTGAAAGTATATAAAAAATAAATTACGAAGCGCCTTTTAGAGGTCAATTAGCAAGTCACAGTCCAAAAAAAATAAAAAAAAACGAAACCGTGTACCAAGGCAAAAATGAGATACATATACTCGAAAAAAAACCAAGTTTGAACGCATTTTTCAACATGTCAAACAAGCCGTTTAAACTGTTAAACAACCTTTATAAAGCGAACAGCCATAATGGTCATAATACTTAACCAAATTGTTAATGAAACCTTCGATTTTTGTAGAGTTCCTAATGAGTGCCATAGTTGGAATTTTATGATTTAATTTAACTTTTAGAGTATTGTAGTTACCTATTCGAAAGTTAATCCAAAATTGTATCTCAGCTGTTGAATTTTGCAGTATTTTATTGTTATTTTTGCGACGACATCCGTTGTGGCTTTGTGTCTGTTGATATATATCTTTCTATATATGTAGTTGCACGGTATGTGGCTTATTTGTAATTTGTTTATGAATTTCTTTTATTTGCGTTTTGTTTATGGAACTTCCTGCGTGGAATTGCCAATGCAATTTCAGTTGTTGTTTGAATTTATATATGTATATACGTGTATATAGGTATATGGTATATATATTATATTTTTTATGTCGTTTTCTTTTATTTTTTATATTTTCGCGAAAATAGAAATTGCACTTTTTGTGGCGTTTCGCTTTCGCTTTGCTTTTCTCTGGTTTCTCTAGCGCTGTCTCTTTTTTTGTTTTTATATATTTATATTTATATATCTATCTCTATTGCTGTATCTGTATGTTTACACAGGGTTGTTGAGAGTGGCAAGGGGGCGATTTCACAATTTGCACAAAAAATGTATCTCACAGTTACACAGCAACAACAAAAACAGCTGGCTTTTAAGTATTTCGCGCTCTGAACTACTTTTCTATGTTTCTGGCTCAAGTTTCGAAAGTTTTGTTGTTTTTGTTGTTGTTGTTTCTATTGCTGTTTCAAATTGTTGCAGCGTTGTTTTTTTGTTGTTTCAGCTTCAAGTTTCTTTAGTTTTTCACTTAACACAATGTTGTAGCTATTGTTGTTTTTTTTTTGTTGACTGGCTAAATTCCAGTTTGCAGCTGCAATTCGCTTTTGTTGTTGTTGGTTTTGCGTACGAATATCTGCGTGTCTCACAATTTGTATCTATGTATCTGTATCTGTACGTTTCTGCGTTCTGTGCACGCGCACTTCACGTTCTCAACTGATTGCGATCGCCGCTGTGCATCGAGTTTTGTTGCCTCTCAATCAGCGTGCTCTCAGCAACGCGCTCTCTGTTTTGTGTGCACGCTCTCTCTCTCTCTCTCTCTTGCTTTATCTCTCTCAATTGTGCGCCGCTCTCGGTGACACTGAAAAAAATTAAAGGCATCAATTTTACCTTTTTCCTAGATTGCAGTTGTTTATAACTTTGTGAGAAATTAACTAAATTTTACCCGAAATGCCTTTTTAATTATAGTTATTATATAATATTTATTTGGCATTTAAAAATTAAAATTAATTTTTTTTTTGATTTTTCATGACATTTTATTTTGCTTCAAATTCATAGAATATTATTTTACGGCACTTCTAACACTCATAGTTTTGTTAAGACTAAACTAATTCTTATCCTGAATGTCTTTTCAAGCATAGTTTTGTTATAAGCTAATCTAGTAAATACATAAATAAATATAGTAAAATAAATAAATAAATAAATAGATAAATAAATAAATAAATAAATAGATAAATAAATAAATATATAAATAAATAAATAACTAAAATAAATAGATCATATTTTGAGCTTTACATTGACTCAATCAAATCAGAAAATTGCTTTTTTTAATTTAACCATAATTATTTATTTATATTTATATTTCTAAATATTCAACGCTCATAAATTTGTTTCTTTTTCAAATTTTCGACCATATAATAATACATATATCTGATCATTTTAGAAAATAAATAATTTATAATAAATAAATATAATGCTCTCTCCTTTAAATTCGTATACCTTTTGTTTTCCCATTCCTATTTTCCATTTTTCTCCAGTGTACACTCTGTTAGCTCTCTTTGTAATATGCTAAACCCAACAGCAGAGGACACATTTTCAGATCTTTGTTTTTTTGACAAAGGACCAAAAAACTCAATATTAGTTTTTCATTCAATGAATCGAAATCGATTTGCTTCTGGCATAAAAAGTGTATCGAATTTTTTAGAAATAAATTAGACAATGCTTCATGAAATGTCAATAACTATTGTGCACAGGGATTTTTGATTAAGATATTTCTAAAAATTACATAGAAACATAAATCTGCAGAGGCAGTAAAAATATTTATAAATCAAAATTTCTAAGATTGCAGATTAATTTATGGTAACAATTATAGATACATTTGTTCTATGCATATGTTTAATTTGAGCCTTTTATCCGGCCGTGTGTCAACTTTCAATACTCAATTAGAATTTCCTATTTTTCTCTGCCTTTTTCCCTTTTTCTATCCAATTTAAAATACGACAGATGTCCATTTATCAACTTGCACTTAGTTTCCATTGAAATATATTTTGTACATATTAATAAACCATTCAGCGGGCATTGTCATCAATTTCGGTGGCCATCACGTGCCGCTGAGGAGCAGGAGGAGGAGTAGGAGTAGGAGAACTTCAAGTTAACGCTGTGTGTTGACTAATTACGTTGCCTAGACGACAGTGTAATTACAGGAAATCCTTTTTCCTTTCCAAATGCTCAAAATTAAATGCGCGTTCATTTTTTTTTGTTGGGTTTTGCGGTGCGACTTCCTTTTCAGAAGTGACAGACGCAGGATCATTTATATGACTGACACGCAGTCGAGTTTCAGTATTTTTTTTTTTATTTTTTTTGATCCTGCAGCATATGTTAAGGATATGCAGAGGGCATATGGCTGCCCAGCTAAGTGCCTAAATCCTTTCATCAATTTATAGACAAGCGTGAAGTGGAATACTCGTATTACGCATCCTTTGACTGGCAGTTCAGTGGAATATATATATAGAAAAAAAAACTCGAGACGCGCCCCTTGCAACATGGCCCCCGACGTTGTTGCAGGCACGCGCATGCAACGCACCTATGTGGCACAAATGGCAGGACGCGCGTCCTGTTCTTGAGTTCAAATTGCAGCAGCAGCTGCCGTATTTCCAATGAAATTATCTAAGCAACGACCACGCAATTATTATTTCTATTGGCTGCTTTTCACTTAAGGTTGCACCTTTTGTCTGCCTCGTATCTGTATCTCTTCAAATGCATTTTGTATCTGTATCTGTGTATCTTTGTAGCTGGTCCTGTCGCCTGTCTGCTTTGAAGCCTGCTCGCATTTCTCTTAGCGAAAGTATATACTATATCTAATGGCTTGTTTATCGAACACGTCGATCGCAGACCAAATAAATTAAATGCTTTAATTGGCTGCCTAATTGATAGCCTCGTCGTCGTCCTGGTCTACAGCTGATGCGTGACCAGGATCTACAGACAGATGAAACTACTTTTACTATTTACACAGGCCCAATTGTTTGCACATTGATCTGAGCCGATTTTGTTTGAACTTCCTGCTGCTTAGCCACTGCCAAAATAGTTACAGTTAATCCTTGTAGCTGGCATCCTGTTTCACACACACATCCTAGAACATTTTAGCAGCTGCCTTGCTACCTATTGTTTGGCCCAGGGTATATGCACAATAAATGTAAATTCCACACATGATAAGCATCTAACAGGAAGCCCAACCGGCGAGAGAGAGAGAGGATTGGTCAAAAGGATGTTTGCTTAGGCTTACAATTGGCAGACTCTGGTACGTGACTTTGTATGGTTTGTGCGTTAATATTCAGCGTTTTTATACACATTTTCAATTCAATTCAATTCCTATTTTTAACTATTTGCTTAGCCTGTTTACTTTCAATTACGACGTGCCAGGAAGACACACAGGTAAACTTTCTGTTTGCGCATAATTCAAAAATAAGCAAAGGAAGTGACCGCTTGACACGATCCAATCCGAAGGGCAAAATCATTCAAAATTTCCCAATCCTGAGACATTGCAGCTGGCTGTATCGATGGGGGGCGTGTGCCGTCAATATATCAAGTTCCAAATATAGTAAAAACCCCATATATAGACTCTGGCTGCTAATCAAATGTTATCATAAGTACCAAATGTGCGTCTGCTCCTATATATAGTTCCCCTCCGACTAAACGATTTATGGCTAGAGAACACATCCAGCCAGCCTCCCTCAAGACATTAAAACTGCATCCAAAATATACAGAAAAGTGCGTTTTATGATCCCTACGTATTTTGCTTTTGTCTAGAGGGGGCACAGCCATGTAGAGCTAATCCTAGACAGCCCCTGTGGGCTGCGTTTTATTGGCACTTTCCCGAACTATAAATCAATAAACAGATGTGTCATAAAGTTTCTGAAAATTCCAAAAATTTGTTGCCCCAGGAGCAGGCGTGGGGGGCAGCACTTCCTTCAGGGGAGAGGGGGTGTTTCGCTAGTTAAAAACTTGCGGTAATTTGTTAGTTCTTAAGAAACGTCTGTCATTTCGTAATGGCAGCTGGCTAATAAAAAAAAAAACGCTAAGACCTGATGCCACATAAAAACGATCATTAACACAAATTTTTTGTGTGTGGACCTGCCTCAGCTCAAGACCCCTTGAAGCCACAGTAGCAGCTAAATAAAATATAAAAAAAAATATATATATAAAATGTTTAAATCAATCGGTCGACAACGAAACGAACTAACCGTAAAAAAGCTGAAAACGCGCTCGTAAAAACCCAACAAACATCAGATTCTGTAGATTCTGAAGACAACATTCAAATGCCACACAAACCGAAACGAAGATACTTCCCCTTATGACAGTCTCCGAAGAAAAAGAGAAAAGACTAAGCTGAGAGATAGAGGAAGCCAGAGAGAGAGTGAGAGAAAGAGAAAGAGGAGATTGGTGGGCACAATGGGAAACAAGCCGCACCAGACTTCCGCTTTCATTTCATAAATTCGGATTAAGGCATTTTCAAATGATAACAATGAAAATAAATAAAATAAAGAACGTTGTGTAGAAATGCGCCGTGAATCTGATTAACGGCAACTACTTACAACAACAAAGACAACAACAACAACACTAAAGATCTCACAAAATGTGTCACGTAAATGGTTTGTTTCCCAAAGTAAACCCACAACATGCCCAAGAACAATCATAAGCAAAGCTCTTAAATTCTTGTAAAGAACTCGAAAGAATGAAAAATAAGAAAAAAAAACTTGGAATCCATTGTTTGGCAATTGTGGTATTATAAGGTAGCCAATGTAAAGGCAAATATATATTTATAGAACCAAACAGAGTTGCTAAAGTTTATCGAGTTTCGTAATTATGCCATCTTAAACTACGGAAGAACCAGTCAAAAGATAACTTGAGAGACATTTAATGGAGATAGAATAAAAAAGATATAGAGATAAATATAAAAGAAATTATCAGAGGTGTGAGCTTGCTTTTTAAATGTTAAAGAAATCTTTCTTTTTTCTAAATGTTAAAGAAATCTTTCTTTCTTTTAAATAATAAAGAAGTCTTTCAGCTTTTTAAAGTTTAACAAATAATGATTAAGTTAATCAAATATGTTTATTGAATCAATTTTTTTCAATCTTTACAGTTTCTTCAGCAAATAAATATAAGTTTCAAAAACATATTAATTTGCTGAAGAGGTTCTTTGTCTAAAGAATACGCGTATATTTTTGTTTTCAAAGTTTCTTAATTTATTGAATTTTTCATGAATTTGTAAGAATTTTTGTAAATTGGTTTGCGCCCAAAATTCAACTAAAATTTAGCAATTTTATACTCTATATTAAAAATAGGACTTATCAAGCTACAAAACTCAACCTAAAGATTTTTATATAATATTAAAATTTTAAATGTTTGCATCCTTTATTTAAGTTTTTCAATTAAAATTAAAATGTTGGAATCCTTGAGCTAAAATTATCAAATTTAGTTACAAAACTTTAAATTTAAATTTTACTACCACGAGTAATTCATTAGGATTTCGTTGTTGTACAAATATTTTTTATTTAAATATATAGATTTAAATATATACATATTTATAGATTTAAATATATAGATTTAAATACATAGATTACAAAAAACCTTGCTCAATTGATTGAATTATTTTCCACTAGATCATGTACTAGATCAGCCCGGAGTGCGTTGCTAGGTCCCGTTCCCGCATCAACAAAAAAAAAAAAAAGAAAAAAAAGAAAAAAATAAATGAAAAAAATACGAAAAAAATAAACTAACCATATTCAATAATCTCACTATTATTGTAGCCTACTACGTCACCTGATATGCTCCACCTAGGATTTTCATATGTAATTTTAAAATGCATTTTTCACCCACTTCCCGATCTGATCACAAATTCTTCAATTAAAATCTTTTCTAATTTCTAGCTTTTATATTTTCTAGCTTATATCCTTGCTCAACAAACACACTACCAATATTTGTTATAATTCAGCGTTCTTGCACGTTTCGCAAACATTTGCTCAAAATGCAGCCTAAACAAGAACAATTGCACATCCTGCATAAACGCATCCTGTATTGCTTACAACACATGGGCTTAGGCCGCAGACACAGAACGGGGGGCAATGTCATCTGTTGCTGCTGCGTTGCCCTAAAAACAAATGATGATGAGCGGAAACGCTGAGAAGGCGCGTACTTTGTACACAAACAGAGATTCGAATAACAGTCAGATATAAATATATATATAGTATATATAGTATATGAGGGGTTTCTTGTAAACAACAAAAACAAGGAAAAAGGATGTCCTGCTGCCGATTGAAGGAAAAGTGCGTTTCGTTGTTGTAGCTGCAATTAACATTATTTTTCCCGCTGTCGTCCTGCGCAGCAGGACATGTGGCCAGTAGGCAATTAAATGCTCATCGTCAGTGTGAAATGCAGCGCAGGAAGCTGCCGACGCGCCCATTGTGCGATCACGTCCCAAAACAGGTAACAAGGAACTGGAAGATTCTACTAAAAATATTTTTAGTGATTAGTGAAATTGTGAATAAGGAAAAGCCTGTGGCGTTAATTGTTTGTCCACGCATTTCATTTGTACCGCTAAGAAGTTAATCTGGGCCAAAAAAAAAAACGGAAACGGAAGTTGAAATTTAAAGTGAAATGGAAATGGAAAAGGAAGCAGCAAATGCAAAAATGTTGAAAATACTTTACCGGTTTATTATGCTCTGTTGGAATTTACGAAAATTTGTTGTTATTAATTATTTTTGTTTTTTTAAAAAATTAATAAGCCACCATGCGTGTGAACAAAATTATGCATTATATGCTCGCATATGGTTTTTTTTTTTGGGTTAAAAAAAATAATTCTACGTTTCATACAATGCGTAATTTGTGCACTTAACGCCAAACTGGCAACTTGTTGGCACTTCTACTATATCCTGCCTGCTGTTTGGTGTCCTTGACCTGCTCCTCGCAATTCCCCCGCTCGTGGAGCGTTACACCCGCTGCAGTACGCACCAAGCTGCGACGCCCGAAGTCTCCACTACGCTGCAGTTTATAATTGGATGGGAAATCGATTAGGCCACCATGTCTATAGTGTGCAACGGGAGCGAGAACGTTTAAATCCGTTGCAGTTCTTTCCAGTCGTCCTGCACCTCCTCCTTGATCACCGGCGGCATAGCGATCAACTTGCTTGTGGCACATACAGCGACAGTTGTTGCGTGCACCTTGACTTTCGATGCCTGTAGAGGATCTGCCCGCAGCGTTGCCACTGGTACGTATACCTGGACATCCAGGCCGACAGTTGGGCTGCCGCTCCTGAGTTGTGTAGCGATTACTTGACGTGCTTTCGATGCCTGTAGAGGATCTGCCGGTGAAGTTGCCACTGGAACGTAAACCTGGACATCCAGGCCGACAGCTGGGCTGCCGCTCCTGAGCTGAGTAGCGATTACTTGACATGCTGGCCTGTCTGCTGCCACTGCGCTCCTGTGCCGAGTTTCGAGCACTTGGAATACTTGCATCTCTGCCCATGTGATCACGGCTTTGAGCTGAGAATCGAGTACTTGGAATACTAGGTTGCCGGCTGCCACTACGTTCCTGTGCCGAGTTTCGAGCACTTGGAATACTTGATTCTTTACGATTTTGAGCTGAGAATCGAATACTTGCAATACTAGAATTTCCGGACTGCTTGCTGCCATTCCGTAGACTTGATTTATTATTGCCTTGACCGTTACCTTGACCAGTTTCCGGACAGGGTGCCAGATATGCACATTGGGTAGTTTCCGGCAAATAGAATTTCTCTTCTTTATCCTGTTTGGCCTTTGGGCGTGAACCTTTCTTTGATGGGCCAGTGCTAGAAGTTGGCATTTGGGTACCCTTTGTTCTTTCCTTCTTCTTTTTCTTGTCTTTTTTTTTAGTTTCTTTCTTCTGTGTGTTATTCTTTAGGAATATCTCTAGTGCCTGGGCAATGAGCATGGCTAGCTTCTCCTTGGGCTCGACTCCTTTCTGGCAAAGCTCACATTTGCAGGCACAACAGGCGGTTGCGACTTCAGGGTTCCGCTGTTCGAACTCTTCCTCCCCGGCTGAAAGAGAATATATCAAAGATTTATAGAATTAAAGTTAAAGATTATCAGCATACTTACGTGACATTGGATAGTTTCTAGACTGATAATCATTATTGTAAAGAGAATTAGGTGGATTAGGAGGATAAGAGTTTCTACCATATGATACCGATGGACTGTAATTATATGGCGGTATATCAGAAGGTTGTTGTGAATAAGGACCGTATTGATTGTTGTAATCATTGTTGTTGTACACGGATTGTGAGTTGGGTGCATTAGTTGGATTACAGGTACGACTTAGGGCAGTTGTCAGCTGATCTATTAATGCACTATTTTCACAATCCTGTAGCACAATAATGCTAAAGGGCGCAGGTTGTCCTTCACCCTGATTTCCGGCAAATAATTGCTGTTGATTCTGATTGCCTGATTGATTCTTATAATTCTCCAAAGCTCCTTGTATTCGGGCAGTACATGAATTGCAAATGCAACTCTGTCCATTAGGAGGTGAAGCAGTTTCATTTTCAGTGCGTCCACACACGGGACAAAGCGGGCAACAGCCTCCCAAATATCGGATAAGTTTTGGTTTCTTTTGTGGATTATTTCTTGTGTATCCCAGTGGATTGGGAAGCGGGAAATTCAACCCAGGCTGTCTCATTGGATAATCATTGCCTTTCCTACAGCTTCCAACCACAAATTGACCCATCACATTGGTTAAAGGCTTCGGAACATCGGGGCTTTGCTTTTGGACTTTCGGCTTAATAATGTTCTTGGTTTCTTTAATACTCGAGAAGCCGTTAAGATCTTTCTGGTTCAGGACCGCTTCATTGCCCTCATTTATGTTTTTGTAGTGGCTTAATAGTTTTTTGATTTCGAAACGTGTCATATTCAAAATTTTCCTCGAAACGAGTTAAATTTCGAAACTTTGACAGCGCAGGCTATGCAGTAGTTGTCTTCGACTTGCCATGGAGCAACCAATTTGGACAGAGTTTACGCCAATTCCAGCTGCTTTTCGTCTGTGTACTCTCTGGAGAATCTGTGGCATTTTTCAAATCTACAATACGATTACTTCCCATAAACTGCCATTTGTTGGGCACCACAATAGACGAACCCTTGGGAATTGAACTTCTAATCAATTTATCCCTGGCTAACTGCATCAGTGATACACGTGTACCAAGGTTAGCCTGAGGTTGACTTGTTGTCGCTTGATTTTCATCCGGAAGATTCGTTGTGCGTACGGCCAGAAAACTGCCCCGATAAAACTTTTGAATATTGTTATTTAGAAAAGAATCCGCCCTGGAGCTCTGTGTCTGAATTGTAATTTCTGCATCAGTTCTGCGAACTGAAGGCACTGGCCACGTTGGCCTTTTCTCCGAGACCTTCAATATACTAGAGTGGGGACGGGATTCCGATCTTCTAGATCTGCTAGACTCGGGTTGGATTGGAAGTTGTGCAACATTTTCTACGACGGGTTGCTTGTCAACTGGTAGAGTTTGGGTCTTTGCCTCTGGATGTTTGCTTTCCTCTTTAACCATCTGAGATTCGGATTTAGGTTGAGGTTGATTTTTTTCTGGTAAATCACGCCGATTTAATACTGCTGTTTTCATGGCCTGTGTTCTGGTTTCCGGACGTGAATTAGATCGTGCAATGTTTGGTGTCTTAGAATGTGCTTGATTTTGTAATCTATATCGTCTATTATTTGTTGTTTGTATTCTGCTGGATTGTTGACTTGTTATCCCATTAGATCTATTAGCATTCTGTAGATTGGGCTTTGAGTTTCTTGCCTGTGACTGTCTGGTGGACATTGTCAACTTTCCACCACGACAACGATACGAACCGTGTTTAAGATTATCAAAAACTGTGGAAACTTTATAGGAATTCGTAGATGAACAAGGATTGAGCTTGGGCAATCGACGAGTCTTGTATAATTTTGCCAGCGAATTATTTGGAGTCTAAGGGATAATTTAATTATTGATTCGATTATATCAATAATATTTAGTTTGCTACTTACAGCAGGCAACATTTTGCTTGAGCTCATAAGTTGTGATCTTAGACCTGAGGGTGCAGGTATTTTAGGATAACTTCCAGCCTAAATAAATGAAAGTTAGTATAAGTAAAATATAATAAAATGTTATCTATAATAATATATAATATATATATGTAATAATATAATATATATAATAAATATTTCGTTTTAATCTTACACCATAGCCGCCAAAACGTCTCGGGACACACGCATTTCTTGGTCTTGTTATTCGGATGCCGGTGCCAGCAGGTCGCTGAAAGTATAAAAATGTTATTTAACATCATAAACAATTTAATAAATTAACTAAATAACTTACTAAATTTATTATATTATATATTACTTACATTCGGAGTGTTTTTCAAGGCCATTAAGCTTGGATACATATTAGGTTTGCGATTAATCTTTGCTGGAGTTGTTCTGGCAGCGAGCTATGATATAATTATAAAGAAAAATTATTGGAATAAAGGAAGTAATATTAAAATAAATAAAAAGTAGAAAGAAAACCTTGCAATGGTCTTCTAAGAAAATTTTGAATACTCGACCGATTATTCCTATGGCAGCTATATGAAACAGTAGTCTGATTTCGGTCAATCTTTATCACCCATTTCTTTCTATAGCAGCTATATGATATAGTGGTCCGATTTTGATCAAACTTGGTCGGATTGGTAAGGTTATAATACTATATCGATATGCCTATTTTGGTTTTGATACCTTAAACGGACAGACGGACATGACTCAGCTCGTCGTGCCGATCAAGAATATATATACTTTATGGGATCAGAGAGGTCTCCTTCCTTTTGCAAGGATATAATATATACTTACGCCAGATTTGGATCGTCTTCTCTGTACAGTTGTTGTTGTTAGCTTTTTTACAACATCGCCTGGAATATTAAAGCATTTTTCAGGTACAAAACAATTGCGACCCGGACTACTGGCCAACTGGGGTATAAAGCACACAGAAGCTTGACCATTTCCTTGACAGTTGCGACTGCAGCAAGTCATATTGGGTGAAGCTATTTGTGTATTCGACTGTCTTCTGGGAGAATCATTATGATGGAATTGTTTATGCAGCGCCTGATTAGAGGAGCCTGGTGAGTTATTCTGGTAGCTTAGTCTCGGGCCTTCCCTCGGTCCTTCCCTCGGTCCTTCCCTCGGACCATCCCTCGGACCTTCTCTCGGACCTTCCCTCGGTCCTTCCCTTTGAGGCTTTCTACCGTGCTCTGGCGTATTATGATTAGGATTTATAGAACCACTGAGCTTTCTTTCAGGTACACGAGAAGATGGATTACAATAATGGGAGCACGGTTGTTCAGGCTCACGTTTAGATTTTAAAACTTTTGGCGGTGAAGATGCAGTGTGTTTAGCCTTGATGCATTCAACACAGTAATCCGTCATATTTGATTTTGGCCCAACTTCCCTTGGCTTTTTTGCAGCAACATCAGCTTGTTCAGCCTTGAGGCATTCAACACAAAAACGATATTCTTTTCGAGGCGTTGTATCTTTAGATTTTGTCGGTTGTGGTGGTACACATGGAGTGGATTCAACTACCAGAGTATTTCGATGTGCAATTTGCTTGCAACCCTTTAATTCCATATAATCCGTTGCCCCACATTCCACAAAATTTGGTTTTGGCCCACTTTGCTTTTGTTTTTTTGGATCAGGCGGTGGTGGTACACATGGAGTGGATTCAACTACTAGAGTATTTCGTCTTGCCATTTCCTTACAACCCTTAAGTTCCATATAATCCGTTGGCCCACATTCCATAAAATTTGTTTTTGGCCCAGGTTCTTTTGGCTTTTTTGGTGGAGTTTGACAATCTGGTACAGATTGTTGAGCCTTGAAGCAATGAACACAATGAGGAGATTCGTTTGGAGGTGTGTGTGCTGATTTTGGAGATGTGTGGATTGCCCCGCGATAATCGGATTGTGGTTCATCACAAGGTGATTTAGAGGAATATGCTTTAAAAGTTTGGGCACGGTGAACACAACACGGCTCACAGCAACCTGTGCGAACGGGTTCAGGCTGTGTACGGTTTTCAGCCTCAGATGCAGTCTCATCCTTGTATGGAACTACGCTTAGCTTTTTTTGAGAATCATCAGTTCTTCCTTCAAGATCTGATTCACGAGGTCCAGAGCGAAGTTCACGATTAGACTCATGGTTAGACTCAGCGCGAGATGTGCGTTGAGATTCAGGGCGAGATGCAGGACGAGATGCAGGACGAGATACAGGACGAGATGCAGGGCGAGATGCAGGACGAGATTCAGGGCGTGCTTCAGGGGTTTCAGGACGTGCTTCAGGGCGTGCTTCAGGGCGAGATTCAGGGCGAGATTCAGAGCGTGCTTTAGGGCGAGAATCAGAGCGAGTTGTAGATCGAGAATCTCGACGAGATTCAGGGTCAGATTCAGAGCGATATGCAGGGCGTGATGCAGGGCGTGATGCAGGGCGTGATGCAGGGCGTGATGCAGGGCGAGATTCAGAACGATAAGCAGGGCGAGATTCAGGACGAGATGCAAATCGAGAATCCGGGCGAGATGCATATCCAGATGCAGGGCGAGAAGCAGATCGATATCCACAGCATGATTTACGGCATTCAAATTCACTCTCAGAATCGGAGTGATCATCGGAAGTTTGATAAACAGCTCGTCGGCGTTGTTCCCAATAGGGCTCGCTGCGAGAATAATGACGAGATTCCATGCGAGGCTTATTATCTGGATACTCGGTGCCTCGTTCTCCACCATGTTGACGACAAAACTTACAATATCCAAAACAACGGAAACGATGTGTCTGAGGATAAGATTCCGGGGAAAAATGCTTTAATTGACCCTGTTCCCCTCCTATATAACCGAATCGATGTAGATTATCCTTCATATTATTACTCCTGATGAGAAATTCATGGCGTAGAAAGCTTAACCCGCCCACATCAACTTCCTTTCGACTCGATTCAGTATGCACACTGTTCCTGGAATGGTAATCTTTGTCATCCTGACGTTGATGCATGTTGTCATTAAGGTGGCATCCGTATCTACGCGTCTGTTGAGTCCTCGCAAGGACTGTAATGACCATTGACAAAACGTAACGTGGCAAAACCAAACAGGACGAACAATTTCGATATATGCTAAGTGTAAACACAGTAAAGTTGTGAATTTATTAAAATATATTGACAGAATTTTATAAATGAAGCAAAGCCAACTGTTGGATTGATCAAATAACATCATTATTCCAAAACTTTTTTCAATTAAATTCAACTTTATTTAGACTGAAAATATATGTATAATTTAAATATATCATAAATTGCAAATAAGTGCAGATTCGAGTTAAAACAATGAGCTCAAATTTTAACTAAGATGTGCAATTATTTACAATTAATGCATATTGTTCAATATTTAATAACAAATGAATTTAGTATGAGCAGAACTCTGGAAAGTTTTGAAGCAAGGGTATTTGAGGACGTTCCTTGCTGATCAGGAGCGGATCCAGCAGTTTATATGGATTCCTATTGTGATTAAGCAGGCTCGGCGGAAGAAGAGCTTGGCGACAACTCTGTTCCACTTGAGTGTTCATTGAGCGTCTATAACGCAATCTATCCGATATTATGCGTATTCCCTTCTTCTTTTTATCGGAAGTCGGACATATGGAGAGATCCGGCTTGGGCCAGTGCAGCGGTCTTCGGGGTAACAATGTTGTTGTTTCAATATTACGGCGTTTATACGAGATACGTTTCTTTTTTCGACCTCTTTTCGGATGCTCCTGCTGATACTTTTCATTGCAAAAACCCGTAAAGTTCAGGGGTATATAACTAGACTTGGTTCGATTCTTTAAATTCTGCTCTGTATGATTTATGCAATCGCCTTGTTCCTTGTTGACCTTGTTGGCCTTATTATCAGGCTCATCCTCATCGTCGGAGGAGACCATCAGATAGACTGAGTATTGTTTCTGAGGTTGCTTGCCACCGCTGCCTGCCTTCATACGTCCTTTCTCCTCCGGCTGACTGATTGGATCGTGATTATCACACATATGTGCCACCAGCTGCATAAGCGAATTCCACAAAGGATTCGTTTCGGCATCTTGTAGCTTATTATCCTGCAACAGTTTGCTTAGGTTCAGTTGTCGTTTATGAGTGCCGAACTTGGAGTTTTCACTTTTGGCTTCTGTTTTTGGCTGGAATTCCTTTTCGAGCTTATTTTCCTGCGGCTTTACTTCCTCCTGCAATATACTTTGCAGTAGCTCCAATTCTGCGGGGCTTAGAATGATCTCTGGTTTCGGGATTTCATTTTCTGGTGGTGAAAATATTGTTCTGCTTTCTTCTTTCTTTCTTGTGGATTCGCATTGCTGTGGAAATGATTCCATGTCCACCGTATCCCTTTGTGTCAGCTCTGTTGACAAAAGCTTACGTATCGCAGTTAAGTTTAGATCTATGTCCGTGGCCAGACAATTCAGTTGTTCCTCAGTTGAACGTAAGGTAGCTAAACTTTCCGTGCTCTGCCGGAACGTATCATTTCCTGGGCGAGTTGCTTGTGTTCCCATTTTGTTAGTTAACGTTGTGGTGCTGTTGTCGTTGCCACATTTGCCGCATTTGATTAACGTTGGCTTTTCAGCCTTTTGTTTTGCTTGGTTTGCTGCCTCAACATGGGGAATGGGTATCACCTGGGTGCGTTCTACAAAACGTTTTTGCTCTTTGGTCAATTTATAACCTTGCTGCAGCGGTGCAGAACTAACCATTTGCTTGGCCAATTTCACATAATTGAAATCCTTGTGCTGCACTTGGCTCACAGGTGTTGCCTGTGTTGGTTTTATTGTTGCATCAGCGGTTGCAGCTCTTGTTGCTGCCTCCGCTGTCAAGTTATTTGAATGTGTTGCCACATATAAAACTGATTCCGATGGATTTTTGTTACTGAAATTTATCAGATTACTTGCACATTTGCCAAAGTTGAAGGGTTCAAAGGATTTTGGCTGCTGCAGTTGTTGTGGTTGCCACTGTTGCTGTTGTTGTTGCTGTTGTTGCCACTGCTGGTGCTTCTGTAGTTGTCGCTGCTGTTGCTGCCACAGCAGTATTTGCTGTTGTCGCTTTAGCTGCTGCAGCTGATTTTTGAGCTCTATTGAAATATCGCTAGTCTGTTGCGGCTGCCGCTGCTCAAAGGACCTGCAAGGATCATTGATAAATTGCTCGCTAGAGCCACACCACATTGGCGATATTGCTGGACTTAGCTCCGATCTTGGCGCATATAGAGTATGCAACATTGAAGGATTTGACATATTGAGCAGCTCTGACTGCCACTGCAACAGAGGACGTTGCAAATGGCCTGAGCTAATCGAAGGCTGGGTCAGCGTTGGTATGTGTGGCATGCGACCCGCCAGTTTGTGCATCGAGGACACCAGAGATTGTTGTTGCAATTGTGGCTGTGGCTGCGGCTTCCAATGCAACAAAGGCCGATTGCCGGCATAGTTCGGCTTGGGTGTTAGCCAAGTGGCCAGCTGCTGGCCAGCTGGTGGCATTAAATGCTGGCAGGCTGACATTGTCAGATGGTTGGCCATGTTACCCATTTTACGGCGCACCATCCTCTGTTGCGTGGCTTAAATATAGTGAGAGGTGCGATAAGGACTCTGCTTCGGTATACAACGGTACTTGAAATTTTTAACTATTAAATCCATAAACATTTAAAATTTTGAATACAAAACACGTTGACGCGCAAAGCAAAGGCGGGCCAGGTCTTTACGGCTTTTCCTTGTTAACAGAAAAACTATTAAATATCCTTTTATTCTATTTCAATTTAATATCCTACTATTTATTTATCTCCTCTTTTTAATGATCTATCCTGTTTACACAATTGATAGTTCGCAGCACTGAGGGGTAAAAGGAAAAAATTCGCAGCTTTTCTCTTCGTCGTAGCAAGTTTCGTGTGTATATGTATACATTCATTTGTATGCATGTATGTGTGTAGTTCAAAACGCCCACGTGTTGACCTTTCTCCGCACACAGCTTCACAGCTGACGTCACGCGCCATGTTTTTTTTTTGTTCCTTTTTGCCGGCTTCAATGGATTTTGAACTGGAATTGGAACTGGAAGTTTCA
>JAWNNH010000266.1:0-218088 GCA_035043045.1 Hirtodrosophila alboralis | reverse complement strand
CACAAAGAGATTTTTTGCTTTTATAATAAATTATTTTTTTCTTGCCCCAAAAAGCAGGCAATGTTTTTTTTCTTCGCTCTGCTCAACTTCTGTGCGTATGTGTGTGCGTATGTGTGTGTGTGCAACTTACGTACATATATGCATGTATGCGTGTATATAGTTTACTTTAGATTTTACTTAAAATTAGCACTAATTATAGTATAACTAATTTTCTATATATATGCAGCTGCTCTGAATGAGGAAATTCTTTATTCCCCACTTCTCGTTGAGCGCCATTTGACATTTGTATAAATGTATATATATGTATGTGTGTATGTATGTATGTATTATATACCCTTCCAAGTATTACATAATGTATATGCCATACCTGTTGTATGTGTGCGTGTATGTACATATATATTTAAAAAAAAAAAATAAAAAAAATAAAAAAACATTTTGAATTCTTTCGTGCGCTCAGTTGACGCATTTGTCGAGCTCAGAAATTTGCAGCTTTGATTAGATTATACATATCTATATAGTTGATATATATATATATATATATATTACTTTTATCTATATATTTTTCTGAACCACTTTGAAATCGAAAAACTTATTTGATTTACCTTTAAGGTTTTTAAATCTTGCTCAATTTTTGTCTCTCAGTCTCACTTTGTTGTGGATTTTTTATCAGCTGACTTCAAAGACTATATATATATAATACTAACTGGATTCTATATGTAGTATATAGTTAGAATCATGGATAGCACATTTATATATTTTGTTGTCTATCGTAAAGCTCTCTTTTTTTTGACTATTTGCCTAATATAGTTTTTATTTGTGTACAATTTTCTCTAAATGTTTTGCCCCAATTCGTCTATTGTCTATATAGTTTAAACTAATTTTCTTCTACTCTCTCTTTTTCTCTCTTTATGTTTCTCTTTTTCTGCACTCAACAAAAGCGTGCAACTGATCATTCCACACATATTATTATATATATATATATATTATATTAAGTTAAACATTTACTTATACACAAAAACACAACACACAAAAGAAAATATGTTTTATTTTTTTTTTTATAATTTAATTACGCTTAATATTTATGTTTATGTGACGTTTAGCGATATGTGTGTGTGTGTGTGTGTGTGACTGTGTGTGTGTGTGTGAAAAGTTTAAATTAATTATATTTTCATATAAACTAAAGATAGCAACAAAATAGAGGAATGCATGGTGAGAGCTTGAGTCAGAGTAACGAGTTGTCCGTAACGAGTTGTTTGTAACGAATTGTTTCTAATGCAGTTACAAGTAACGAGTTGAACGTAGCGATTTGTCAGTAACGGCTTTTTAAATAGCGAGTTGGAATGTAGCGAATGGTATGTAACGAGTTGTGAGTAGCAATTTATCAATAACGAGTTGTAAAAAAAATAAAGTTGCAAGTATCGAATTGCCAGGAGAAATTTATCAGTAACGAGTTGTCTGTTTTAATTAATAAGGAACGAGTTGTCAGTAGCAATTTATAAGTAGCGAGTCGCCGGAATTAATTCATAAGCAACGAGTTGTCTGTAGTAAATTATCAATTAAAGAGTTGTCAGTAATAAAGTTGCAAGTAACGAGTTGTCAATAGAAATTTATCAATATCGAGTTGTCAGTAGCAATTTATCAAGGTAACGAGTTGTCTGTATAAATTTATAAGTAACGAGTTGTCTGTGGTAAATTATCAATAAAAGAGTTGTCAGTAGCCAAGTTACAAGTAACGAGTTGTCAGTAGCCAAGTTACAAGTAACGAGTTGTCAGTAGCAATTTATTAATAACGAGTTGTAGAAAAAATAAAGTTGCAAGTACCGAATTGTCAGGAGAAATTTATCAGTATCGAGTTGTATGTATTCATTTAGAACTAACGAGTTGTCAGTAGCAATTTGTAAGTAACGAGTTGTCAGTAAATAAAATTGTAAGTAATGGAGTTGCAAGTTGTCAGTAGCAATTTATAGGTAGCGAGTTGTCTGTATTAATTTGGAAGTAACGAGTTGTCAGAAGTAAATTATGAATAAAAGAGTTGTCAGTAACTAAGTTGCAAGTAACGAGTTGTCAATTGAAATTTATAAGTAACGAGTTGTCTTTAGTAATTTGTGAATAGCGAGTTGTCAGTAACAATTAATAAGTAGCGAGTTGTCTGTATTAATTTATAAGGTAGCGAGTTGTCTGTATAAATTTATAAGTAACGAGTTGTCAGTAGTAAATTATCAATAAAAGAGTTGTCTGTATTAATTTATCCATAACGAGTTGCCTGTAGCGAGTTGTCAGTAACATATTAAAAGTAATGAAATTGCAAGTCGCAAGTTGTCTGTACTCATTAATTAATAACGAGTTGTCAGTAACGAATTGTAATTGTGAAAAAATTCTGTTTCTACTGTTGCATTTGCACCCGAACTTTTTTAATATATATTATTTTTTTTTTTAATTGTAGTCCAAATTTGTTGAATTTCTGATTTTTTATAGCCTTGTCATTTGGTAATAAATAAATATTTAATTATACTTTTCAAGGTGTTCTCTTAGTTGAAAAAAAAAATAAAAAAACAAAAATTTAAATATATTAATAACGACATGTCAGTAGTAATTTATTAATAACGAGTTGACAGTAACGAGTTGTAATTGTGAAAAATTCTGTTTCTAGTGTTGCGATTGCACCCGAAATAGTTCTACAAACCTTTTTTAATATATATTATTTTTTTTTTTAAATTTTTTTAATACTTTAAAAATTATGGTTAACTTTGAAAATTTCCATAGTACTTGAAATTTCACAGAAGTAAACTAAAATCTAAATTTAAAAAAAACATATTGTGTATTTTATGCTACTGCATTTTAAAATGAATTTGCTGAGTCCGAATGTACGCTTTTTTTTGTCGTTTAAATTTGTTGTATTTCTGATTTTTTTATAGCCTTGTCATTTGGTAATAAATAAATATTTAATTATACTTTTCAAGGTGTTCTTTTAGTTGACAAAAAAAAAAATTAAAAATTTAAATATATTAATAACAAGTTGTTCGAAGCGAGCTGTCAGTTGTAATAAATTAATAACGAGTTGTTAGTATTAATTTAGAAGTAACGATTTGTCTGTAGTAATTTATAAGTAACGAATTAAGCTGCAAGTAGCGAATTGCCAGCAGTAATTTATCAATAACGAGTTGTCTGTATTGAATTGTAAGTAGTGAGTAGTCTTGAATGAATTATAAGTAGCGAGTTGTCTTTAACGAGTTGTAAGTAGCGAGTTCTTTGTAACAAAGTTGTTGCAAGTAGCGAGTTGCCAGCAACAAACTGTAACGTGTAATCTGCAAGTGTTTAGTAGAGAATTGTAAGTAGAGAAATTTATCAACAATGAGTTGTCAGTAACGAGTTGTGAATATCGAGTAATTTACTCCCAAGTAACGAGTTACGACTAGCGAGTGAGTGTGTAAAAGCCTGTGCACACTATATACTTTATTTTTAATTTATTTTGAAGTAAATTTGTAGAAACAAATAAATTGGAAATAAACATTTTTCTTTTTGCAGTACAGAAAATTTAACGAGTTGAAATTTGATGAAAATGGTTTAGTTTTCAAACTACTAAGGGGGAAATAAAACTAAATGACATAATTTACTTTAAAGAATTTGAGTTTTACAATTTGTAGTCATTAAATTAATTACGAAATAAGAAATAAATCATAAATACGGCCTGAAGGACTTTGTTGTTCTGAATTCTACATTCTTGTATATTAAAATTAATTCTAAAATACAATTATAACAAAATAAAATATGATTAAATAATGAAGGAGATTTAATCATAATAATTGTTCAATTTCTCTTTACCGATTTTCCAGTTACAATAAAGTATATAGTATGAACAGATCTCAAGTGTTTTTGTTGTGTTTTTATATGTTTGTAAACTATTATTTATAAGCTAAGGTTAAGGTCAGCTTTCGATTTGATTGATTTCGATTGACTCGATTGATGTTTCGATTGATTGATAGGTATTGTAAGATATTGTAACATATATGCTAATATACAATCGTATATGTTATGTTTATTTAATCGTATGCTAAATTGCTAAGATGCGCTTAGGTTTGCCAGTTGTATTTATTACATAGTTTTTTGGTTTTTTTCTTTCTTTCTTCCTTACTTTCTTTTTGGTTTTTGTTTAGTAATATTGTTTTTTTTTACTTTACGCTAATTACTTAATTGATTATTTCAATATAATATGAACTATTTTTATTTTTTTTTGGTTTTTTGGTGTTATCGGTTACAGTATTTGACAATTGCATGGTTTGGCATTTGTACCCCTCTCTCTCTATATATATTTCTATGTATATCGATTAATTTCGCATCCTTTGCTTTTTGCTGTTACTGTACTTTTTGCTTTTGTATTTATTTTTAGTTTTTCTTTTAGTTTACGCTTTTGCTGCTGTTGCTTTACTTGACTTTTTGTGTAGCACTTGGCAGTTTTTTATATATTTCAGTGGTGTTTTCGTTTCAAGTTGAAAAAGAGTTTCGGAGCTCGAAAAGGAGGCAAGGACGAGGACTAGGATTAGGTTAATCATAAATAATAATAAATACAATTAAATAATACAATTTTAGGAACAACACACTTATTAAAATGATGTCACATTTAAAATACAATTAATTACACTAGGTAACAAAATTTAGCTTTTTTTTTTTGTATATTTGATCAAACCTACTTTTTCGGATACATCTGGTGCCCCAGATGACGAAAATCCACTTTAAAAATTTTTTAAGGTGAGACTTTTTCTTAAACAGGTTTTTGAAATCTGGTATTATTTTTTTTTTTTAGCTTTTTTTCCGCCCAATTAATGCAACTATATAAAAGCAGAGGAGAGGGAAACGAAAAAAATTTTTTTTCGAATTTTCCTCGAATTTTAAAGTCAAAAAAATCGTAAAAAATACCGCACAAAATATCATCATTTTCTAAATTCAAAATTAAATAGCTGCAAAACTAATAATTTAAACTTAATAAAATATATATATGTTTAATAGGCCCTTTCATTAGCTTTCAAGAAACGTAAGGCATTTAAAAAACGGCTGTAATATTCTCGAGTAATGCTTAAATCTGTAGGCTCGCCTCTGAAAAAAAGCTAAAAACAAAAATACCAGATTTCGAAAAATTTTTAAAAAAAAAAGTCTCACCATAGAAAAAATTTTAAAGTGGTTTTTCGTCATCTGGGGCACCATATGTATCCGATAAAGTAGGTTTGATCAAATATACAATTTGTGTGTTGCCTAGTGTTATTAACATATACGCGAGCTTAACACACACACAATTTCCGGTTCTGCTGACAATCTTTTAGCCTACAAAGCCAAATCCAAACGCCACAACCGGCAAATCACGCAACGTATCTCAACGTTTCACTCCGAAAAGATTTGGTATAGACTTGACCTTCTTCCTGGAACAGTTGACATAATCCTTGTACATTTCGGAGCGTAAATAACGTGAATATGAATCGCTTTTCATTAGATGATACACATGCGAGGCGGCCACATCGAAACACCAACGATTTGGACCATTTGGTGAATTGACCGCCTCGCGTGCCAATTCCACAGATTTCGAATCCACATTTACCGGACAGGGCGCTTCGGGTGCTAAAAACTCTTGCCATATTCGCTGTATGGCCTCCTTGATTTCGGACTGTGGCAAGGCTTTCATCTCCTGCACCGATTCCCAGAATCTAATTCGAAATAGAAGTTGGAAGTTTAACCGAACTGTATATTATCTTTAGTTACTTAACTTACTTTAAATTCTCGCCACTGTATTCCTTTTCCAGAAACTTGGTAAACTGATCGCGTCCAATGGCATCGTTGAGCAGTTCGCGTAGACTGAATCCCCAACGTTTGACGCGACGCACAGGAACTTCTTTGCTATAAATATATATAAAAATAAAAATAAAGTTTAGTATTGGGAATGTAAATATATTGGGTATTTTTTAAAGTTATCAAAAATCCAAAAAAAACATTCATTTATTTATGAGAGAAATATGCCCAAATGGGTTTGGCTTTAAAAATCTTTAATGTTTTTTATACAATACAAAAAATATACACATATATTTAAATAAAAAGAGAAAAGCATAAAAATATTCTGCATGTTATTAACAAGATTTTAAATTTTATTTTTTTTAATCATTAACGAGAATATTGTTCCGTATTCTCTCCCACCTTCACATATATCTTTTTTTTATTAAATAACTTTTTACTTTATGATTTGTATTTTTTCCCTCAAAAAAAAAAAAAAAAACATTATTTTTAGATTGAAAAAAATCATTAAATAAATCCTTTTAAGAGCAGAATCATGAAATCATTTTTTCTTTGCTTGCTTCTTGTTGCTACCAAAGAAAGTCTGTTTATTAAAAAGGTTTTGGTCTTCATTTGTTTTGGAATTTTTGATTCTCAATTTAATATTGATTAAAAATGTAAAGTCAGGATAATTCTGTTAAAGTTTTACATACCCTATACCCAATAAACAATGAATAAAAATAAGGTTTCCGACCATATAAATATATATATTCTTGGTATAGTCTAGGGTATGAACGAAATTTTTCTCCTTCTATTCTTACACTATCGAAAATTCCTATGTCTATGATTACATTGCTGCTCCTAAATCCGTTTTCCAATATTTTCTTTTTTAACTATTTATTTATGTTTTTTAAAAACTTCGGTGCATCGATTCATACCGTAAGTCAGGTATATTGGGCATACTGGGTATACTAATTCTTAATTGTTTTTAATAAGCTCTTAAAAAGCATAAAGAAAATAAAAAAGAATTTAAAAATAAAAAATACTATTTTATTAATACTATAAAATGATTTTTGAGAACTTTTAAGACTCAATGTAAAATCGGTTGCTGATTCCGAAAAAAATTAAAAAAAATTTATTGCCGGCTACGTTTTAAATAAAGAAAGCTAGATTACATTTTAGACTAAAGGTTAATTAAGTGTATATAATTTTGAACATAGTTAAATAATTTAATTTAATAAAATAGCATTTTAACTTGTCATATAACATTCTTTATTATTCATTCTGAAGTTTATTGTACTGAAAATTTTGCATAAAAATATAAAATGCTGTAAAACGACTCTCATAATTTTGGATCAATATTTTCGAATCGAGCTTTCAAATTGTCAATAAATTTATTTATTCAGAGTAGTGAACTAAACGTATTTAATTTAACAGACGATTTATATTACTAAAAATCATTTAAAAATTTCATTGAAACTTAAACAGAATTATCCTGACTTTACATTTTTAATTAATATTAAATTGATAATTAAATAAACAAATGAAGACCAAAACCTTTTTAATAAAAAGATTTTCCTGGTAGCAACAAAAAGCAAACACAGACTTTCATGACTCTACTCTTAAAAGGATTTATTTTATATTTATTTATTCTCAGTATAGATTCTTACCTATTCTTTTCGGTATCCCACATTTCGGTGCTGTCCGTTTGCCAAGGATTGGGCAGCTCCGGCGAGGTTATAAAGTAATCAAACTCATTGTACTGATCGTAATAGGCGACCAAACTGTAATTAAAAACAATTATATAATTGTTATTAATCGATATATAAATTTTATATATATTTATATTGAATTCTTCACTCACGCCTCCGCCGCCTTGGACACTTTGATTGTGCGCCGCTCAAGTTTCTGTTTACGCAAACCAATAATGCGCGTCAGCTGCTCAATGGGATTCTTGGCCACACTGGCGCCTGAAGAGCCAGTGCCATGACTGGAGCCACCGCGTCGATATGCCTTCTTTATATCAATTTCGGTGGTATTCACACAGCCCGGCATGGGCCTATGTACATCCCAGAAAGCGCGCTCCTGTGAATCCAACACCTTGCGCTCCAGTTTATCTCGCTTTTTGGCCACTTTGCTTTGTGATTCGGCCTAGAAAATATTTGATAAATTAAATTAAAATATTACAAGTATTTAAAGAGAACTCACCTGCATAAATATAAATTCCCATTTGCGTGAAAACATCTTTTGCAGCTTGGCCAGATTCTCGGCCTCGTAGTCGGCCAGCTCCAAACGCGTTTTATTCTGCATTGTGCGTTTGCATAAATATACCGCATAGTCGGTATTCTCCGGTTCCCAGCAATTAGAAGGCCAGAAATAGGGTGTTTGAAATCTGTTCAAAAGGTAAAACAATAAATTACATATTATTATTATTATTATTACTATAATTAAAGAGCGCTAGTTACTGCGCTTTCAGCTTGAAATCAAGATATATTCTCAATTTTGAATATTTTATTTTTGATGTTCTCTAAACCGCAAAAATGTACGAGTTTTGCGATTTGAAACGTCTGATCAAATGGCAAATTTTACAAGTAAATAGATTATTGATTCCTTGTAAAATTTGCCATTTGATCAGACGTTTTAAATCGCAAAGCTCGTACATTTTTGCGGTTAACAGAACATCAAAAATTAAATAAAAAATATTTAATTTGTTTTTTTTAATATTTAATTATAAATTCCGCTTAAGTAAATAGATTATTGATTCCTAAAGCGTAAGTTATAATTAAATATTAAAAAAAAAAAAATTATTTTAAACATTGTTTAGTGCAAGTATTTATATAAAATATATTTTCTTCTAGAAGAGAAGTTATTTCAGTTTTCAAAAGTTTGATTCTTTCAGAATAAAGAAGAAGGAAATTTTGTATGCTTTTAAATAATTTTAAATAAAATATTTTTTTTTTAAAAACAACATTTAACAAAAGTGAAAAGTAGCCCTGGAAAAGTGAGTTTAATACCAACAAATTATCAAGTTTAATTTTGAATTTATAGCTTCGTTTCATTATTTTTTAACATTTTCAATATAATTTTTTTTTAATGTTTTGAAATTTTTGAATACGTCTTCCTTAAATTTTTCCGAAATTTTAATAAAAATTAAGATGTTTTGGGACTGTATGAGGGGAAAACCATTTAGCTTTTATTTTTTTTTTTTATTAAAAATCAGACTTCTAGCCTTAAAAACTATCCCCTGCTTATGTTAATTAAATATCTCTGAGATTTCTATAATTAAATTTTGAATATTTAAATCAAAGTCGGCGCTTTAGGATATTTACGCTTAAGCCAGCTCCGAGTGAGGAATCGGAAGCATTATTGTCCTACTCTGGAGATGCTATATTTCGCTGGCAGACAATGACAAGAAGATTGAAATCAAATTCTACAGGATTTCCATGATATTGGAATCAAATTCTAAAAATTCATCATAATGTCAGGGCAACATTAATGATGAATTGAATCTTATCGATAACTTTAAACTGAGTGCTAAATTCGAGCTCTTATTTCAGTAATTAGGGTTAGGGAACTAGAAGGACAAGAAACTTGTTCGAAAAAGGAGTTTTTCAGGATATAAAGAAAGAGTTTTAGACTATTTATCAGTTTTTTATCTTTTCTGGTTTCGCTCAAATGAGGAAAATTATGATGGCTGCAAGGTCATAATCGTCAGGACCTAAGACGATGGTAAGCCGAAGAAATCCTCCAAACATTCGCTCGTTACTAGCATTTAGATATATCCCAGAAGATGGGCAAGAACAAGCTGAAGATGAAGTTTGTTGTTAAGCCCTTCCCGAAGAGCTTGAACTACAATCTGCTGAGGCGCACTTCCTAGAAGCTGTCGCCCAAGGATCTTAAGATTGATCAATGCCAGACTCGCGTCAAGTTGGCGTCGGTCTTCAAAAAATATGAAGAACAAGTGATTCTTCCAGAAGCTACCTCTCTAAAATACCAAGCTGCTGTCAGTGAAGGTTCCCCTTGTTGTAAGGTTAAGTAAAGCTAAAAAAATTATAAACGAAACTTGTTAATATGCTTTTTTAAATATAAAATATAAACTTTATCGATAACTTGTTAATATTCTTTGCCAAATTATACGATATTTACTTTATCGATAAGTTTTTCTGGCTGTCGCCTAAAAGTAGGCAACATGCGTTAAGCTCACCTGTAGAAAGTGCCATCGTTTTTAACAGTCAAAGCATGATCATCAATGGGAAATATATAGCCATGTGAGCTCAACAAATGGGCAAAATGTAACGCCTCCGTCACATCCTCAACATCAAAGTTCTTCAGAATCCAGGCCACTAAATCGGCACCGGTAAATACCGATGGCACCTTGCTCATAAAAGCCTTAACTGTGCGCACTGCAACTCCAGTTGACTCTGCCTGCATTTTCTCAATAATTGCCTCCATCTGAAAGAAATGCAAGAAATTTATATTTTAATAAATAATTGTGCGCATTATACTTTCGAGAAATACCAAGAAAAGTTAACTATAAGTTTTAATTACTGCATAAAATATTAAAGGGCAAAAATATCTTGGCAAGCTTTTCTGGGAAAAACTTGCGCTTTGCATATGTAATTAAGGAAAAAACTCTGGCATGCGCTTTTAGCCAACATTTCTAGTATATCCTTGTATATCCTATTACTACTTATATATGTAAAGCAAACTGTAAATAATATTTTTCCCTTTTGACTTGTTCCGAGAAATGCATAGCGTCATTAACTGAGCTTAAAATATATTTTCCTTGGAATCTGAGCATTATACTAGTTAAATAAAATTGAGTTAAATATTTTAAGAGTGCTTTAAGTATGCTTTAAAAAATAATTGGTAACTGCAGATGAAGCAATATGGAATGTTATAAAAAAGAAAATTAAAAAATGTACTGAACATATCTTTATCAACTGTTAAATAAATAAATAATAAATATTTCATCATTAGATAGAAATAGTTTCCTTAAATGATCTGGGAATTTACACGTACTAATTCGTTTAAAAAAATAATAAAATATCAAATAAAAATTAAAATTAGCTAATTCTGGATAATAAATAGAAAATGTAATAGAGAATAAGGCAAAAATGTATTTAATATATTTTATGCTCTATATATCATTATATCTATATATATAATACTGCTCAACCTGACTGACTGATTGGCGACTCAGGAGCAGGCCAAACGATATAAACTAGAAATCTGCAATTTTTACTATAGCTTCCTATTATAACGTAGGTTGGCAATCTTAAAAAATTTTGTTAAAAATATATCGGGAAATATGTGAAAGATTCATTTGAAAAATGCTTTATTTTTTGAAATAAGAGCGTAGTAATGCACGCCGGAAGAGCTAACCAGGCAATAAAGAAACTTCAATATCGGCATTCGATTAATGTGCTTGTAAAATTACAATATTTACAAACTAATCTAAATTCTTTGATTTTTAACTTAAAAATTGTACAATAATTCTTTTTTTAAAGTCAAAAATTGAAAAATGAAAATTACAATTACTGTTTAAATTTTTTTTAAATGAAATTTGGGAATTTACTCTTACTTTTAATTTATAAAATAAAAATTGCAAATTGCAAATAAGTTGTAAAAAATAAAAAAATAAATTGTACATTTTTTTTTTTTTTTGAAAATAAAAATCAAAAATAAATATTATAAATAAACTAAAAAAAAAGTATGGAAATTAAATATTAAATAAAATAAAAGTTAACAATAATAAAGTTTTATGGTTGAGTTATATTTTAACGCTATTTTCAAATTATAAAAACAATCGATACTATCGAAAGTGTTAACGATTGTTTTGCAATTTCATACTTTCAATACTTTCAATATATAAAATATAAGTTAAAAAAATAAAATTGCAAAATACGTAAAAAATTAAAAAAATAAAATCAAAATTAAATTTTATTGATTGTTTTGTAATTTCATTCTTTCAATATATAAAATATAAGTTAAATAAAGTAATTATTTTTTATTATTAAAATATATATAAAATAGCAAAAAATACCTATTAAAAATTAAAAAAAAAAAATCAAAATTATATATATATATTTCGAGGCAAATAAAAAATGTATGAAAATTAAATATTAAATAAATTAAAAGACAAAAATATTTCAGTTCTTGGTTAAGTTATAGTTTAACGATAGTTTCATATTAAAGAAAACAATCGATACTAACAAAACTGCTAACGATGGTCGATAAGATTGCAGTCGATACTATCGAAAGTGCTAACGATTGTTTTGCAGTTAATTAATATACATACCTTTTTATATACTAGTATATTAGGTGCATCCTCATTCTTGCCCCCACGCTGCTGATGATATTGCTGCTGCTGCTGCGGCGGCTGCTGCGGTGGCGGCGCCGATTGCAATGGCGTCTGCTGTGACTGTGACTGCGACTGTGACTGCGATTGTGACTGTGACTGCGAGGAATGATGATGATGATGATGATGATGATTGCTGCTGCCCACGCTGAGCAAACCACTTGATTTAGAGCCCGTTGCACCACCAGAACCGCTGCCGCTGCCACTGCCACTGCCGCTGCCGCTGCCACTGCCACTTGGCGCTGTGGCATCTCTTATGCTAACGGATTTGCTTGAGGTGGGCGGTGTGGCAGCAGTAATTATGGTATTGCTGCAATTGCTGCTGCTGCTGCCGTTGCCAGTTGTTGTTGTTGTTGTTATTGTTGTTTTTGCTATTGTTGTTGTTGTTGCTGTTGTTGTTGGACTGGCGCTGCTGATAATGGCGGTGGTGATTGTGCTGCTGCTGCTGCTGCTGACGCTGACGACAGTTTCACTAGTCAGCTCCCTATTGCTATTGGCCTTGTCCTTGTCCTTGTCCAATTGCGATTCCATTTTCGACTCTGGTTCAACCTTAACCTCAACTTCAATTTTAGCCGCAGTTGCAGTCGCTGTCGCCGTAGCTGTCGCAGCCTCTGCTGCATTGTTGCTGCCATTGGTTGAGGCTAACGTTGACGTTGCGACTGAACTGCTTTCCGTTGCTGCTGCCGCTGCCGCTGGCGTTGCTGCTGCTGCTTGTGCTATCGCTGCTCCGCCTTTTACTGCTTCTTCTGCTGCTGCGGCCGCCGCCTCTGTCGCTTCTGTTGTTGATGTTGGCGTCGTCGCTGCTGCTGGCGTTTTGGGCGCGCTGCTCATAGCCAGCGCATTGGTTGCTTGCGTGCTGCTCTGTGTTTTGTCCGCCTCTGAGTTCATTGTTACCATTGTACACAACAACAACAACAACGCCTCTGGTATCGGAGCTTCTTTGAGCTATTTATAAAATTGCCGCGCGCACTGCCACCAAACGCCTCCACTCCCTGCGGCTGCCACCAACCAACCCACCCGGCACTTGTCAGGTGCGCTATTTTGGCCCTATTGCCCTACTGTCCTATATATGTATGTATGTAAGCTGCGTGTGTATGTTTGTATGTATATCCTTTTGCGTGCTTTATTGCTGCGGCTGCTTTTGGCTTCTTTTGCTGACGCTGACGCTGTCGACGCTGTCGCTGGGCCTCTGCTTTCACTTCAATTGGTATTGGTGTGTGTGTGTGCGTGTGCGTGTGTGCGCCAGCCGATTAATGTATGTCTGTTTGTTTGTATGTATGCATCGGGCACATATGCATGTGTGTGTGTGTGTGTGTTTGCTGTATATACACGACAAACAGGCAATCAAAAAAAAGTTTTTTAAAAAAAAACTTGCTGCAGCTCCTCCAAAATTGTTGGTATGAAATTTCAATTGCGTTGTGTCATTTATCCAGCTCCATTTTGCATTTCTCGCCGCTTTTGTCGCCTGTCCATTGGGGACGACGCCACTTTGCGCCACTTTTGCAGATTTTTTTTTTTATTTTTATTTTTTATTTATGTATGTTTTTTTTTCCTTCTTTCTGCTCTTTGCGCTTTTCACAGTGCTCCGCTCGGTATCACAATTTCAATTTTCGTCGCATGCAAAAAAAAAAAAAAAAAAAAGCGCAGCAAGAGCGCTCAACGCACGCACATATATATATACACACACATGCACAAGCAGAGCAACACACACACACGCACGCACACACACACACACACCCGCGCGCACTTGCTTAAAAACACACACACATACGCACACACGTAAGGCAAGGCAAAATGCACACACACAGCGTTTTTTTTTCTCTCTGCTTCTTTTTCAATTGCAATTAGACTTTATAATTTGTTTTTCTTTTTTTTTTTTTTGCTCCTCTGTTGATTATTTACTAATAGACGAGCGACCACAATTTGTTATAAATTAAAAGTTTTATTCCTTGCGCTTAGCCGTTCTGCTGCTGCTGCTGCTGCTACTGCTACTGGGCTCTGCCGCTGCTGGTGCTGCTGCTGTTGCTTCTTCTTCTTCGTTTGCCTTTAGCTGCTGCTTCCTCTTTTTGGCGTTAGCCTGTAATCATTTTACGGTTACGGGGAGGCCTACGGTGGATGACTGCTAGGGAGGTGCGTGGATGAGCAGCGGGTGAGGGACTGGGGCGGGGGTGGCGAGACCAAAGTCAATTCAAGTGCCTCTGCCTCTGCCTCTGCCGCTGTCGTGTGCGTCGTTCACGTTCTCGTCGCGGCTTCGTGCCTTATTATAAGGCGCTTCCTGTAGTCGATTTGCTGTTGCAATCGATTTTTGTTTGCCTACCGCCACCCTTCTACCCGCCAGCCAACCGCACACCCACATAAACGCACCCACACACTATGACGCGAGCGCGCTCTCTCTCACGATGCCGCTCTCTTATACGCTTTTCACGCTCTCAGCTGTTGGGAGAGCGCAACCAGTGTTGCGCATTTGTTAATTTTCAATTCAATGGACACACTGGCAACGGAAATAATTTTTCAAAAATTTTGTAATTTACTTTATTTAAATGAATACGATTTTTCAGCTACACTTAAATGTATAAACAATTTCATTATAGCTACCAAAAAAAAAAAGTGCTTGTATATATAATAATTGTGTGTATAATAATATTATTATTTATAGATATTTATGTTTTTTTTTTTGCATTTAAATCTTATTGTTTGATTGTTCATTGTTTTAATGTGCTTTAATTAATTTATAGTGAACTTATTTTTATGGCTTTTATACAAATTTGACAATTACAAAATTTTTACAAGCAATATTTCGTTTTTCAAATAAATAAAAAAAAAAAAATAGTTTACTCGTATTACGTTTAATATATATAAAACTTAAAAACAGAATAGGTTTGAAAATAATATTCAAAAGCTTAAAGCTAAACTGTTGAACAAAAGAACTTTTAATTTCTTTTGTTTTTTTTTTTCGAAAATAAAGACTAAGTTTATCCGGTGTAGCACTCAAATAATTTTGAAATCTCAATTATTTGACATACACTCACATTCATATATATATATATTTCTTAACGTATTTACACAAAGATTATCAATTTGTTTATATGGTAATATGTATAGTATATAGTATATATATATATTTTTATGTAGTTTATATATGGTATAAATATATAAGTATATGTACGTACAGCTTGTGAAAATATTTCATATCATAATTAAGTATTATAGTATATATGTAATACGAGTACGAGTTTGTTAAGAATTTGGAAAGTTTTTAATTTTTTAAAATCTGATCCCAAAACCAGACAGATAATGTGACCAGCTCTATATATTTGTAAGAAAAATATATTTTCAAAAAATATATATAGTAGAGAGGGATGTAAATATTTCGAAAATTAATCGATTAATGTTTTTATTGCAGTTTTAAAAAAATGAATTAATAAATTGAATATAATTTCATTGAAAAAAAATAAAATAAAGAGATTTATTCAAACTTGAAGTCGTCTTTTTGAATAAATTCAAATAATTCATTAATTAAAAAATTAGAAAAAAATTAAATAAAAATATTAACTTGAACTTAAAGTCGTCTTTTTAAATAAATTCAAATAATTCATTAATTAAGAAATTAGATAAATTTTTTGATTTACTGTAAAAATAATCGATGATTAATTTATTTGAGCATATTTTTAAAAATCGATTACTAACATTATGTAGCTAAAATCAGGAGCCGTAAATAATAACTATTTTATTTTTATTTTTTTAAAATTTACTTGGAACAACTGTCGAATATACCATGTGATTTCTACAGGATAATTGAGGCATATCCTTCATGATTTAATGATATATATATTTTTGAGTTTTACGCATTTCTTCATTTAATATTGAAATTATATTATATAAATTAGAAAAAATTGTTTTATTGAAAAGTAACACATTAAATTCAGAAAGAAAAATTCAAAAAATTAAACTTTAAATTCAATTCAAACATTTTTATAGCTTATTGTGGCTAGGTTGTAAGGTAAAAAAATAATTGTCAAAAAGAAAAACACATTTTTACGAAAATGTTTTAATTTTAAATATATATTATATTTTTAAATATATTAATTTTTATTTTATTTTGTTTCTTTTATTGAGAAAAAATATCAAACTTTCCACATGTAGCTAAAATAAAGTCACAATTGAATTTATATTTAATAAATAATAATGATTATTTGTGAGTTTCATTTTAAATTACTCAAAAATAATTATTATTGCCAAAGTTTAATTTAAAACTCTGAAAATAAGTTAAATTCCAATTAACTTCAATGTAAAAAAAAAACTCAAAAATAAGCATTGACTTGTGATTTTTGAAAATAAAAGTTTTAATTCTTACGGTCCCTGTTCATTAATCATTATTTAAATATTTACATCCCTTTAGAGTACGTACATAGTTGGTATTTGATTGAAATGTTTCGATAATTGACATTGCAAATCATACGATTCTGAATTTGTTGACTTGTAAATCATTTGAATCTCAATCGTTTACTGGGAAATTAATTTATTTATTTGCAAATTTTTAGACTCTGAATTAATCAACAAGCAAATCATTTGATTCTAAATCGCTTGCTTGAAAATTTATTTGATTACTTGCAAATTGGTTAATTCTGAATTGGTTTACTTGTAAATAATTCGACTCTAAATCGTTTACTTGCAAATCATTCGACTCTGAAACGTTTACTTGTAAATCATTCTACTCTGAATTGGTTTACTTGCAAATCAAAAGACTCAGAATAGTTTGCAAATCGTAAGACTCTGAATTTATTAACTTGCAAATCAATAGACTCACAATAGTTTAATTGGAAATTTATTTGATTACTTGCAAATCATTAGACTCTGAATTTGTTGATTTGCAAATTATTAAAATCTGAATCGTTTACTTGAATAATTAATTTGTTTACTTGCAGATCCTTCGACTCTGAATCGTTTTACTTGCAAATCCTTCGACTCTGAATCGTTTTACTTGCAAATCATTCAACTCAGAATCGTTTACTTGCAAATCGTAAGACTCTGAATTTATTAACTTGCAAATCAATAGACTCAGAATAGTTTACTTGGAAATTTTATTTATAAATATTTGATTACTTGCAAATCATAAGACTCTGAATTGCTTTACTTGCAAATCATTAAACTCTGAATCTGTAACTTGAAAATTAATTTGTTTACTTGCAGATCCTTCGACTCTGAATCGTTTTACTTGCAAATCCTTCGACTCTGAATCGTTTTACTTGCAAATCATTCAACTCAGAATCGTTTTACTTGCAAATCATTTGACTCTGAATCGTTTTACTTGCAAATCATTTAATTTGACACTATTTAGACGGATTGCTTCTTATAGATCACATTTGGACACTACTAAACGCTTAAACGCTTAAACGCTGACATAGAAACAGCCACAATATTGATTACCTCCGATTGGCTTCATTCCCCCTACATTTGCTTTACCATATCGATAATCCTAGGCTAGGCTTGATCCTGCTGCTGCTGTGCTCGGGATTGTCGCACCGGTCGCTCCGACCAGAGGGATGCCTGGCCGCCATTTTGTGCCTGATAGGACAATGGCGGCGGTCCCAATTGTGCTTGGGGCACCAATTCCGCTTGAGGATTGAACTGATTGTTCGTATTATAATTGACCAAAATGTCACTGGCCAGACTATGGCCAATGTTGACGCTACGTTCCGGATAATATTGTTGTTGCTGTTGTTGTTGGGGTTGTTGTTGTATTTGTTGAGGCTTGTTGTTGTTGTTGTTGCTCTGTCGCCAATGTTTGTGCTGTGGCACAGGCAACAAGCGATACAACGGCTCCGCTGCAGCGCCACTTGGATAACTGGGCACAAAATACGGCGGATAGGGATGTTGCTGTTGCTGCTTGCCACGCAGCCGCTTGAACTGCGGCGGCGGCGGTGGTGGTGGCGGCGGTTGAGGTGCTGCCTGTTGCTGTGTTGCTGCCGCAGGACGTTGCCAAAATTGTGGCGGACGTAGTTGATATTTGGCCGGACGTGATTGCAATTGATTGTCGAGATAAAGCGAAGGCGCTGGCGTGCTATAGATACTTTGTGGCGCCTCTGCATAGGGGCCAGGTGATTGCAGTTGCAGCTGCAACTGTTGCTTGCCCAGGCGCAATTGTCGCTGACGCTGCAACAACAGGGCATCCGGCAAATATGAATCCGTATTCTCAAGCTGTTCCTGTTGCAGCTGCTGCTGCTGCTGCTGTTTGCCCACACGCAGCTGACGCTGACGTTGCGGCTGAGGTTGATACACAATTGCCTTGAAGGCATTCTGATCCTGCTCATCGGCGCTATAGTTCACCATGGGCAGAAAGGGTTGCCTATCGAAATCCGGCGCTTGAAAGCGACTTGAACCTGGTGAGGGAGAGATGAGATTACTACGCAATAGTTGCCCCAATGCGGCATCATATTCGGAATGTAGTTGCGCCCTTGGCTTGGGCTTGGGCGTTATGCTGACTACGGCAACATCATTAACCGGACTTGGTGGCAATTTGTAGTGCGGACGCTTCGGTGGCTTGGTGGCCAGAAAATCATCAATTACATTGGATTTGAGCGATGAGGGCGGCTGTCGTCGCGCCTCAAAGTATTCATAATAAATGGGATTCGATTTGGATAATGGTGCCGCCTCACGATCTCGTTCTCTGCTACGCTCTGTGCTGCTCGGCACAAATACCAATTGTGCACCCTGTGGCCGTACCGTCGATACTACAGCCTGATAATTGATGGGATAAATGGGTATGGGTACGGCCACTGGCACGGGCACCCGCTCCACATATTTCGGTGGCAATTGACGTGCTTGTGGCACATAACCAATTGCATTATATTTTAATGTTAACCGGGAAGAGGTACGTGCTGTGGTACTGCTGCTGCTTATAGGGCTGTTGGTAGTGCTACTTATAGGGTTGCTTGTGGTAGTTGTAGTTGTTGTTGTTGTGCTGGGACGTCTTGTTGTTGTTGCCGCTTCCAGGCGACTGAAATGATCAGGCGGCGGTGGCAATACAATGCCCGGTACCAGCGGACCCGGCGGTACCGGATTGCTATAATTACTTTTATAGACAAAACTATATGCAGGCGGATAATACAGCGATGGATCATCCTCATCAAAGTCGCTGATATTCGCCGCACTCACATTGGCATTGAGGCCATTTATGGCCCAAGGACCCAGCAGTGGACTCCTCAACACCGCCGCATTGGGCGCCGGAGTGGACTGGGCCGTGGACGGTGGCGTCGCATTGCCGTAGAGCAGCCAAGGCGCATAGGGGGACGGGTAGACGTAACTGGGCGACGGGTCAGCTGTTTTAATCGACGTAGACGCTCCCGTCCGGGCAGCAGGATGCGCATTCGAGCCGTAGGCAATGTGGTTGTTGTTGTTGTTCTTCGGGTAGATCGTATCCGTTGCATTGCCAATTGTTGGCGTATGGATGCTCTCGATTTGATTATCTCGGATAAGCTGCAACGGCCCATGGGGTTCGAGTTGCACAGGAAATGGAGGCGCCACCGCCGCATTTGCTGGCAATTTAATTTGTCGCGGTGGCGCATCATAATCATCAATTGCTGGCCAATTATCCGCATCGGAATTAGCTGAATCTTCGGCCTCATTGAGACCGCCACCCTTGATGACCAACAAATGATCCTCGGCCAGCCAAATATCCTGTTCCCTCAGCCCGCCAAAGTTGCGTTCATTGTCCAGCGGCACCTCCGCATTGCGGGCATAGCTCAATACGCCCGGACGCTTGGGTACACGGCGAAATAATTCCTTCTCAATTAAACCGTATTTGCCATCCCGCACCTGATCTGCCAACGTCTTTTTGGCATCCTCCTTGCTCTGTTTACTCTTCGATGATTCCGTCTCCTTGCCGGAACCGGCACTTAGCCGTAATATTCCATTATCCCAATTATCAAAATCATCCGGCTCATTGAGCAGCGCCTCATCATCATCATCATCGTCATTTGAAGTTGGAGTTGAAGTTGAAGTTGCCGCAGGTTTGGCCAGACGATAGGAGCTGCTTGCCTTGTGTGGCACATGCAACAAAGGTTTTGCTGTAGTCGTAGTTGTTGTTGCCACAGTTGTCGTTGTTGTTGCCACTGTGGATCTACTTCTGCTGCTGTTGGCACTCACCGCGGACACCTCATAGGTGGAATGGCCCTGGGCATTGTGAATGTGTCCAGCGACCAGGCGTTGGATCATTCGAGGCCTGAAAAAAAATAAATAAATACAAAATTAAAAGCGTGATCAAACTGTACAAATAGTTGCAAGTTGCAAGTTGCAGTTTGTGGCAAGGATTGGTTACATTCATCAATGGCGGTGCCCAAACATAGACAGACGCCAAAGCGACAGACAGCAAAAAAATAACGAAAATTCTTAACTAGAGATGAATGCGTGACACGAAATATAATACTAAATAATAAATTCTATTAAATAGTTTTAATAAAAAAAAAACAATTAAAAGAGAAAAAAGGTAATTATAAAATAAAATGTTAAATTTTAAATTAAAAAAATGGTTGAATTTAATCAAAGATAATATTTGTCATTATTTTAATTAAAACAAAAATACAAAAATAAATATTTAATCCATAAACTTTGTCAATAAAAATAAAATTAAGAAAAAAATTACAATAAAATGTTAAATTTATACAAATAAATTAACATAAAATGTTTTTTGTCATTATTTTAATTCAAATAATATCTCATTTTTTATATGTACATATAAAATGATGCCAAATGTCAAAAAATTAAATTTGAAATAAAAAATAAATTTAAAAAGCTCATTTCTGTTTAAAATTCCTTAATTATATATTTAATTAAAATAAATAATTATATTTAAAAAAAAAATGCCCTATTAAATTTACAATTAAAAAAAAAATCTATAAAAATCAGTTTGAATACAAACTTATGCAAAAAACTTATAAAAAAAATTGTCATTATTTTTATTAATACAACTTTATATTTTATTTTTGTATAAATTGATACTAAATGACCAAATAGAAAGATAAATTAAAAATAAATTAAAAAAGCTAATTTCAAACACCTAAAAAATATAATATTTATTTTATATATATTTTATAAATCAATTAAATAATTATATTTTAAAAAATGCATAAGTAATGAAAAAGATAATCTAAAATAAAAATCACATAAATATAAAATATAAAATAAACTTGAATACATTAAATGTCACATTAATGTAAGACAATAATTTTCATAATTTTTTATTAAATAATTTCCCACATCTTGTAAGTATATTCGGAAAACTATTCTAGGCCTTAAATAAAAAAACAATTTTTTTTTTAAATTTTAAAGATAGTTATTAGAAATTTTTTATTTATAGGTTCCTCTTTGTTAAAAATAAATATCAAATTATTGATATTTAACAGAAACTACGCTACTGGCGGATTTTGAGTGTTATTTTTAAGCAAAAAAATTAAAGCTTAATTAATAATGATTGTTTTTGAGTCTTATTTTATATAACTCCAACATAATTTTTATTTAAAAAACTAAGTAAAATTAACAGAAATTTCATAATTTATTAAAAAAAAAATCCAAGTAAAATTGTCGCTTAAGCCAATTGAGAATTATAAGCGTCAACAATATTAAAACTAATTTATATACGAGCAGTAGTCGAGTACACGACCCTCGCATACCTTGCACCCAGTCCAAAACCATTTTCACGTATACACATACATATTCTTAATAGATTTGAAAATTATTAGCTCTATACATTGTCAAAAAAAATAAACTTAAGCTATTTGATACTATTATTTGCATAATTAAATGAAACTTTAAAGAAAATTATTATTCTCATAATATTGTAATATAAATAATAAAACTTCAATTATAAAAAACATCGTATAAAACATCGTGTCACGCGCTCATCTCCAAAAATATGAAAGAAAAAAAACTTACATTTTCTGTGCGCCAGCGCCGCTGCGCGCGGAAGCAGCGATGCCGCCGCCTCCTACGGCCAAGACGGCGGGAATGGGTGCGGACGCTGCGGCGGCGAGCGTCTGCTGTGACTGGCGCCAGCTGTTGGCGTTGACAGCGCTGCCCTCAAATTCGGTCAGCGTTGGCGTGTCGCGTGGCTGGCGGGCGGCTCTGATGCTGCCGCGTCCGTTGTTGCGTACAGTGCTGCCGCTGCTGCTGCTTTGGCCAGATGTTGGCGTCGCTGCCGTTGTAGTTGTGCTTGTTGTAGTTGTAGTACCACGACGTCGCTGCTGTCGCGTTGTTGCTGGCAGCGGCGTTGTGCTGCTGCTGCTGCTACCGCTGATGCTGCCACGTCCGCTGCTTGCAGCAATGGGCAGTGTTGTGGGCGGACGACGCTGACGTGGCGCGCGCAACGTTGGCGCCTGCGTGCTGGTCGTAGATGTGCTGGCTGCTGCCGCCGCTGCCGCTGCTGCTGCTCCTCTGCCGCGCTGCCCAGCAGTACGTGTTGCGGTTGCAGCGGACGCCGCCGTTGCTGTTGCTGCCATCGCTGCCGCCGCCAGCAGCGTTATCACTATCAAGTGCAAGGTTAACGATGTCATCTGCAAAAGATTTAAAAAAAAATATATACATATTTAAAAATTGTTAAATAAATAAAAATATAGTTAACATTGCAGTCACAGTTTTATAAATCATTTAAATATTGTACTTATTTTTTATTTCAAAAATAAAAGTTTACAACACAAATTTTTTTGATTTAGAAAATAGAAATTGAAAATAATACCAATAAATAATTAAAAAAAAATTAAAGTATGCAGAACTATTTAGAATCAATTTAAATGCAATATCGATCGCTGATTCCTGGGAAATAAACGAAAAATTCAAAATTTTTGACTTTTGAAAAGACAAATATCAAGTGTATCAAGATCAAGTGTAAATAACAGCGAACATAGTTAAATGATATTAAATATATTTATATTTCCAAAAAGATAATAAAATAGCCCATCAACTTGCCCTACAATATTTTTTAATTAGATTATTTGTTTATAAGTTATAAGGGCTACAAATTTAAAATAAAAAAAAAATTAGGGGAAAAAAATTAAAATTAAAAAAATGGCTATTTTAGAAAAACTATTATGGGAAATTTTTGTTTTTGCAATATTTTAGTTTTGGTTTATTTTAGGGAATTTTTTTATTTATTTATTTTTTTTTAATATCTATCGATTTTGTCTTAAATAAATATCAAGATTAATAAATAAAATGTAATTGTTATGGTATTTGTATTTTTTGACAGATCCAGATCAAAATACACGTTTTGGTGTACTTTAAAATACTGTTTTTTTTAAATACATAAATAGTTTATTGATTAAGTTGCAATTTGATGTCATAACTCTAATTTGTAGTCACTGCTTGTGATTTATTTTAATCATTTAATAAATGAATACATTCCAATAAAAAAAAAAATATCTCTATTTGTTTCCAATTTTTTATAAACAAACACAGCGTGGCTCAGAAGATATTCAAAATCAATTTTTATTAATAAACACCTAAAATAAAAACTGAAAAATATTTTATAAATAGAATTTTTAAATAAAAGTTGGCAAATAATTATTATTATCAATATTTTTTTAAGGTCAAAAAAAAAGAGTTATTGTTAATTTTAATGAAAAAAATTCATAAATAATTGCATTCTTACTCATAATTTTTATACATAAAAATTTAATATAATTTTATTCCAGAAAATAAAACAAAAGAAATGCAATATATCAATTTTCAATATTTTTTAATTTTATTCAAATTTAATGGCATAATTTTTATGTTTAACTTCTGCTTTAAATAAATAATAAAACATTAAATAAACTGCTGTATTTTGAACTAAATTTATTTTACTTTATTACATGATAAAAAAATGTTAAATTCGCTAACAAGTATTTACAAAAATGAAGACCTTGCAATTGTTCTATTATTTATTATTTTTTCAGCTTATCCAATCTTAATTTAATTTATCTAAATTCTTGTTAAAAAACTGTTATAAAAACCCGGAACTGTGTGAAAAGCTGAAAAAGCTGCAAACAAGCTCTCATATAACGATATAGGAAACGCAGCAACAAATCAAAATAAAGCTAAATAAAAAAAAGCTAAGAAAAACCAAAAAAAAAATAAATCCAAAAAAACAGGTCTCAAATGAAATCCCAATATCAATTTGATGATTACCTGCTCATTAAGTGCTTTATAAAGCTTTGCAACTTTGCCGCATCTCAATCACAGTTAACTGCTTGCAACCGGCAACGTGCAACGTGCAGCGTGCCACTTGCAGCAGCTCGAATAACACTAGGCAACACACAAATTGTATATTTTATCAAACCTAATTTTTCTGATGATGAAAAAGCACTTTAAAATATTTTCTATAATTTTTGAAATCAGATTTTATATTTGTAGCTTTTTTTCAGAGGCAAGCCTGCAGATTTTAGCATTACTCGAGAATCTTACAGCCGATTTTTAAATACTCTACGTTTTCTGAAAGCTAATGAATGGATCTATTAATCATATATATATTTTATTAAGTTTAAATCCCTAATTTTGCAACTATTTAATTTTGAATTATGAAAATGATAATATTTTGTGCGGTATTTTTTTTTTACGATTTTTTAACTTTAAAATTCGAGGAAATGTCGAATAAAAATTTTTTTTTCGTTTTCCTCTCCTCTGCTTTTAAATAGTTGCATTAATTGGGCGCTAAAATCTGCAGGCTAGCCTCGGAAAAAAAAGCTAAAAAAAAATAAAACCAGATTTCAAAAATTAAAAAAAAAAAAAATTTAACTTTAAAAAAATTTTTAAAGTGAATTTTCGTCAGCTGAGGCATCAAATGTAGCAGAAAAAGTAGGTTTGGTAACTTGTACACAAAAAAAAAAGCTAAATTTTGTTAGCTAGTTTAATATGCGCCCACAAATCATCAGAGGCATAAAGAGTAGCAACAAAAGCCATTTATCAATTGAGCGAGGCTAATTAACATGAGACGATGAATAGCAACAATAACAACAACAACAACAACAATTGGCGCGTGCTCAGTTGCAACAACAACAACAACAATCACAACAACCAACAACAACAACAATTTTCATAGCCAATTTGTTGTTGCAGCTGCAATTTGAATTTCAACGGCAAAAAATCTCTTCAATTTTAAATTGGGCAGATGCTTAAGTGAAACGAAATGGAATGGAATGAAGTGGAATGGAATGGAATGGAATGGCATGGCATGGCATGGGTGTAGCTGCAAGGTTGGATTTAAGTTTAGTGCAAGGTTGCATTTGAGTTATCGTGTTATCGAACAAAATATCGACCTTACTTTTGGGCTTAATTTATGATTTGATAATTTTGTATATTTATTTAATTATTTATTTACAGGATTAGTTGATAATTAAAATTATAAGATACCCGGGTTTCTAAGCCATAGCATCATAGGTCTTCAGCTTAACAAAAGTAGAAGGTTTACAATAATTCATGAAAAATTAAAATGATAGTGTGTTTATCGTAGTATAAATAATTTGAAAATAAAACAAATTATTTACTTAAGATAAATGAAGCATATGTTTAATTACATTTTATTTTTAAATATTTTTGTTTTTTTTTTTTTTTTAATTAAATTTAAATTTCCTCGGCTGACAAAATCGCTACCAAATTAATTCTGCATTAATTTTGAAATATTCTTGTATTCCAGAAATCTGAAAATCAATTTAAATTGTAAAATCATTCACAAAAAAAATAAAAATTTTTTTTTTAAATAAATGTTAAACATATCCCTTTAGTACTAGACGTGGCGATTGGTCATGCTGGAACTATCTTCCCCATTATTCCCTACAGGGTCCCTGAAGACAAAATTAATTTAAACAAGAAAAAAACGGCTATATTCGGCACGCCGAAGCTGTATTCCCTTAGACAATTTTTAAGGCCATCTTTATTTTTGATCTCTTAAAAACAAAGTTTTTCAAACGAGCACTTATCGACCGTTTGTTCCTATGGGAGCTACAAGATATAGTGGTCAAATTTTTTTCAAACTTGTACAAATCGTAAATATGCATCGATATGTCAAGTTTGGTTTTGATATTTTGAAAAACAAAAAAGTTATTCATACAAATATTATTCATTAAATTGAAGCTTCTTCGATTTTTCTTCCATAATTATATGATATAGTGATCCGATCGGGCTGATTTTGACATACAAACTACATACATTATTAAGCTTTATCTCTGAAAAGTTTTATCAATATAACTCAAAGATAAAGCCAAGAAATAAGCATAGAAACAGACGGATATAGCTATATTAACTCAGCTTGTCGTCCTGATCAGGAATATATATACTTTATGGAGTCGGAGACGTCTCCTTCTGTGCATTACACATTTCGAGACAAAATTATAATATCCTTTCGCTATACCCTTGCAAAAAGTTAAATATGTTGTATATAGTACTATATTTAAATAAAAATAAAACTAATTCCAACTCAATGAACAAGACATCAAATAAATAACATTCCAAACAATTTCACAGCAATTTCAATTTCCATATCAATTTCAACTTCAATTTCAATTTCAATTGCAAATTGAAGTTAAAGTTGATTTACAGGCTCCATTCAATGCGAATTCGAGTTCGAATTCGAATTCCGCAATGGACAAACAATTCGAATGCCTGCAAAGAACAATTAAATAACTGTAATGCCAAACAAAATATTAAAAAAAAAACCAAAAAAAAAAAATTACAAAAAAACGTAAAAAACATATTTAAAAAAAAAAAAACAAAAAAATGAATTGAGTCCAATTTAATCTATGACACCATCGCCCCGAACTGCTTTCAAATAAACTAATTAAATTGAGGTAAAGCAACTATAACAACAACAAAAACAACTACAAAGAATTATTTATTGCCAATAGACAACAACGTCGCAGTTGCAGTCAACGTCGCTGCCCGCGTCGCAGTTGCCTTTCATTCAAATCGCGTTAACTTTGGCAGCAGCAGCCCCATACACATACACAAAAGGCTTGGCCTGGAACGTGGAACATTGAAACAACGTGAAACGCGAAACGCGCAAAGCGCAAAGCGAAACGTGAAGCGTGGAACGTGCGGGCTCGGGTTCGGGCCCAGGCCCAGGCCTCTCTATGACGAATCTGACGCGACGGCGGCGGCGGCAAACGGCGGCGACGGCGCAGCCACTACAAACACCGTTAGGCAGCAATGCGCGCGCGCACGCGAACGGTTTTCATGTTTTTATAAAATACCCTGTACTTTTTGTAAATGACCAAAAGGGGTAGTTTAACGAGAGGTTTTTATTCGAGTTATTTTTTTTTTTATAAATTTAACTATATTTTGTTTGCTGTACTGGTGAAAAATGAAAATTGCTTGTAATTTTGCAACTGGGTTAATAAGACCGCTGTGTTTCATTTTTAATAAATGTTTATAGTTTATTAAAAATTGTCCTACTCTTCGGTATATTCAAGAAAATTAATTATAAAAAAGACAAAACAAAACTTTAAAATTTAAACTAACATCATTGAAATTATATTTACATATATATTTTTATATATATTTACAAATATATTTATTTATTTATTCTTGACTATCAAACGGAGTTCAAGCTTTTCTCAATTTTTGCTCAATATTAAAATTTGTTATAATAATAAAATATGTTTGTAATATTAAACTTTCAATCTGCATTTTTGTTTTAATAGTCTACTTATGTATTTATATATATATCATTATAATTAACATACGAGAATACACTTTCAGCATATCTCAAATATTTAAAATTAAAATTTTGTTTTTTTCTTTTTTTATTACAAAAGTTTTGCCATATTAAATTTTAGAAAAAACTTTATTTATCCTAAAAAATTTGGAAAAACCATTTTTCGTCATTAAAAAAATCCTAAATAAAATAAAGACAAAATATTAAAATTTTTTTGGAAATTTCAACTGCTATTTTTAAACCTACTAAAAAAAAAGAAGTAAGAAGATTGGGGAGAAAATTAGTTATATTCGGAACAAAACTTTAGTTGGATTTACAAAAAAATATAATTTTCGAGCTATTTTTTTTTTAAATTTTTTTTATTTAATATTGAAAGTTTTAATTGAAAAGTGTAAAATAAAAAAATAGTTTTCGTTTTTTTTTTTAATTTTTATTTATTTAATTTTAATTTTGAAAGTTTTAATTTAAAAGTTTAATATATTTACTATTTTATATATTTAATATTTATATATATTGCATGTACATACAATGTAATGCAAGTTGGCATATTTTAAATGCAGGGTATTTTTATGTTGAGCATTTTAAACTAGATCAATTTGAGTTGTTTTGGGGAGCTAGGTTTATTTTGTTTTTTTATTTTTTTTTTGTATTTATTTTTTTGTTTTTACTTTTGATTGCCAAACAACAATTTGGCGGCTGATGTTGTTGTTGTTGTTGTGGGTTGTTGTTGTTGTTGTCTGCTAGTTCTACGTATTAAAAATTGGAGCGCTGGACAGGCACAGACAGGCAGAGACAGGCACAGGCTGCGGCTCTGACTCTGGCGCATTCCATTTGACTTAAACTCCAAAATCCAGTTACGAATCACGTTCCATTTGATTGTTAGAGTATTTATTTATATATATGCATGTACATAGATTTTTTGATTTTTTTTTATTTTGTTGTTTTTTAGTTTTTTCTTACTTTTTTTTTTGGTTTTTCAAGCATAATTTTTGTTGCACTTTGCAGCATTTGGCGTTTTTTATTTTTTTCGAGCGATTTTCGTTGTTATTATTATTTTTATTATTGTTGTTGTTGTTTTTATGATTGGGGCTTGGCAGCTGCGCCCACAACAAAAGCTGGCGCCTGCATTTTGGCAGCTTGAAAACTGCTACAAAAAAACCAAAAAAAAACCAAAAAAAAAAACCGAAAAAAAAACTAAACTTCCAAGATTTTAAGACTTCAACCTGTCGCTGGGAGTTGGCCAATTAGACACGTTCACGGCGCGTATGAGTAATCAACAAAAAGTAAAATGTTTGTTATTTATTATAAAACTTTTTGATTTCAATTTGTTGTCCTTGATTTGGGTTTGTTTTCTGGGCATTTCAAAAGATATGTTGCCTTTATTTAGATGTTTGATTTGGAGGCCAAACTGAAAGCGGAAGCGGGGTAATTGAAGGGGGTGAAGGCGGACAATATTTGAGGGCAATATATGAACTAAAGAAAATTATAAAGTTATTTTATTAACCTTTAGAAAATTGGCGTAATTTTTGGCATTTTCGGAAAAATCTAATAAATATCAGATTTCCAAAATTTTATTGCATTATTGAGCGTTAAAAAAAATATAAATAAAAATTTTTTTTTCGGTCTCAATATTTAGAAAATTGACGTAATTTTTTTTGAAAATTTCAAAAAAAAAATTAAAATTACAAAATTTTATCGCATTTTTAAGCATTTGGAAATTTAAAAAAAAAAAAAAAATTTCAGGAGTTAAAATTAAAAAAATTGGCGTGTTTTAGGCATTTTTGAAAATATCTAAAAAATTTTAAATTAAAATTTTTTTTTGCATTTTCGAGCATTTAAAAACAAATAAAATTTTTTTTTTTCAAATTTCAATTTCTTTTTGCATTTTAAAACAAATAAAAAAAACAAATTTTTTTTGTGTCAAAATTTATAAAATTGGCGTAATTTTTGCATTTAAAAAATTTAAAATTTCAAAGTTGTTTCGCATTTTTGAGCATTTATTAAATTTGAAAAAAAAAATTTTTTTTCCGAAATTAAAATTTAGAATATCGGCGTATTTTTGGCATTTTTGGCAATATCTAAAAAAATTTAAATTTTCAAATTTCTTTTATTGCATTTTTAAGCATTTAAAAACAAATAAAAAAAAATTATTTTTTTTGTGTCAACATTTAGAAAATTTACGTAATTTTTGCATTTTTGGATATATAAAAAAATAATAAAAAAATTTCAAAATTTTAACATTGGCGTAATTTTTGCATGTTTCGCATTTTTAAGCATTTAAAAAAAATATAACAAACATTTTTTTCTTCAGAGTTAAAAATAGAAATTCTGCGTAATTTTCCCATTTATGGGAATATCTAAAAAATGAAAAATTAAATTTCACATGTTATCACATTTTCCAGCATTTAAAATAAAATAACAATTTTTTTTTTTTGCAGTCAACATTAAAAATATCGGCGTAATTTTTGAATTTTTGTACTTATTTATTTTTTGATAAGAATGTAAATTTAATAATTGGAATCTTGAATTTTTCTTCGTATTATTCGTTGGAAAGAAGTTGCAATAATTGTGTACAAAAGAAAAGTGTTTTAATTAAAAGTTGTATAAAAGTTGAATTATACAACAAGAAATAATAAAAATTATTCATTAAAATTAAAATTGATTTGTTGTTCGCAATTATGTGGACACTATTATTTTATATACTCATATTATTAATAATTGACAAATAAAATAACATGATTAATTTTTTTTTGTAATCCAACAATTCAGTCAATTTATTTTTAAATTATTTGCAAATTGAAAAATTATGACGAACTAAATATACGACAAATTAAATTAGCAAATATTTGTATATTTTATTTTTGAATTTTACTAAATTATTTAAATATTTTCCTGGAAAACTTATTTAATTAAATTGTTTGCAGTTTTTCACTTTTAATCTAAATTTTTTTTAAAATTTTACATAATACCTTAAAATGCACTTTTATACACAAAAAACGAAAAAATTGAAAAATTATATTTTATATTTTTGTATTTTGCTAATTTATTGAAATTTTTTCTTCCAAGAATTTATTTACTTTCAATTATTTGCAGTCTTTTACATTGTTTAAAACATTTTTTAAAATTTAATTTATTACCTTTAAATACAAAAATAACAAAAAATAAATAAATAAATAAATTAGTTTAATATTTCGCTGAAAATTAATCAAATTAAATTGTTTGCAGTCTTTCACTTTTTATCTAATATTTTTTTTTCAATTAAATATATCACCTTTAAATGCACTTTTACACCGAAATAACTTAAAAAAAATTCAAAACTTCAACTAAGCGGACATTTGAACACACTGAAACTCAAATAAGTACTAAAAAATTAAATATTCTCTAAAAATTATTTAACTTTAAAAAATAATTAGAAAGTTTCCCTTTAAAGAAGTGAATGAACGCTCTGCTCTAATTAATATAAACTAAACAATTGAATTTTAAATTAATATAGACACAAAGTATTTAGTAGAGCAAGCTTGTGACAATTTGAAAACCCCAAAAAATATTGTATAACTAGCTATCAAAAAAATCAAATAAAAATGTAAACAATATTTTAATTTCATTTAAAAAAATTTACATTTTATTGTGTTTAACATTTGGAGCAAAACAAACCATTTAGATATCGGATGTCAATCTCAATATGGAAAGCTTTTTGAATATAAACAAAAAAAAAAAAAACTGTCAAATCTATTGTAATATTTTTGTTGTTAATAATTAAATTCAAAAGCGGAAATTCAGTTGCTTATATCGTATTAATTATAATAATAATTGAAAGACTGAAAGCTAATTGTTTGACAATTTAAAAGAATTTATAATATAGCTTAGTTTGTTAAACAAAAAGAAATCTTTCAAGCATTTTTAATCTTAAAAAACTTTGTAACTTTTTAAATTTAAAAATTAATAAAAAGCAACCAAAAAACAAGAATTTATATTAAAGAAATGTTTAGAAAATAATTTAATATAATTCCTTTTTTTAAACCTACTATTTAGGCTATTTAAAGAAGTTTATTTAATATAAAAAATACATAAAATAAAATTTTAAATATTTTTGTCAAAAAAAAAAACCAGAAAGAACAATAATTTTTGCAATGCTGAAGATTTTGTATAAATGCAAATCTATATATACCCTAAAAGCAGAATTTAGTAAAATTTTTTTTTTTTTTTTTTTTAATTTTGTACATTTAAATAATAAATAATAAAAAAAAATAACAGTCGGTTGTAACTTTTTATGCATTTTATTTAACAATTTTCTGATTTTCTACTTTTTAAATTAAACTCGTTCCATAACAATCTACAAAAAAAATAACATAATTTATTTATTTTTTATAGTTAGATACGTTGTTTAGCTGGACTTATACAATCGTCTAACATATATACTATCTCTATTTCTATTTTATTTTTTTATTTTTTTTTTTGGACAAACCCTGGGCAATATTATTGCCACACACACAGCAACAAAATGCAATTTGATATCATTTTGGGTTTACACTTGATCGAGTTTAGCGTAACTTATGGGTTCATAAAACAAAATTAAAGAGCTTGAACAGAAAAACCAAAAAACAAAAAAACAAAACTAAATCAAAAAAAAATAAAAAAAAAATCAAAAAAAAAATATAAATAAATAAAAAAAAAGGAAAAGTAAGTCACTTGGCTATCGATATGGCAAAAATAAAAAAAAACAAAACACAGGCGTCGCTGTGGGGGAGACCTGCTTGCCTCTACCACTGCCTCTACCCCTGCCTATACCCCCTGCCCCCTGCCTATACCCCTGCCTATACCCCTGCCTATACTCCTACCCCCCCTACCCCTCTCCACCCACACCTGCTGTTGACCAAGCTCAGGTTTTTCAACGGTCTCCGGTTTGCATATATTTTTTTTTTTTTATTTTTTTTGCCGCCAAAGCGCCAAACGAATTTTCAGTTAAATATTTGTGCTCTTGTTTTTTGTTTTTTTCTTTTTTTTTTGTTGCTTTTATTGTTGTTGTTGTTGCTGCTCGCAATGGTCTGGAATTTTAAATAAATGCGATTTAGTTGTGCAACAATTTTATTTTACTTTTTTTCTCTCTCTCTCTTCGTGCCACTTGCACCGCAAATTTATGGTAAATAATTAAAGAAACAAAAGCAGCTACAACTGCGCAAATATTTAATTGAGCACAACGAACTTAAAATACACTATTTGAAATAGCTTTAACAGCAATATACAAGCAAAAATTGTTATGAAAAAAAATTTTTTTTAATTTTTATTTGTCTCTAACAATAATATTAAAATAAATAAAAAAGCAATATAAAAATCAAAATTATTATTAAATACATTTTTTAAATTGTTTTTTGTCTATCAGCAATATGAGAAAAAATTTAAAATTATTAAAAAAGCAACCAAAAAACAAGAATTAATATTAAAGAAATTTTTTTAAAATAATTTAATAAAATTACTTTTTTTAAACCTACTATTTAGGCTATTTAAAGAAGTTTATTTAATATAAAAAAATACATAAAATAAAATTTTAAGTATTTTTGTCAAAAAAAAAAAAAAAAACAGAATGCTGAAGATTTAGTATAAATGCAAATATATATATACCCTAAAAGCAGGATTTAGTAAAATTTATTTATTTTTTTTTTTAAATTTTGTACATTTAAAAAAAAATTAAAAAAAAAATAGTGTATTTATCACAGTCGGTTGGTTTTAAAATCAATATCGTATTTATTGCACTTGCAGTCATAAATTAGAAAAAAAAAATAAAATTAATAATACAGTAAAGTCACGATAACTAAAATCAATTTTAACCAGCTCTGTTTGAATTATCATTAGTTTAAACTAAATTTTTTGCTGTAAAATGGAGACATTTTTAATTTTAAAATAAAAAATGTTATAATAAAAATAAACAGAGTATTTAATCGTTTTTTCAAACTCAAAATGTAGTCAATGTAAAAATGCTAACTAAAAATTTATTTATTTAATTAAGTAGAACTCAAAAAATGTACCTAAATTCCAAAAAAAAAACAATAATAAATTTTGATTTTATTTAGCTTAAATATGAAACAAAATAAATTATTTGTTTTAAATTCAACTTATTGCAATTTGAGTGTAATAAAAAAATATATAAAAAATGTATTATTAAAGTATAAATTAATAAATTTAAATTTTATTTAATTCAGATATGAAAACACTAATTGCAATTTTACTGCAATAAAAAATAAAATAAAATAAAATAAAATATAATAAAATAAAATATATAATAAATTTGTTATTAAAGTATAAATTAATAAAAAAATCTTTATATTTAAGGTTGAAGTTTTATTATTAATTTTAATTAAAATAAGTTGAAAATTATTTTTCTTTTTTTTTGTTTATTTTTTAACTTTTGTAAAACTGATGTATAAATTTTTATTTATTTTATTTATTATTATTATTATTTATACTATTCATATTAATAAATGCTAAAATATTATCACAATATGGCAATATAAATTAATAAAAAATTTTTTATTTTTCGGTGGTAAGTAATTTTATATATTTATTTTTATTTAAGATTTTCTATATTTATTTTTATTTTATATTTTTTTTATTTATATATATTAAAATCAGTCGAAATTATTATTTTTTTTTTTTTTTTTTTTATTGTTGTCAAGTTGATATAACATATTTTAAAAAATTAAAATATATTCTAAAATATTATCACAATGTGGCAATTTATATTATATTTATAGTTAAACATTTTATATATCTATATTTATTTTTATTTTAATTTTTTTATTTATATATATTAAAATCAGTCGAAATAATATTTCTTTTTTTTTTTTTTTTTAATTATTGCCATATTTATATATACATATTTAATATAGATAAAAATGTATTCTAAAATATTATGATTATTTTTTTTATTTTCTATTTATTTTTAAATCAGGAGAAATCTTTTTTTTTTTTTTTTTAATTATTGCCAAGTTGATATATACATATTTTATATAAATTAAAATATAATTCAAAATATTATCATAAAATGGCTATATATGTGATGTGCTTAAAGATTGTGTGCACCCTTTTCCCTTCTTGGAAAACAGAGTATAAGCAACAAATGTGCATAAAAAAAAAAAAATAAAAATAAAAAAATAAAAAAAAAAACATAGATATATTTTTTATTCTGTGTTCGATCGGCCTGACGTGAAAGCGAGAGTGTTGCTTATATTGTTGTTGTTGTTGTTGTTAACGTTGCTGTCCCAGTTACGCGGCAAGCATAACTTTAGCCAACAACAACAACAAACGCAATGTACAACAAAATATTTACAAAATAGTATTCATTGATTTCAAGCCTCGTTTTTTATTTATTTTTATTTTTTTGTTGTTGCCTCTGTTGTGGTTTTTCATTTTAGATCATTTCTTTGTTGCATATGTTGCAACAACAGAGCCCAGTGATTAATTAATGGCATTATATATACAACACACACACATATATTAGAAATATGATATTATGTAATAAACAAGTTAAAAAATATGTGTGTAACTGGAGACTGAGCCGAGCAGTAAAAATTCAATTATTAATACAATAGTTTAGGGAAAAGCAAAACAACATAAATAAATTAAATAAACAAACATATTTGATTTTTATTTAATTATAATTCAATTTTGTAAAATTTGCTTTTTTTATAGTGTCAATCTAAGCTGCTCCGATTTCCGCTTTCGATAAAAACTTGTGAAAATAAATTTCCCCTAAATATTAAGTCTATTTAAATATATATATTTAATCCAAAAGAACAGGTCTAAGGATCTGAGGAGAGGGGTCTAATGGGTGAATTTAAAGTGTATTTTATTTTGCAGTATATAAATAAAATAATATAGTAAATTTACACCAAAAAGCTATAATAAAAGTCTATTAATTCTTTTTATATAAACAACAAAACAAAATTCACTGCAATACATATTGTAAGTTCTTTTTAAAATCAAAAATATATGTATATTTTAAATCAAATATATATGCAACAAAATAAAATATAAAAATTCACTCCAATTATATTAAATATAGACTTCCAATTATAAATAAAAAATCGATATGTATTCAGTAAAAAACAGAAGAAATGTATTACAAATCCTAATTTCATTTAATTCCTGAAATGTTTAATTTGTGAGAGTCGACAGTACTTTAAATTCCAATTAATTTAATTGAAAATCAAAAACCTCAAATTTTGTAAAATTTACCATTAAAAATATATTTATTTTCAAATTTAGCACAAAATGATCGTATTAAAACTGTATAAAACGCAGAATTATGTCAAGATCTTGATACAGTAAGCGTTTGATAACAAGAACTCTTTCAAATTTAAACTAAAATTCTTAATGAGACCTTAAAATAACTGTAGAAAGATATTCATTTTATAACAAACAATTCTTTTTTTTGCTAGGTTTATTGCAAAATAAAATAATAATAAAAAGAACACAAAATATTACAATCAAAAAAATATGTCGGGCTAATTCAAATATGTTTGTAAAACAATAAATAACTTTTAAATTAAGCAACATATTTTTGTGAATTTTTTTTTTGTTAATATGATATGATTAAACATAAAAAAAAAACTCCTTACGTAATTAAAATATTTGAACTAAAAGTTCCGGAAGAAATTCTTTTAAAATAAACATATTGCAAAATAAAATAATAATGAACACAAAAAATTATTATAATCAAAAAAATGAAAAAAAAATATTTTGAGAAAATTCAAATATGTTTGTAAAACAATAAATAACTTTTAAATTAAGCAACATATTTTTGTGAATTTTTTTTTTTGTTAATATTACTTAATACTTTTACTTAAATAAAATATTTGAACTAAAAGTTGCGGAAGAAATTCTTTTTTTAATCAATATTTATTTAATTTAATGTTTATTGCAAAATAAAATAATAATAAAAAGATAATAATAATTATAATCAAAAAAAAAAAGAGAAAAAAAAATATTTTAGGAAAATTAAAATATGTTTGTAAAACAATAAATAACTTTTAAATGAAATAACATATTTTTGTAAATTTTTTTTTTGTGAATATGATATGATTAAATATAAAAAGAAAACTCCTTACGTAATTAGAATATTTGAACTATAAAGTATGTTGATCTGCCTTAAATATATTAACTATAGAATGATCATTATTTCAAACCAATTTTCCCTAATATAATGTTTATTGCAATAAAAAACAATAAAAGAAAACACTGAAAACATTAAATCAAAAAAAACATATATATATATGTTGAAGAAATTGAAGTGTGCTTACAAAAACAAATAAATAACTTTTAAGCTCAACAACATTTTTTTTAGTAAACATGATTTTTGATTAATATGAAAAAAAAATATACTCTATAAATATATTTGAATAATTCAAACTGTTGCCAAAGTCAATTACCAAGCGTCTACTGTACTTGATTTTTTGATAAATTAAAGCATATTTTAATTTTTTTTTATATTTTTTGCAGTGTATGCGGGAATATTGCTGTAAACTGTAACAATGTTGCATTGTTCGACTGAGAGACTAGATGTCGAATTCTGTGATGTGATTGCGTCAATGGAATGTTGACAGCCAATGCGTCGTATGCGTAATCTTGTTAAATATACAATATTCAATATTACGTATGCGCCGTGCAACCCACAATTATTTTTTTTTTTTGTGGGCTAAATCTGTGTCATTCAGAGGCAGCCAAAGTAGCCGACAAAATAAGCAGCCTGGTCACAATTTCCGTTGGCCAAAAAAAAAACCAAAAAAAAGCCAAAAATCGATTGGCAGGCAACAACAACAGCAAATTGCAAAGTTGCGCGCGAAACGAGCAATAAAAAATCACTTGATTTGCATTTTAAAGTACAACAAAAAAAAGAGGGAAAAACTGGGCGTGGGAACATGCCGATCACAAGCTATATAGATTTATATATACATATATATATATAAGCCAAAAGCATGCTCAACTTCAATTGCCAACTTGCAACTCCTGCTCCTCAATCATGCAACAACTTTATTATGCAAAGTTTTGGCTATTTTAAATGGGGGCGTTGTGCCTGCCATCATCATGATTTTGCCCCCCTAATGACAAAGTATTTAACTGCTTAACGGCCAACCTTTGTTAACTTGGCCAATTCACTGTGAGAAAAAAGGGCCAAAAGCAGCAGCAGCAGCAGCTGCCAACTGAAAACTGGCAACAGCGTCAGCTTAGTCAGCATTCCACACCCTAAAACATAACTAGAACTGGGCTTAAACATTGCCAATTGGCCAAAAGTTTGCAGCCAAGTCAATTTGCTTGGCTTATTTAAAAGGGAGTGTCGTCGATTCATTTGAAATTACTTCAATTATTTGCATCCTTAATGAACTGAAAAACAGGCAACTAGAGACTGAAATTAAATTAATTCAATTTTGGTTTATAATTCTTCCAGTTTCTTAGAGCCTTTAGAAAGCGTTAACTTTTAGTCTGGCTTAGAATTCTCCCAGATTCTTAGAGCCTGTAGAAAGCGTTAACTTTTAGTCTGGCTTAGAATTCTCCCAGATTCTTAGAGCCTTAGAAAGCGTTAACTTTTAGTCTGGCTTAGAATTCTCCCAGATTCTTAGAGCCTGTAGAAAGCGTTTACTTTTAGTCTGGCTTAGAATTCTCTCAGATTCTTAGAGCCTTAGAGAGCATTAACTTTTAGTCTGGCTTAAAATTCTCCCAGATTCTTAGAGCCTTAGAAAGTGTAGACTTTAAGTCTGGCTAAGAATTCTCCCAGATTCTTAGAGCCTTGGAAAGCGTAAACTTTAAGTCTGCATAAGATTTTGCATATAAATATCAAAGTCAATATTAAAACCTAAAGATCTATATAAAACAAAATCGAAAAATTTCAAAAAATAATATCACTTAAATATAAAAAGTTGAATTAAAAAACTATAACAAATCTATGAAAAAATTGTTTAATAACATTTTATTATGAACTAGAAAATTAAACGAATTTAATTTTATTTTTATTTAGAAAATGTTTAACGTGTATTATTTATTAACTATATAATGGTATTTTCAATTCCTTTTCGATTGAAATTTACAATACATAAGGACTGTAGATTAACTCGACATCTAAAAATCTGATCGTAACGAGACTGGCACCGTTAGAAAGCTTGATCTTTTGTGTTTTTTTTTTTTTTTGCTTCACTTTCTTTTTTTTCTATCAAGCATTTTTGCAATGTTCTGTGCAATTGCTACACTAAAATTGGAATTTCATTAAAAAATCGAAAAATCTAAATTATAATATCAACATAAATAGTGAGAAACAATTTTTATAAATTTGGAATGGCTTCTTTTATAAGATACAGGCAAAAAGATGTAAATAAATTTAGCCTCGGCTTATGACACTGAAGAGAGGACAAAAACGAAGCAATGTCAGTCCGCAAAATCAAAATAAAAAAGTTGCAAGAAGTAGATTTATGATCTTGACGTTTAAGGCAAAAGTATAAAATAAGATTAAATAAAATAGAAAAAATTGCCAAAAAATATTAAAATCACCCAGAAATCGGAAAAATTTGGAATACTGAAAAAAAAAAATTTGGATATTTGTGCAAATTTGTAATGCTTATAAAATCGATTAAAAGCTCAATAAAAAGAATATAAATTTGCAGAAAAATATTTAAATTTTATCTGAAAATGAATAATGCATAGAAGCAGACATCTCCGATCCCATAAAATATATATATTCTAGATCAAGCAGAGTCGATATAGCCATGTCCTTCTGTCCGTCTGTTTCTTTGCTTACTTTTTGGTATTATCTTTAAGCCATCTTGATGAAACTTAACACGAATGCATTTTGTTGATGTATGTACTTTATATGTAAAAATCGGCAAGATCGGAGCACTATATCATATAGCTGCCATATAGAAACAATTGGCTGAAAAATCAGTTTTTCTATGCAGAACTTTTTTGATTTTTAAAATATCAGAGTCAAACTTGCCATATCGATATAGAAATACGTTCTGTATTAACTGATAAAGTTGGAGTAAAATCGGACTACTATATGTTATAGCTGCCATAGGAACAATCGGTTGAGTATTCAAAATATTCTTATAAGACCATTGTAAGGCTATATTTCCTTCTGGTTTTAATTAAATTTATTATTTATTTTTTATATTTTTTTTTTATTAATTTATTTATTCATAATTTCTTAAAATTCAATTTTGATATAATTTTTAACATTATATATTATTTTAAATATTTTTATATTATTTTAATGATTAACCACAATTTTTGTTTTTTTTTATTATTTTAATTAAATTTATTATTTATTTTTTATATTTTCTTTTTTTTACTAATTTATTTATTCATAATTTTTATCAAGTTAATTTTGATATAATTTTAAAAATTATTCCATTAGTATTATTTCCTATTTTTGTTTTTATTTCTGAATTTTTTAACTAAATTTAATATTATTTTTTTATATATATATTTTTAAATAATTTATTTATTCATAATTTTTAAAAATTCAATTTTGATATAATTTTTAACATTATATATTATTTTAAATATTTTTATATTATTTTATGATTAACCAAAATGTGTTTTTTTTGTGTTTTGTGTTTTTTTTTTATTTTTTTAATTAAATTTATTATTTTTTTTTTATATTCTTTTTTTTTAAAAATTTATTTATTCATTATTTTTATCAAGTCAATTTTGATATAATTTTAAAAATTATTCCATTATTATTATTTCCTAATTTTGTTTTTTTTCTTTATTTTTTTAATAAAATTTAATATTATTTTATTTATAAATTGTATTGTTTTTAATAATTTATTTATTCATAATTTTTTTTTAATAATAAAGTAGAGTATAATATGTATTTTTGTAAATATTTATATTTTTGAAATTCACAAAAAAAAAGCTAAATCTAGCTTTGAAAAAGGTCAGAATACCCAGCACTATTTGGGGCTGTGTTTGCTGTTGATTTGACTTTATTTTAATAGGTTGCATGTTGCATGTTGCATGTTGCATGTTGGTCAGCCGGTTGATTGACACCTTTTAACTACCGTGGCGCAATTGGAGTCGACAACTTTTGCGACTCTTGTATTAAATTATTCACTTTGGCAAATCTGAGAGAGAGAGTCAAAGCCGAACCCCGTGACATATATATTTTCCTGCATTTTCTTTTATAAAAAAAAAAAAAAAACATTTTGCAATTGCGCATTTATTAGATACACTAAACTCCCAAACTGATTTTTTTGGGATTTCAGAATTACGATATAATATCTTTAATTTCAATTGAAATTATCCCTGTAATCTGAAATTGAATTCACGCTGATAATCTATAATTATAATGGAAACTTGCCAGGCCCAACAAATTGCTGCACTTATGCAACAGGTCGAGGTTTTTTTTTTTATTAATTTCGCTTTTTTTTTATATTAAATACACTAACAGAAAGTCTAACAATTATGTTGGGAAATAGGTCTTAGATATTGGAAAGTTAGGGTCAAGGATTTAATTTGTTTTTCTGTTTATATTTCTATTTAAAGGCAACTTTACACAATCGAAATCAAACGTATATAATTTAATTTAAATTATATAATATTGTACTATAAAATCCTTTATAGACCTTAATAAGAATAATTGAATTTTTTTATCAATAACATTAACTTGGGGTGAGTGAGAAATATACTCTAATTTTATTCTTTGTATTTAAAACATGATTTGAAAAGGTTGCAATTTTTTTTTTAAATTTTGAAGAAAAAACTATTAATATTTAAGCTTCCAGAAATAAAAGAATTATTTTTTTAACGATAAAAAATTTTTAAATAAGATTGTTTCATACAATTTTTAAATAAAAATAAAATGTTACTCATTTTTTGATAAAAAAAAATTTTTAATTAAATTTATTACAGACATTTTAATCAATTAAAAAAAAATGTATTTGTTTGAGCGAAATAAAAAAAAATATGTTATAAGGAAATAGTTTTTAATTTGTTGCTTAAAATAATTTTTGTTACCTATCCTTAAAAAGTGAAGCAGAAAAAATTAACAAATTCAATTTTAGAGGCAATAGATTTTTGAAATAGTTTTTTAAATAAATCTCAACAAATAAATTGTAGTTATTAAGTTAATCTAAGTTTAAGTTTTTGTCTTAAGTGCAGACTGTGCTGGAAAATAAATAAATATAAAAATAAAAAAAAATTTCTAGTAATTTTATCATTAAAAAAAAAACCTATAAATAAGAAAAATTATTTATAAAATGACTTCTTAATCATACTAAAAAATTCTCAGTAATTAATTTTAGTGAATTAAAAAAAATCTCTAAAAATTTAAATAGAAATAAATAAATAAATAAATTTAATAAGAAATAAATTTCTGCAAAAGTTTGCAAAAAATTAACACTTAAAATAAGAAGTGTCTAATTTTTTTACAGTAGATTCAGATAATAATAAATCTTATTATTATGCTTGATCAGAACTATAAAGATACATCAATTATAATTAATTAAAAAGTTTTTCATTACATCTGAATACAAGAATTAGATACAATAGATAGACTTTTAATTTAAATATAAGAATTATATACAGAAGATAGATTTCTAATTTGAATACAAGAATACAGAAGATACAGAAGATACATTTCTAACTATGTTATACCCTGTACCTTTTAAAAACGATAAAGAAGCATTTGTATAATGACTCCAAATGTTTCTTTATCGGTTTTAAAAGCTACAGGGTATAAATAATTAGAACGTCTATCTCCTGTATATTATTCTTGTATTTCGAAGTATATCTCCTGTATCTAATTCTTTTATTTAAATTAGAATTCTATCTCGTCTTATTCTTGTATTCAGATGCAATGAAGAACTATTTAATTAGGGTAGAGTATCTATGTCACAGCTATCTAAACTGTTCTTTTCCTGATATGCAGTTTTTTTAATATTTTTTTAATATTTTCTTATTTTTTTTATCTCCTTTTTTTTATATTCCCTTTGCTTGTGGCTTATAGGAGATGCTGATTCTTACACGCCCAGTAAAAGTTAAAAACTTTTTAATTAGGGTATAAAATTAGAGTATCTATGTCACAGCTAACTAAACTGTTCTTTTCCTGATATACAGTTTTTTTTATATATATTTTTTTTATTTTTATTTTTTTTTATTTTTTTTTATCTTCTTTTTTTTATTTTCCCTTTACTTCTGGCTTATAGGAGATGCTGACTCTGACACGCCCAGTACCAGTTCTTGGTCAGGTTGCAATTGTTGTTGCTGCTGTTGTTGCAATTGTTGTTGCTGGTGTTGTTGCTGGTGGTGTTGTCTCCCGCTGTGTTGCCCCGAGCAACGATTGGAGCAATACTCGATTGAAATATTTGCACGTCGCATATTTAGTTAGCATAATTTGCTCTCTAATTGTCACTGACAGCTTAAGAATGTGACTGGTTAGCAGCAATTGTTGCTGTTGCTGTTGTTACAACAACAATTGTTGTTGTTGTTGCTGTTCGTCATTGTCAACAGTTTTCTTTGGTTATAGCTGAGATTGGCACATTGCATTTATTTATTTATTTATTAGCAGTGCTACAGCTCCAATTACATCCACCCGCTCTTAACCGCTCTATATACAGCTCTCTGGCACGCCCCCTGGCGGCCAAGCCCAGCAAATTGTAAGACTAATTAACGGTTAATGTTAAAGACTAAATGTTGTCACATGTTAATAGAAATTATATATCATATATGTAGACACTTTGTTTATTGCGGTCTCACAATAAAAATTGAATTTATTGCAAGAGTTTGAGATTGATCATGATATAGAATATAGGATTATATAAAATCTATAATAAATAATCATATATTTTGTTAGGTAGCTCCTTAATGGTTAAGTGATGTTATATTTGATGTATCTTACTTTTAAATTGTAAAAATTATTTTTTTTATTATTATTAAGGAAGTTTGTTTAATAAATATGAATCAGTTTTAACCTTTGACAGCTATGTATATGATATACTAAGTAGTATTAAATTAAATCATCTATACATATAAAACTCTTTAACCTGAATGATTGACGATTCATCGCCAGACTAAAGGGTAGAAGCTAGAAATCTGAAATTTGTGGCAAAAGATTTCTATTATATTATAGGTTAGCATTCTAAAAAAATTTTATTGAAAATTAATTCGAAAGTTTGTGAAAAGTGTATTTGAAAATTGTAGGAAAAAAATTTTTGTATATGAGGGCGTAGCAACGCACGCTGGGATAGTTAGTCTTACATAAAATAGAACTGTTCCTGAACCTGACTGACTGGCTGACTGATTGACTGACTGATTAATTGACTGACTGATTGACTGATTGACTGATTGATTGACTGACTGATTGACTGACTGATTGACTGTCTGATTGACTGACTGATTGACTGACTGATTGACTGATTAACTGACTGACTGATTGACTGACTGACTGATCTGATTGACTGACTGACTGACTGACTGACTGACTGATTGACTGACTGACTGATTGACTGACTGACTGACTGACTGATTGACTGACTGACTGACTGACTGACTGACTGACTGACTGATTGACTGACTGACTGACTGACTGACTGATTGACTGACTGATTGACTGACTGACTGACTGATTGACTGACTGACTGACTGACTGACTGATTGACTGACTGACTGACTGACTGACTGATTGACTGACTGATTGACTGACTGACTGACTGACTGACTGACTGACTGACTGATTGACTGACTGATTGACTGACTGATTGACTGACTGATTGACTGACTGATTGACTGACTGATTGACTGACTGATTGACTGACTGATTGACTGACTGATTGACTGACTGACTGTCTGAATAACTGACTGACTGCCTGATTGACTGCCTGATTGACTGACTGACTGACTAATTGGCGACGCACGAGCAGGCCAAACGGTAGAAGCTAGAAATCTGAAATTTGTGGCAATAGCTTCCTAAAATGCGTTTAAAAATTATATGAAAAATGTTATATGTTATTTACATTTTATTACTTTTTCGCTCTCTGAAACAGAAATAATCGGGTACAATTAATGGTGATACCCGAAAAATATAGCTTTGTCTGAAGATGAAGCGTGGTTGTTCCTATATGTTGAGCAAAAACATATTAAGCTATAGTCTATTATAAAAGCTGCTTCTTGACAAAAAAAATACAAAAAAATATTATTTTATAACAAGGGCGTAGCAACGCACGCTGGGAAAGCTAAGACTTCTTGTGGAATTTATTTGATATATCTAATTATAGTAATTACTAAAAATTCTACTTTTAAACTAAATGCAATTCCTCTATTGATTTAAGAAACACATTACAATATAATAAATTAAATACAAAAAGTTAAATTTGGTTCATTAGTTTATATAGATATTGTGGAATAAAGTTCATTAAGTTCATTCTGCCCCCCTTTCCCCTTATCAACTGCACTGTTCTTTGAGGTTATAACTTATAACAAATTGCATTTCCGTTCCCTTTGGGGCTAAAATGGGGTTTTTATTTTTTGTAAATTTTGTGCAAACTCACCTTTGGATCTTAAGATATCACAGAATGGTTATTTTGCATTAAGAAACGGCGACACTTGTTGTTGAATTTGTTGTTCTCGATGTTGTTGTTGTTGTTGTTCTTAATGTTGTTGTTGTTGTTGTATTGTTTCCTTTGTTGTTCTTGTCTTGCAATCTTTTTTATTTTTTTTTATTTTGTCAGTTTCAAGTTTTCTTCGTTCACTTGCTTCTGGCTTAAATTTAAAGTTTTTTTTGTTTTTTTAATGCGCCCCTTTGGCAAATTATTTAAGCCAAGTTTAGTTCGTTTCTAATGATTGTAGATTGTATTTAGTTCTGGGCCAATATTCGCATTGCGTTAATTGTTGCGGCTCTAGAGGTTGCTGTTGCTTTTGTTGTAAATGTTGCAAAGGCAGCGACAACAACATGACGCAGCCCTGCGTCGTTATTGTTTGGTTTCTTTTGTGGGGCACTGCAAAAAAATATAAAAAATATTTAATTAGGTTTAAAAATTCATTTAAAATAATATATAAATCATAAAATATATAAGAAATTATATTATTTTCTTCCCTTCAAACATAATTGTAGGTTATATTTAATATTAAGATTTTCATTTTAAAATGCGTATATTTTTCACTTTAAATCTAATTCATAAAAAAAATAATACTAAAATTAGTATATACACATTTGGGTATTTCAAATACAAGCTTTTCAAATTTTCGGAATATTTTTTTAAGATCTGCTCATAACACATAGAATATTAAAGTTTCAATATGAATACGGATATTTTAAAGACTGATCAATAAATTAATTAAATTATATAGATATTAAATATAGCTATTTATTGCTTTAACTATATATATCAATAAATAATATCTCGTTTTCATAATAAAATTACTATAAACGATTTTTTTTGATTTTTTAAACTCAAAGTTTTGTTTATAAAATTGCAAAAAAAAAAAATTTAAAAAAAAAAAAATTTTTTAAAAATTAAAATTCTCCCAAATTATCAACTTAAGCCAAAAAAACTGTTCAAAACAAATTTATTTATTGCTTTAACTATATATATCAATAAATAATATCTCGTTTACATAAAAAAATTACTATAAACAATTTTTTTCGATTTTTTAAATTGAAAGTTTTGTTTATAAAATTGCAAAAAAAAAAAAAAAAAAAATTTCAATTTAAATTCTCCCAAATTATCAACTTAAGCCAAAAAAAACTGTTTAAAACAAATTTATTATATTTTAATTTAATTAATTATTTTTCACTTGTTAATCTATATGAATTTTCCATATACATCAAAAATTCAATTAATTTCTAATGTATGTTATTATTTAAGTCTAATTTAACATTATTTTTAGAGCTTCACAAACATTTTATAAGCAAATTTTCTAGAAAAGTTCAACTAAAAAATTACTTACTTTCAAAACATTAAGCAAAATGTATATTAAAGAACCAGTTTTAAGACTTTCTAAACAATAATTTAAATAGTTCTTGAGCACAGTAATTAAAAAATAGAAAAAAGTGAAATTATTTTGGCAAACAAGTTGTTAAGTATAACTATGCAAGAATTAATAAAAAACAAGTAAGAAAGAGTATTTCGAGTATACACAATATAACTGACTAAGACCATAATTCGATATATTTAAATAAATTGTTAAATAAATATAATTAAATAAGAAAATATTTAAAAACTATTTCGGAAGCAACAATGCAACCCTAAACTGAGAAATTCTCGATTACAAAGTTTCCACTTAAACCAATTGAGAATTATAAGCGGCAATAACATTAAAACTGCCTTATAAACAGTTAATAGTAAAGTACCCGACAACCAAACTACCCTATACCCAGTTTCAGATCTCTGATCATATTTTATAGGGTCGCAAATGCCTGTTACATACATTGTCATAGTTTTATGACTCCCTTTAATTAATTTTTAATGCATACAGGGTGTAGAAACATTTCTCAAGGTATAGAACAGACAAAACTAATGAACCGTACCATAAGGTTTTCTTTTTTATGGCCAATTTATAGAGCTACTTGCCATTGAAAAAAAGGTAGAAAATGAAATACAATTAAAATAGTTGAAAATGTGGAAATAAAATTAACTTAAAATTGCGTAATTAACATTTGAAATGAGCGTTTAATTAAGAGATTTATAAACGGTAGCAGCCAACTAACTACAAACTACATATCAAGGCTGTTTTGGGGTTGGGTCTGGGAACTGAAACTAAAACTGAAACTAAAACTGAAACTAAAACAGAAAGAGAAACTGACATTGATACTAAATTACTGGACAGTTCTACGTGTACTGTAAATGACAGCGTCATCGTCATCGACAACGTCATCGTTATCGACAGCGTCATCGTTATCGACAGCGTCATTGTAATTGCAGGCGAAAGGCGGAAATTGTGCGATTCAATAAGCGCACGTCGCAGAAATTAAGCAAAAAATATATAAAAAAAATTTAAAAAAAAATATATATATATAAAATAAATAATTTGTAATGGCAAATCACAAAAAGAGAGAGAGATAAAAGTTGGTAGGGGTGCTATTAAATCTTTTCGACAACCTGAAGAATGTCAAAATGCATTTCTGAATATTTTCCACAGCATTTGGCTAATTTTTGTCAGTTTTTTTTTTGGCTTTTTGTTAATTCAAATGGCTCAGCCAGTTGGTCAACATTTGACGCCCAGTTAATTGCTTGCAACACACAACAACACACACAACAACACACACAACAACACACTGTTTGTTCAACTGTGCGTGCTTTGTACATCAAAATTACATTAAGTGAACTATATACGGTTTAAGGAGAAATAGCTGTATTACCAACTCAAGTATACCTAAAGCCCAACTGACCCATATATATTTATGCGATATATTATAGCAGTGGCGTGCGCATTTGGAGGGGGCTTAAGCGAAAAACGGAGTAAAAAAAAAACTACACTTAGTTTAAGAATCAAGCAAAATCTTTAAGTGTTTGGCATAAAAAAAAAAAAATTATAATATAAAATTGTTTATTGATTTTTAGCAAAAAATTTAAAAAATAACTTCTATATGAAAATAGCAATAAAAATTATTTTAAATATTTTTTTAATAAAAATAAAAACTGTTGTGATTTTTTGTGATCTTTTTGTGTTAGGAGATAACTTTAGTCGGCTTGAGGTCACTAAAGTAATCTCCTAAAAATAAAAATTATTTTGTAATTTTTTAAATACAAATAAATACAATTTTTCGATGCTTTTTAAACCCTAAATAAAAATTAGTTTTTCAATTTTTATAATAAAAATCAAAATAAAAAAGTGAAAAATTATAAAATTCACATTATAATTAATTAAATACGAATAAAAATTATTTTCAATTTTTTTTTTTTTAATAAAAATAAAAGTTTTTTTTTTAATTTTTTAAATAAAAATAAATTACTTTTTTTTTGGTTGATTTTTTTAAATCGTAAATATACATTATTTTTTATTTTCTATAACAAAAAATCCAAAAATAAAAAATTTTTAAATTATAAAATTATAAATTGTAATTAATAGAATAGAATTAAAAATTAATTTCAATTTTTCTTAAAAAAATCAATCAATTCATATTTAATTTCTTGTCAATATTAGACATTTATTTATTTATTTAAATATTTATAAAAATATATATATTTTTTGTATCTACAACTAGAAAAGCAAATACTTTGATTTAGAATTGTGTTAAATATATTATGCCTCGCCCAGAATATTTCTATTTGATATATATATCTATATCTATTAAAAAAACATATATAGTCATAAATTATAAATATAATATTTTTTAAGTCCCCTTTTTTTTTAATTTCTATGCACGCCACTGTCCCCTCACATCAAGTTTTAATGTCGATGTGTTAATTAGTCGTCTATTTGCTTTATTTAAGTTTAACTTTTGCTTTGCTTTTCTTTGCTATTTGTCTATTTGTCTGTCTGTTTTCTTAATGATCTTAATGGTGTGTGCACATCAAATCTACAAGTATGCAGATGGGCTAAACATTTAAGTTTATATACTAAGTACATGTGAAAATGATTGTGCCACATTTGGAGTGCTGAATATTTTTGTCACAGATACAAATTCAAATTCCAAACATACAATTTTGTCATTAATCTAAAAAAAAAATTGAATATCAAGCAAGATTTGTATTGAAACATGTAGAATAATTTCTGGAAACTATAATAAATATATAAATATTATAAAATCTTTTTTTAAACACCAAAATGTAAAAAGCGTTGAGTAAAGTCTTAAAAAAAAACTTGCAAGTAATGTAAATTTTTTAAAAATTAATATTTAAATTTATGTTTTATATATATTTATAGACAATAAATAAACAAATGTAATAAATGTAATAAATGTAAATAGGATAAAATTTGTTTATACATTTTTAAGCACTCTAGAAAAGATATTTTAAAAAATGCCAGAAAAATTAGAAATTTAAAATATTTAAGTTATTCCATGGTCTAGCTCTAAATGCAAATATGAAAATTGGCAAAATCTTTCTATAATTCTTTTCTGCATTAAATTTACTATTTATTTCAATATAGTGAACTCTGTAGTTTGTTCCAAATACCCTGTAAGACAATATATTAACAATCACACAATTTGCAAATTCAATGCGCAAATATAGTTGAAACAACATTTCAAATGCATTTCTCTGCCAGAAAAAAATTATGCAGAATTAAATAAAAATTCATATATAAATATATGGAAATTTAAATTGAATAAACATAATGTAAAAATTATGTGAAAATATTGAAATTAAAATTGAATAAATATTAATGTAAAGTTTAAAAAGAAAATGGAATGCAAGAAAAAATATTAGAAAATTTAAAAAGATTTTAAAACATGAATTAAAAAAAAAACAATTAAAAAGAGTTTAAAATATGAAAAAAAAATACAATTTCTCACAAAATTATAAAAACCAAAATTACAATAAGCTTATAAATATAATTAAAATAAATGCAAAAAAATTATCTAAAAATATATTAAAAATATATAAATATATATTAAATATTTATATGTAAATTATAAAAATATATAAATTTAAATAAATAAATAAAATATTTATATATAAGTAACATTAAATTTGAAATTTATGTATATAAAAATACCATTAATATATAAATATTTTATTTATTATCTATTGTAAAAATATATAGAAAATATGGAAATTAATTGCAGTTAAGGATATTATAATGATAATTATATAAGTAAGAAACAATGTGTAAACTGTAAAGGATAAAAATACCAATAATATGTCCTTGAACTGCAAAGTAATTCTTCTTTAAATCATAAAACTTAATTCCCAAAAATAAAAAAACATTTGATGCCCCTGAAATGTTGTCTGAATATTGTAAAAAAATATATATCTATTTTTTTTAATAAAAAAAAACCTTGACGCTGAAAATGTGGATCAAAAAGTCGACAAATTTGCTGTCAATACATATGCGAATTGAATAATGTGTACAAAAAATCAAAAGACGACTATATATTGAATGCCTTCCGCTGCCAGGTGCTATACATCAACAACAACAACAACAACAACAACAACAACAACAACAACGACAACTCTATTATGCATGAAAAGCCGGCAAAATATCAAAAGCCCCAAAAGACATCAACAAAATGATTGCAGAGGCAACTTGTGGCAACTTGGGGCAACAACCAAAAACAACAAAAAAAACAAAAAATACAAAAAAAAAAAATAGTTGTCGGTGATTAAACAATATATTCGCAAAGGAAAATCTAATAAAGAATGCAGCTGACATAAATTATAGACTAGCAGATGCCCTGTAGAAAAATTAAGAGTTTAATTAAACATGTAAAAATTGGTTTTAATAATAATAAAAAAATTGTGACTAGCACAGTAAATAATAAATAAATAAATAAATTAATTAATAAATAAATTAATAAATAAGTATATAAATATATATTTAAATAAATAATTTTAATAATTTAATAAGAAATAGGAAAGAAAATAGAAAAACCGAATAAATAAATAAATAAAATAAATAAATAAAACTATAAAATATATTCAATTAATAAATAAAAAAATAAAGTAATTAATAAATAAATAAATTAATCAATAAATAAATAAATAAATTAATAATTTAATAGGAAAATAGAAAAACAAAATAAAAAAAATAAAATATATATATTCAATAAATAAAAAAATAAAGTAATTAATAAATAAATTAATAAATAAATAAATTAAAAAATAAATAAAAATATGAATAAATTATTTAATTAATAATTTGATAGGCAAATAAACAGACAAAATAAATAAATAAATAAATATATAATTAAATGATTTAATTTAATAATTTTATAGGAACATGGAAAATCAAATTAAATAAAGAAATAAATAAATTAATAAATAAATGAATAAAATATAGTAAAAAAATGGGTTTCGGCCGACTGAGGAATATATAATGTAGTGTCGTCAATATTTATTTAAATAATTTTAATGGAATTTTCGGAAGTTGTGTAGCAAAAAGCAAAAACAAAAAGCAAATTATCAAAAATTATTTAAGTTATAAATATAATTATATACTATGTTAATTATTGCAAAAAATGAATTACATAAACTCTCTAGAAAAACCTTATTTAGTTGGCAATTATTTATAGAGCCTTAAATCTATATCTGTGATAAAATCTTTAAAAACCAAAACAATTTTAAAAATCTCCAAAAAAACACAACGGAAAAATTTGAAATCCTTAATACAATATAACTAAATCAAAAATATAACATAACTACAAATTCATTTCTTATTTCAAAGAAAAAAAAATTTCAAATTAATTTAAGCGTCAAAGTTATAACATTTTTATAGATGTTTTTTCAAAAATAACAAAAAAAATCAAGTAAGTTTATTTTTTTTACCTTTTACAGTATTTTTAAAATAGTAATTTAATTAATTTGCAGTATTTCAAGAATTTAATAAACGAATTTGTGTTGTTTATTGAATTCGAGAATCAAAAAAAAAACAAATTTAATGTTTGTTTAACAAATTTGTTTTTTTGAATTTCCGAATTTTTTGAAAATTAATAAAGTTACTATTTGGAAAAAAATATTGAAAAAGTCAAATCTTATGTTGAAAGTTATTTTGAAAATATTAATTTAATTAAGAATTCGAGAGTTAAATAAACAAATTTAATATTTAATTATCAAATTTTTTTTTAACTAACGAATTCTTGTAAACAAATTAAATTAAAATTTTCAAAATTACTTTCAACATATGATTTTACTTTTTCAGTATTTTGAAGGAATTTTAAAATTTTTTTTTTTTTCTTAACTTATTTAAAAAATTATTGAAAAAGTAAAAAAAAAATAATACTACTATATTTTACACTTCTCAGTTTTCTCAATCTCTCAGAAATCGATGAAAATATTGTATATACTTCTTTGAAAAATTACAGGTTTATTTTATTGAAGCATATAAGGATAAATATAAATTGAAATATTATATCTTTTAATAGAAAAAACTGTCAAATCTGGCATAAATATTTTTTCTTTTAGAAGATCATTTGGCTTGTATAATAATTCTTGTTTGGAAAACAATTTTGATTTTCACAATCTCCGAATCAAATGCACAAGTTTGATTTAAATAATTTTTTTTTTTTTTTAAACTTGAATAATTATGCGCTCTATAAGAAAAAGTTAATCAAAATTGGATTACTATATTTATATAAGAAATATAGTTAGAAATAAATTCCGCTGAAAAAAAAATTTTTTTTTTTTTTGAACAAATATTTTCTCAATTTTGCACAACTTTATTATACCCAATTGAGCTCATTTTATTTATGGCTAATGGGTATACAAAAAAAAAATAAAAATACAATTATTTGTGGCAACTGGAGAGACTTTGGCGCCGCCGGATGAAGCGCGGGGCAACATTGAGGTCGAGATGCTCAGAGGCTCGCTTCAATTAATGAATGAATGCATTTGTATTGAGTTGAATGAATGAATGAATGAATTGAAAATTGAATAAGCCAACGAATGCAGTTAAAAAGCAAATGAAATGTTTGTTTGTTTGTTTTTTTTGTTATTGTTGTTGCAGCTTCCAATTCAAGATGCCAAAAGCGTGAGATTGTGCGAACGGAACACGTAAATCAATGTTGTTGTTGTTGCTGTTGTTGATTGTCGACAGCATCTGCCACTGTCTGTCTGTCTGTCTGTCTGTCCATTTGTCTGATCATCAGGCGTTAAAAGACGTTCGATAAGCGTCAAAATGTTTGCCTCTTGTGATTAATCGACTTGTGAGTTGCAAGTTGCAAGTTGGGAGTTGCAAGTTGTAAAGGGGTTAAAGTGGGCTTAAGTGGGTTAAAGTGTGTGTGTGTCTCGGTGTGTGTATATTTATTTGCCACTTGCTTACAGTAATTGGGCGCAAGCTGCAAATTCGACAGACGTTTAATTGAGGAACAGTACGTCAGATCGTGCCACACGCATCTGGCCTAAACAGTTGCAACATGCAACAGCAGCAGCCACAACAACAACAACAACTTAGGGAAATTGCAAAACATTTGGCCACAGTCCGAATATCCGGTTAAGTTCGAGTTGTTCAACAACTTATTAAATCATTTTTTATTTTTTATTTTTTTTTATTATTTCCAATAGGAAAAACTGCACGTAAAAAAAAAAAATTATACAAAAAAATAACATGTAGCATTAATAAATAAATAATAAAAAAAAAAATAAAAAATAGCGTAAATATGTTGGCCAGTAAGTAAATATGCCAAAACATTAAATTATGCCAAAAGGAAATAATATTAAAATAGAGTTAAGAACTCATAATATAAAGTCTGAATTAGACATTTGATTGTCCAATATATAGAGTCTATATTGCAGACCGATTGTTCCTATAGTGACTCGATGGATTGCCCAATATATTGGGTCTATATTATAGACCGATAAGCTATAATGACTCGATTCTAATCATAGATGATCAGCTAAAAAGTTACATAATTAAATAAAAAACTAAAAATTACTTTTGCCTTCATTTTTTCACAGTCTCTCTGATATAGATACAAAATGTACCAAAGAGTAGTTGGATAATTTTTAATAAATAATAAACATTTATTAAAAATAATAAACACATCGATCTTATGAACCAACTCCCAAAAATATAAACAATAAAAACAATTGAGTTTAATTGAAATATCTTAATAAACACAAGATTTTCCTGACAGCAACTGAATTTAGCAATGATCATTTATATGGCAGCTATATGATATATAAGTCTGATTTAATTAGAATCTAGTTAGTTTATACAATTAACTTAATGAAACTTTAAACTGATGCGTTTCGATTGCGATAAATTGAAAAATACAAAGGTTTTTCATACGCGAATCAATTTTTGGACTGATTGTTCCCATGGCAGCTATATGATAAAGTGAACCGATAAAGTCAGTTCCAACATATATACTGCCTGAATCATAGTGAAATATCTGTGTCAATTTTCAATAAGATAAATTCAAATTAAATTCATTTTTTCATATAAAAACTTGAGTTGGGCGCGCCTGCGTAGTTCAAATTGGTAGATTCTTCCTATGGCAGCTATATGTTAGAGTAATCCGATCATGTCGGCGCTAATATATATACTGCCTGCAACACTGAGAAGTATGTGTGCCAATTTTTAAGAAGTTATCTCCAAATTTCAAAGATTTTTCCATATAAAAACATTTGCGACTATGCGAACGCTCGTCACAGTTCAAATTGGCTAATAATGCAGATTTAATAGTATATATAATATATAGATATACATATATATATACATACTGGACTTGACTCATCTCTCACATTATTCATAGCTATAGTTTCAAGTCCCATTCCTTGGTAAATAAGCTCCATTATAGTGTATTTTATAGAGCATAACGTAGATGTTCTAACTTTTGTTTAATTGCATTCTGTGGACAAAAGTTGAAGTTAAGTTCAAATTCTTCCAGAATCACAACTTACATAGTATAATTAAGATTTCGGCCTTGATATTAGATAAAGTTGCAAATTGGCAAGTTGCAGTTGCAGTTGCAGGTCGAATAACGTTGCTGCTGGTGCGGCATGTTGCACTTTGCACTTGTTGCACAGGTTGCAAGAGCATTTCCCATCAAATTTCACCAGTAATTTCCCATGCAACTGTGCAACATGTGAAAGACATTGTTTAATGCCGAGAAAGTTAACATTTCTATACAATAAACTAAATATTTGCATGAAAAGTGCGCAAATGTCAAATATATCGATTTAGTCAGTTGTTACAACCCTCGACAATCGATATTCATGCTATCGATGAAACGACAAAAGTAATTTGGCTTTCTTTTAGGTTAATTTATGGGTTCAATTATATATTTTTATATTTATATACTTTTATATTTATACGTACAAATGTAAGTACAATTTAAAGGAACTTTTTAAAATAGTTCCCATTATGGAACTGGTTCAAAATCGTGTTACTTGTTCCACGTGAATGTTGTTTCACACATTAGAACGTCAAAATTGAAATAAATTGTTTGTTGTCACACTGGCAAAATGTATTCCATGAAACATATTAAAAATAAATGCATTTTGAAGTCACCAAAGAATCATATTACAAATAAATGCATTCTGGAGACACGCGACGGTTATTTGATTCCAATTAATTTCGATATATTGCTGCGCTCCCAGATAATCCAGGAATCGAACAAATACTCTAAGACCGAAGACAAGGAATGCCTGGTGCAATTGCATGGTGTCGATCATAAAATAATGCTATTGATTCTACTCTGGCTGGAGTTCCATAAAAATGATCCGGAACCGGAGTGGGTCTCGGCCAAGGAGGAACCGGAAGATATAGAGCTTTTCATTGATGACTGGGACAAGGAGTTTCTACGTGAGGAACTGGACGTAGTTCATCAACTCCTGATGGGCGCCGACTATATGAATATACCCTGGCTGATAAAACTTTGCGCCCGTAAGTTGCGCCTGCGTGGATCGGTTTCAATATATCTGAGGGCATTATCATCTATTGCACCGATCACTGCATGATTTTACTATGTATTCATTAATTCTAACATAATATATATAATTTAAAATAAAAAACCATTTTTTAAATTTTCTATACTTCACTTTTGATCAAAATCGGATATTTATATTTAATTAATTATACTATGCAACAATTTGAGAAAAAATTCTTGTATCCCGAACTTTTTTGAGTCAAAATATATGTAAAATTGTTAGCTGAATTTGAAAATTAAATTTAAAAAAATATGTTGCGAGATAATCAATAAAAAAAAGCTATATTTTCGACTTTTTCAAAAAACGAAGATTTGCTAAAGTGCCAATAACTCCGAGCACAATTTAATGATATTAAAACTGTTTATATTTTTTTTAAGCTAATAAAATATCCCATCAAACTGCCAAACAACATTTTTTAATTCGATTATTCGTTCAGAAGTTATTGAGGATTGAAATGAAAATTTTGACCAGTTTGAAAATTTTTTTTTGGAAAACTGGAATATTGGATTTTGTATCACTTTTTGGATCTGTAGGTTAATAACTAGGTTATTAAAACCAGTTCTTTTATAAAAAAAAAAACTTTTCTTTTTCAAGATAATTTAGTAATGCTTCAATTCCTTAGTTTTTATAATATGCACAAAATATTAACATAGCTTTAAATTTTGTTTCAATATTTGCTTTTTTAAGTTTGCAATTTATAAATATTTAATTTTATTTATTAATTAATTAGTTTATTTTTGTGCTAGTTCCCTTTAGTAATACTTTTCGTCGTGTCAAAAAAAATAATATCCTTGCCAGGCCGAGCTGGATTCGTATTAAATTTTAAGGCGAAACATGTCAAAGTTTCAAAAATTAAATAAAAAATATAATTATTTCTAGTTATATCTAGTTCGTATAAGCACATTATAAATGTTATTAACAAGAAGAGGCCATAATGTGTGAGTTCTAATATTATATATAGTATAAAAATTATTATAATCTTATATAAATTTACAAAATATTATCATACATTTCAAATTTCCTTAAAAAATAAAAGGAAAAAAAAAATTTTTTTTTTAATTTTTTTTTTTTTTTTTTTTTTGTTATAATTTTGTTGATTTTTGTTTTAAAAAAAAAAAATGATTTTTTTCATTTTTGTTTTTTAGGAGATTTCGTTACACTCCGACAGAGTTTAAAAAAATATATCGGATTTAATTACAAGAGCTTGTTTTTTATTTAAAACATATAATTAGAATCTCCTAATTTAATTTACTTTATACCAGATCTCATTAATTGTGATATGCAACATATTTGATCAGTTATTTAAGCCTAACAATTATTTGAATTTAAAAAATTTTAAAAATAAAATAAAATACTAAAAACCTGTCTAGTATAAACCACAAATGGATGGCAATTTGTCTATTTGAATTGAAATTGGAATTTCGAATGCGAATTCAAATTGAGCTCCCATAATTTACAATTTACAATTTACAATCGAGAGTCGACAAATGGTTAACAATTTGTTTTGCAATCGTCATATTTGTTATAGTTGCAATTGCGAATTCCAAAAATTCCAATTTGTGAACTCATTCCGCATTCTGTATTGTAATTTTGAATTAAATATCAATTTCATTTACATTTGAACTCACTTGGTTCTCACAATTGCCTCACATTTGATTGCAATGTCTGTGTAATTAAAAGTGATTTCATTATACTCGTATAAGAGGTATATATTTATATATATATATATATATATATATATTCATAACCAAAATGGTTGAAAATGACGAATGTGTTGGGTTGAATGCTCAAATGTAATAAAATTAAATGCATTCAAATTAAATGCGACAAAGTGCAACAAATTTTTGGATTTCTTGTAAATCAAAAATATTTCCGCTTTGCCAAAGTTTGAATGCTCTAATAAAAATTTTATATTGTAATGAAATTTTTATTAAATTTTTCCCAATTATATAATATATAGAAATAAATTAAAATTAATTAAAAATAAAAATAGTTTTTAATACAATTTTATTTCTACCGCATCTTTCACTAAGATATAATAATTTAATTAGTTTTCCAATAATATTCATATTCATATCATTCGTTAAAAAAATATTTTAAACCAAGTTTTATTATTTATATATATTTTTATTATAGATTTAAAAATTTTGGAATTTGTTGTAAATTAAAAAAAAAAAGCGAAAAAGTATAAAAACAAATAAAATAAAAAAAAATATAAATAATAATAATAAATGAATACCCTAATAGTTTTCTAGTACTTGATATAAAATACAGCTTAAGATATTTACAATTTAAATTAATAATATTATTAAATCGAAGAATAAAATTCAGAACATTAAAATGAAGAGGCAAAAAAATTTAAGTTTATTTATTAAGGAAAACTTATTCTGATAAAGATAATATATATATATAATAATATAAATATAATTTTATTAATAAAATTGAAAAAATCTTATTTCTTATATTGTAACAATATTATAATACCCTCTCTAATACAGGGTATACAAATTGTTGAACATTGTTGCTGCGCATGCGTGTGAGCTGACAATAACAAACATTGTTCAATGTATAATATACATACTCTATAAATCGGTGACAAAAGCATATAAAAAATCATAATAAAATAAAAAAAATTTAAAAAAAATTATACACAACATAAAAAATGAAAATTAATGGAAATTAATGTGAAACACGCAAAAGTTGCATTAAATGTGCGCAAATATTAAGAAAATATTGCAGAGCAGGGAATTTCAAATTCACTTCGTTGAATAGTACAGTGAAAACTCGCTTGGGCGGACAACGACCGAAGCAACATTTTTTTTTTTTTGTTCGCTCAAGAAAAGTGTGCGTTTAATGAAGGCCACTTAATTAAATTTTTTTTTAAAAACTCAGATAATGTCATTAGCCGATAAATTAACCTAAAAGAAAGCCAAATTACCTTTGTCGTTTTATCGATAGCATGAATATCGATTGTCGAGTGTTGTAACAACTGATTAAATCGATATATTTGACATTTGCGCACTTTTCATCAAAATATTTCGAAATGTTAACTTTCTCGGCATTAAACAATGTCTTTCACATGTTGCACAGTTGCATGGGAAATTACTGGTGAAATTTGATGGGAAATGCTCTTGCAACAAGTGCAACAAGTGCAAAGTGCAACATGCCGCACCAGCAGCAACGTTATTCGACCTGCAACTGCAACTGCAACTTTATCTAATATCAAGGCAGAAATTATACTATGTAAGTTGTGATTCTGGAAGAATTTGAACTTAACTTCAACTTTTGTCCACAGAATGCAATTAAACAAAAGTTAGAACATCTACGTTATGCTCTAAAAAATACACTATAATGGAGCTTATTTACCAACGAATGGGACTTGAAACTATAGCTATGAATAATGTGAGAGATGAGTCAAGCCCAGTATATATATATATATGTATATCTATATATTATATATACTATTAAATCTGCATTATTAGCCAATTTGAACTGTGACGAGCGTTCGCATAGTCGCAAATGTTTTTATATAGAAAAATCTATGAAATTTGTAGATAACTTCTTAAAAATTGGCACACATACTTCTCAGTGTTGCAGGCAGTATATATATTAGCGCCGACATGATCGGATTACTCTAACATATAGCTGCCATAGGAAGAATCGCCCAATTTGAACTGCGCCTGCGCACCCGTTTGCAAGTTTTTATATAAAAAAATGAATTTAATTTGAATTTATCTTATTGAAAATTGACACAGATATTTCTCTATGCTGCAGGCAGTATATATGTTGGAACTGACTTCATCGGTTCACTTTATCATATAGCTGCCATGGGAACAATCAGTCCAAAAATTGATTCGCCTATGAAAAACCTTTGTATTTTTCAATTTATCGCAATCGAAACGCAAGAGTTCGATGTGGTTTAATTATTATCAAAATCTGACTACTATATCTTATATACACATACCATAATTTATTTAATTATTAATTTACTTTTGTGATTTGTGAATATTAAATATGTTCCATTTTATTAGCTCAAGTGCAAATTGTTTTGAATTAAATCACAAATTATAATGCGAATGCGAATGCCAAAACTAATGAGCAGCGAAGGAAAATATATTTTAAACCTTTTTTTTAAGGTTTTTTCTATTCAATATATTTTTTTTTTCTTTTACTTCGCAGATTTTCAGGGGCTTCCCCCATTGTAATTTTTGCTGCAACTATAATTGAAAAGCCGACAACCGCAACACGAACCGCAAATGGCCAAAAGCTTAAAGCCAAAATGAAAATGAATTTTTGTTGCCAGTTTGCAGATGATAATGACGATGATTAAATGCTGATGATGATGATGATGTTGATGCTGTTGATGATGATGATGCGCGTGCCATGGCGCCATTTGCCATTTTAACAAGAAAAACAAAAAACAAAAAAAAAACAATCTTTGTGCAAATTTGTGAACGCTTCCGGCCAGGCTAACAAAATTGAGCTGAAGCTGGACAGGCTGCCCACCTGCCAAAAAGACGTGCTACTGTTATGCCAGCAACAACAATAACAACAATAACAATACAAAACCATAGAAAAAAACAACAACAAAAAACTAACAACTGCATTTTACCTTTTGATAAAGTTTTCAACATTCACTTTACCTTCTCGTTCAATGCCAAAGAAAAAAACGCGTCATAATTTCCGCGCCGCTTTTCACAAATGGCTCAAAAAAAAAGCCAAAAAAAAAATCAAGTTTAAATTGAAGTTTGATTTGAATGTGGCAGCAGCTGGGCCACAAAATGAGTTTGCAATTTATAACAAAATAACAATAACAATAAACTTTAACTCTGCTGCCATGGTCAATATAATTAGAAACAAGCTTTCCAGCTCTTAATTTCAGTTAACGTTAGTTTGTCACAAAATATTATTATTAATATCAAATTTTTTAATTTAGTTTTAAGCACAAAAAATAAGGCTTTGATGCGGCCTTTTTATAGCTTATCTAATTAAAAATATATATAGTTTAATTTTAATATAATCCAAATTTTTTATTTAATTTTAAGCACATTTTTTTAGGCAAAAAATAACGGCCTTTTTATTGCTCTTCTTTAATATAAATAAATGTAATTTTATTTAAATATAATTTAATTAAAATATTAAAAATATTTGATATTTCTGCTCTGTCTTCTTTAGACTTCAAATGCATTTTTTTTCAATTTGTGTACTGAAAAACATAATTTTTAGCATTATTATTTTTTTTCCCTAAAATATTTAATAATCTTAAAAAAATTGAGTTAAAAAAAAATTTAGCCTGAATCAAAGTTTTCTAGATAAATGTATATAAAACTTAGACACTTGTATAAAATTCTGGCTGCAGGATCCTGGAAACAGGGTAAACTTTTATTTACAATATTTAATAAAAAATTACACTTTAACTTGTAAAAAAAATAAAATTGCCAAGTAATAATTAAATTTAAATTTTTTAACTTGTATTTTTTTTATCATAAAAAATAAAATTGTTTAAAAATAATTAAATTTAAATTTTGAATTAAAAGTTGCAAAATAAAGTGATATTTTTACAATTTTTATTTTAAATGTTAAAAAATACAAATTATTTTCAAACTTTTAACTTTCAAAAATGATCTAAGACAATCAATACCTTTTTGTTGCTATGACAACTTTTGAAATACACACAGTTTGGTTCTGAAAAAATTCCAAACAATTTTTCTTATTTAACAATAAAAGAAAAAATTAAAAAATAACTTTTTGGTTTCAGAAAAAATTAAAAACAATTTTCATTATTCAACAATAAAATAAAAATAAAAAAAAAAATTTTTTTATTGACTGATAAAAACGGATAATAAAAAATATGCCGAAAAATGCCGAATTGTATTTGAAATCGAATTGTGAGAATTTAGAAAGTTTTTAAGTGTTGTTGCATTTTTTCACCTTTAAAGCCAGTAAAATTAAATGTTTCCCAAAAAAAAAAAAAAAAAAAAATTAAAGCCACAGAGCCCCAATAAATTTATAATTTTTCCAAAAAAAACCAAAAAAAAAAAATATTTATCTATTAGAAAAAATATATTTTATTACCAAAACCAAACTATTGTTCTATAAAAAAAAAAAAAAAAAAAATACATTTATAAAAAATGACCGTAAATAAATTGTAGTGCAAATTCAAATTACCGATTAAAGTTGATTTTTGCCAGTTATTCGTCACTTCTTTATTAAAATTAGAATTATCATAGAATAAACAGAATGTCTCATAGGACATGGAAAAATGTATTTGAATAAATTATATTAATATTAATTGAGCAATGTGTCCTTTCGGAGCAGCATGCGTTGCAGTTTCAGCAGAAATCAATATAATTTAATATATATTTTAATAAATTATAGTAGGATTAATTGACTTAACGTTGCTTTTTGGCATTAACATTGTCAACAACGTGGAAAAATATATTTTAATAAATTATAGTAGGATTCATTGACTAAACGTTGATTTTTTTGCATTACCATTGTCAAACATTGTCCTTTCGGAGCAGCAAAAACCAAGATAATTTAATTAAAATTTTAAATATTATCACAAAATAAATACTTCAAGAAATATATATTTTTAATAATTTAAAAAAACTCTATACAAAATATCGACTAGTCGAGCCAACTTAACAAAGGCATTCTTGTTCTTAGATTTCGATTATTTTTTTTTTTGGTGTTTGAAAAGTTGCCCAATTTAAGCATTTTCAAAGCTTATACAAGTCTATGTAGTTCTGTCTGTCTCCCTGTGGCACTTTCAATTCAAATGTGAAGCAATTAAAACCAAGATTCGACTGCCCGGAAACCGTGCCCAGTTAGATGTAGACACTGCTCTCTGATCTCTGTGCGCTGGGTTAATGTCTTGGAGCTCAGTTTTAGAACACAGAGGCGGCAGGCCGGACCCAGACCACAGACCCGTTAATTATGGCTAATAAATATTAGCTGCCAAAAGTGCAATAAACCGGCGGCAATGTAGCACTAAAGACAACAAAAAAAAATAAAATAAAAAATAAAAAAAACTGTAACAAGCAACAAGTTTTTAAACTGAGACTAAGACTCGAACTGTGACTCGAACTGAAGCTGTGTCTTTTGGCTTTGTCTGGGCTTGGGATTGGTCATATTTCATGGTAGTTAATTGCAGTTGAATGTGGCAAGGGGGGGGGGGGGGGGTGCAGAGGGGTTCGAGTTATTCAGGCTACTTGTGGCATGCAAAAGAAGCACACACGCATCAATGTGCACAGTGGGGAGAAACTTGAATTCTAAGTTATTGTTTAGTAAGATAAATAGTAGTAAAAATACTAATAGTAGTAGCAGTAAAAGTAGTAAAAATAAACAGCAGTAATTGTAGTAAAACCTTTATGTAGTAGTACAATTTTCTGAAATAGTAGCAGAATATATAAAAATAGTACTATATAGTACAATAATAAAATAATTAAGTGCAAAACTGAAAGTAGTAGTAAAAGTAGCAGTAGTAATATGTAGTACTATCACTAGTACACTGAGAAAAAATAGCCAAATCTATACACATATATATGAAACTGTTCAATCTAACTGATTGACGGTATTTTTTTTTTTTTTTTTTTTTTTTTTTATCTGAACTTTAACTATGACTGATTGACGACTCGCGAACAGGCTCAACTGTAAAAGCTAGAAACATGCAATTTTTACTGTAGCTTCCATTTATATTATAGCATGGAACTATCAAAAATTTTGTGAAAAACATATCGTAATATAAATATATCGTAGTATAAAGTAATTGGAAAATGCATTTGAAAATTGTATGAAAATCTTAATTGGAGCTAAGAGTAGTCTACAGTAATAGTGACATTGTAGAATATGATTAGTTTGTTTTTTTTTATTTTATTTATTTATTTTATTTTTTTTTTTGAACGGAAGCGAAATCGGGACGTAGCAACGCACGCCGGGTTGAGCTAGTAATCTATATGAACGCTTTTTCTTATATTTTTATATTCTATTAACAGATTTATTTATTCCACAGATCTGTTCTAAAGAACGTTTATTTAATTAAAAAAATTTTAGGACAAAAAGCAATAAATTTCAGTTAATTCCATTTCATTTAAAAATTTTTCTTAACTTTGTATTCAAACTCTGGCTATTTTATTTGTATTTAATAAGACTATATTGTTTATCGCAAATTATTATTTGCACATATTTAATTTAAACATAAACACACAATTATTTTTCCCTCAGCTTGCTAATTGATATAATAAAAGAATTCAAATGGAAGGTTGTAGTATATGCAATAAAAAGTTGTAAGCAAAAAAAGTTAATTAAAGAGAAACCTTTAGCCTTATATGCCCACTGATAAAATCAGTTGAGAATTATACGAGCACAGGTGTGCATCAAACAGCGCCCACAAGTATGCAGCACTTTGCATATTTTTAGAGTGAGCTGTTATAATTTCTTGTTAAGATAATATTTGAAATAAATAAAATAAAATTGTGTATATATTTGATATATATTCAACCCAATATCATAAATATAAACAATAAAATAAAATTGTTTTTCATTTTCTCAGGGTATAAATCGAGCAACTGCATTCTTTTTTTAACGAAGAAAATATAATACAATAAAAAAAAAATATATTTAAAAAGAAAATATAATAAAATAAGATTGATTGCCCTTTATTTTGAAACACAAATTTTCCCTCAGCGTACTGATTGATATAATAAAATAATTAAAATGTGAAGTTGTAGTATATGCTATATAAAATTGTAAAACAAATAAATAAATAAGATAGAGAAACTATATATTTTATAAATATAATATAAATAAAACAATAAATAATTCTAATTTTTCCAATCGCAGATAATATTCCAAATAAATATTTTAATTCCTCCAAATATAATTACACTAGGTAGCACACAAATTGTATATTTTAAGAAAACCTACTTTTTCTGATACATATGGTGCCCCAGATGACAAAAAACCACTTTAAAAATTTTTCTATTTTGATACTTTTTTTTAAAAAATTTTTTAAATCTGGTATTTATTTTTTACCCGAGAATCTTACAGCCGATTTTCAAATGCTTTAGGTTTCCTGAAAGCTAATCAAAGGGCCTATTAATCACACTTTATTAAGTTGAAATTACTAGTTTTGCAACTATTTAATTTTGAATTTAGAAAAAGATGATATTTTGTGGGGTATTTTTTACGATTTTTTGACTTTAAAATTCGAGGAAAAGTCGAAAAAAAATTTTTTTCGTTTCCCTCTCCTCTGCTTTTATATAGTTGCATTAATTGGGCGTTAAAATCTGCAGGCTCGCCTCGGAAAAAAGCTAAAAAATTAAGCTAAAATTAATACCAGATTTCAAAAACCTGTTTAAAAAAAAGTCTCACCTTAGAAAAATTTTTAAATTGGTTTTTCGTCGTCTGGAGCACCATATGTATCAGAAAAAGTAGGTTTGGTAACTTATACAAAAAAAAAGCAAAATTTTGTTACCTAGTGTTATCTAATGTGTTTCGCTCAGCTGAACTTGTCACCATTTACACAAGGTATTTTAAAAATACTATTTATACTAATATTGTATAATAAAATTTTTATACTTTCGTCTATTTTGTTTACAAACAAATTCATCTTATACCACTGTGCATTGCAGTTGCAAATGTTGGTTAAACGGCGCGTTGATTAAACAAACAACCAATCGATACGCCCCCACTTCACCCCCAACTACCGCATATCATAAATTTGAATATATGAATATATATACTATATAGATTTAAGATTATTTAGATTAAGTACTTACCGTTTAAGCCCGCTTTTTATATATGTTTTTTATTCACAGTTTTTGGATTCGATTTGAATTAGGATTTCCTCATTGGCAAGGCAATAGCTGCAATTATAAATATATATATTAATTTGAACATTATTTATTTAAATATATTTGCACAGTTATCAGCACATTATAAAGCATAGCCCCAATTAGAACTCTTAACACCCCGATCAAGTCTGGGAGGCGTGGCTTTAAACTGAAGTCTCAAAGCTATAATTTGGTCGCATTGCAAAGCATTTCGTAATAATTTAATAACAATTTTTTTTTTATTTTTTTTTTTTTTTCGATCGGGCCAAGTCTGGTGTAGTTGATGTCTTGTCAATATGTTGTTTAGTTGCTATTCAAATTGAAATTGATTTTAATTAAAGTCGATTATTATGACAAAATGATTAATTAAGCCAATTTGAGACGCCCACTTGGGCCGGGTACGGCCAAAAGGCCTAGATACTTGTATTTATCTATACAAAAAAAAAAAAAATAAAAAAAATAAAAAAAAATTTATAACATGCAAAGTACACTGGCAAATAGAGATTATTGAAAATTCAAATAAAAAATCCGAATTTAATAGTCTAAAAAAATTATTTTTGATAATATAAATTCAACAGAATATTCGAATATTTTTTTTATTCAATTTTATACAATTGTTAATTTAAAATATTAAATTTTTATTTTAGTTTAAATTTGCAGGGAAAATTAGCGTTATTTTTTTTATAATTTTAAAATAAATTTATTTAGATGCAACATATTTAATTCCAACCCCAAATAACTTCTGAAGGAATAAAGACAATTTAAGAATCTTGTTTGAGAAGTTGTTAATATATTTTTTGTTAGCTTTTTTAATAAGTTGAAGAACATTAATATTACATAACTATTTTATACTTTTTATAAAATCTAGCTTTTATCGAAGGAAGCCTCAGAAAAATAAAACCTTAAATACAATAAATAAAATAACTAAAATAAAAAAACTAAAAAAAAATAAATACACTAAATAAAATAAATAAAAAAAATAAAATAAATAAAATACATAAAATAAATAAAATAAAATAAAATAAAATATAAAAAAATAAAATAAGTTAAATAAATAAAATAAATAAAATACATAAAATAAATAAAATAAAGTAAAATAAAATAAATTAGATAAATAAAACAAATAAAATAAATAAAATACATAAAATAAATAAAATAAATTAAATGAATAAAATAAATAAAAAGAATACAAATACAAAAAAATAAATAAAAATAAATAGAAATTGAAATAAATAAATAAATATTAAATAAAAATTTAATTAACTCTCAGTTGTTTAAAATACAAACAGCTGTTGTTCAGTTAATTATTGAATATTAAAACTGATTAAAATTAAGTATTGAACGAATTAAATTTAATATATATATATACCTTCAGCAATTATGCATTTATTCTAACTTTGTTCAATTTTAATTGCAAAATATAGAAAAAATAAAATAAATAAAATACAAATAATTCAAATTAAAATTTCTGGAAAATATTCTAATATAATAATTTGTATTTTCAATTTAAATTAAATATAATAATAAAACTTCTCACAATTCTAATTAATGAGTGTCTACTGATTTGTATGGCTTATCTCAAAGATCGCAAAAAAAGAGTTTAAAAAAAATCAAGCCGAAAAATAATGTTCTAGATGATTGGGTAAATTAGATATACGTATTAATGATGCAGGATCCTGAAAACAGTGTAAACTTTTATATTCAACATATTATTTCAACTTTTAAATAACAATTTTTATCTAATTATTATTTTACAGTTTAATTTTTTCGATCGCACAAATACAGATTAAAATGTAATTTTTTAATAAATATTGGAAATAAACGTTTATTAAAAAATTAATTAAATTTTTTTTTTAACGAAAAATACTAATTTAAAATGTAATTTTTTAATAAATTTTGGAAATAAACGTTTATTAAAAAATGAATTTAATTTTTTTTTAACGAAAAATACTGGTTTAAATGTAATTTTTTATTAAAAATTGGAAATAAACGTTTATTAAAAAATTAATTTTTTTTTTAAAAATTACACTTTAACTTGTATTTTTCGTTCCAAAAAAAAAATTAAATTGTAAAATAATAATAAGATTAAAATTTGTATTTAAAAGTTGCAAATTGAAGTAATTTTTCAGTTTTTATTATAAAATAAAATGTTTAAAATAAAAATAGATTTTTTAAATATTTTCTGAAGTTTTCAAAGTTTGCATATCAATGGAAATAAATACCTTAGATTATGTATGTTAATTGTACGCATTTATTTCAAATTTAATATCATTTTTTTATGGTTTTTTGTAATGTTTTGTTTTTGATTTTAAATAAAAACATTTTTATGCACAAACTAATATGGATTTGGTCAATGCTAACGATGGTTTTTAGTTTTTTTACAGCGATTTTATTATGTGCATCAATAATTTGTTTTTTCTGTAGTGTATTTGACAGTCAGCTATAACAAACAGTGTCCAATAGTGTCGTTGTTAATGATTATTGAAGCTGGCGACATGTCTGCCTGCTAAATTGTTGCTAATGTCTGCCATTATTCAATGCAAGCGTCTAATAAACAAACAACTTTGTTAACGGCAAAGATATATACTATATAGGGGAGAGTTAGGGGCGGGTCATATAGAGTATATATATATATATATATGTTCACTATCAGTTGCAAGTGTTGAAGTCATAAATCTGCATAATGATCATGTCTGTTCAAGCCTCTGTCTCTCTTGGCCCAAACTACGGTGCGTATGCGTGTGGGTTGACTTTAACCAATAATAATTATTTAAACATTTTTTTTTGTTGTCAATTCGCACATTTGCTGTGTCAACTTCACTTCTGGCCTTTCACAATGCTTGCGAGAAGTTGGGAAAATAAAAATAATTAATGATTTGGCACAAGAGTCATAAAAGTACAGAAAAAAAAAAGAAAAAAAATGAAAAAAAAGCGAATTAGTTAATTACAAAAAAATGTTAAAATAGTTGCGATACTAGCCAAGCGATATTAAGTGTGCAGAATATAGAATAAATACTATATAAAAATCAAAAAAAGAAGAATTCTTAAAAAATTAAATGTTATTTATATTTTAATAATTAAAACGAGATTGTGTAAAATATATTTTCCAAATATAAATTTGCGTTACATAAAATTAACAGAATATGTACTAAAAATTTATTTATTTATTAAGTGTTCAGAATATAGAAAAAATACTATAAAAATCAAATAAAATATTCTTTAAAAATTATAATGTTATTTATATTTAAATAATTGAAAGAAGACTATGAAAAAATATTTCCCAAATATAAATCAAAATTTAATATAAAATAAAAAAAATAAATAAAAAAAAAACGAATTAGGTAATAACAAAAAGTGTGCAGAATATAGAATAAATACCATAAAAATCAAAAAAAAAAAAAATTTTTTTTAAATTATAATGTTATTTATATTTATTTTAATAATTGAAAAAAGACTGTGAAAAATATTTTCCAAATATAAATCAAACTTAATTTGCGTTAAATTAAAAAAAAAAGGCTACTAAATATTAATACAAGCATTTAAATAGACATATAACAAAAATAAGTTTTTAATTTTAACACTCAAAAGCGTAAATTTTATGATATTTAAAATACAAATAATTCGTAATATTTTTTTGTTAAAGTTATTTAAAAACTAATATTTATTTTTGATATTTATTTATAAGAATTAGCAATAAATAAATATTTATTTTTGAGTATTGGCAATATATATTAAATATACATTAATTTCAAATTATTTGTAATTTATTTTCAAGTTGTTAAAAAATAATTTTTATGATTTTTGTTTTTTTATTAATAAGAAATGACAATAATTATTTTTTGTATCTTTATTTTTTTTTAATTAAAAGTAAGAGACGATTTTTCAATTATTTTTTTTTTAAATCAAAATAAAAGTTTTTTTGCGACACTTATTTTAAAAATTATAAATATGAGCCATATTTCAATTATTATTTAAAAAATCAAAAACCAAAGTTATTCAGTTATTTTTCAATTTTAAAATCAAAAATAAGGTATTTTTTTAATTTTCATTTTAAGAATTAAAAATATAAATTGATTTTTAATATTTTTTAAGCCACATACATCTTAAGTAATATTTTTATTTGAAACAAATAAAAATTGATTTTTAATATTTTTTAAGTAATATTTATATATATTTCAATATTTTTGTATATATCAATATACACATTTTTCCAGGCCAAAATGAACACAACTTTAAAACCCACCTTTGAATGAGTTAAGGAAAAATTAGAATAATAATAATAAATGAATAAATGCATAATGAATAATAATAAAACGAACAAAAGTTAATTAAACTTTTATTTCTAAAATTTATTCTTATTTTTAAAAACATTTTTTTTATATTTTAAATGGTTTTTTATTAATAAAATAATTAAAATGAATTAATTAAGAGTAAGAGGGAAATTTGTGCTCTCTTTTAGAGTAAGAATATAGACAAATTCTAAATAAAAAAACTAATAATAAAAAGAAATGTTTAAGCTTACCTAAATAATCGCTGTTACTAACTCAGAAGTTAGATTATTGACAATCAATGTTTATTTGCACATTTCATGCTCAACATTTCGAGTTATTTTTTTTTTTTTTCATGAGTTTATCATTTGTTTATGTGATCAATAAAACTGTCATACTTTTATTAGTCAGTTGGATTGGAGTAAACACATAAAAAACAAAAAAAAAACATTTGGTAGCAGCTACTTAAAGCTATTAAAGTAAAGTTTATTGTAATTTATGAGATTTGCATATCTGAAATGAACAGCTATATTAGCGTTGCCCAAAAGTTTTAATTGGAAGTGCAAAAATCGATATATAAACAAAGCGTGTGATTTGATCGGTCGACGAAAAAAAAACAAGGAAAAGAGCTTGACGCAGTCGTACGGTCGACGAAAAAAAAATTAAAAACCAAAAAGAATTCTTTTTACAATACCCAAGACAAAAGTGCAGGAGTGCGAATGCGATGGGCATTGTTGTTCTATATATATCTATATATAAAACTGTTCAACACTTGACTGACTGATTGATTGGCGACTCATGAGCAGGCTAAACGGTAGACGCTAAAAACCTGAAATTTTTTCAGTAGCTTCCTATTATATCTAAGGTTAAGACTCTGAAAAAATTTTGTCAAAAATATATTGAAAATAGCTGAAAAATTCGATTGAAAATTTTTTTGAAAATCTCAGCTGGCACATCCAGTTGGCGCTGTAGGCTACAATAAAAGTAATATTTGTTAAATAAGTTTATTTTTTTTTTTTATTAAATTTTTTTATTTTTTAATTTTTTTTTGAGCGGCAGCTGAAGCGTAGCAACGCACGCCGGGAGAGCTTGTATGCAATAAAAATAAAATTATTTATATAAATAAAATAAAAATAAAATAAAATAAAATAAAATAAAATAAAAATAAACTAAAGTAAAAAAGAATATAAACAAAAACAATAAAAAAAAGATTTTTAAAAATTCTTTGTTCAATTTTATTTAAGAAAATGTCTCTGCCTTTAATTGAATTTCGCTGACTGTAAACTCTATATATACCCTATCGAAGCTGATTGGTTCTATATATACTTTAATACGTATATAAAATATATATTTAAATAACAAAAATTATAAATTATAAATGCAACATTTTTATGATATCAAACTATCATAAAATATATCGCATAAATCTCGTTATCCATTTAAACTATAGATAGATCATAACATTGATTAGAGAACAAGTTGTTCTGCAACCAGTTGCAAGTGGCAAACTGATATCTTGCCACGCTTCTTTGACCACTTTTGGGTTTTGGGGCAACGCCAAGTGATTGGCCAAATGTGGACATGTTGCACATATTTCAGTAGCTTGCCACCTGTCCCCTGCCACACCACATCACATATGTGGTAGGTGGCAGGTGGAGAGCTTAAAAAAAAAAATCTTCCACGAGCCAACATCTGTGTTAACGTCTTTTATGGCAATAAAATTTTCAATTTTCAATAGCACAATTAGTTTGCTAATCAACACTGAGCGTGTGGCAAGTGTGGCAAGCGTGGCAAGTTGGGGCAACATAAGCTTTAATTAAATGCGATAATTGAAAGTTTTTATTAGCTTTAAAATTGACAATGAAATTGAGCGTTAATTTAAACACACTCAAACAGACTTGAACAGAAATTTAATTGTATTTAAATTATTGATTTCGATTAGATTTATTTATTGATAGCTGATAAATATATAGTTAAATAAAATCTGTGTTTTTTTTATACATATTTTAGTGCATTTAATCGCAATCAATGACAAAATGTAATTAAATTTTATGGAATTTCTTAGAATGCCTTTGAGTTGACTTTATAATCTTCAAATACTTGGAAATGCAATTGATTGCACAGGAAGCGCATAAATTGAGCCAAAAAAAAATAAGAAAAAAATGCAAGTAAGACGCAAGACTAGCAAATACTCTGTAATAAATAATGCATCAAAAAAAAAATATTTTTTGTTTTTTTTTTTTTAATTACACTAGGTAACACACAAATTGTATACTTTACCAAACCTACTTTTTCTGATACTAGTTCCCAGATGACGAAAAACCACTTTAAAAATTTTTCTATGGTGAGACTTTTTTTTAAAAAATTTTTGAAATCTGGTATTTATTTTTTAGCTTTTTTTCAGAGGCAAACCTGCAGATTTAAGCATTACTCGAGAATCTTACAGCCGATTTTCAAATGCTTTACGTTTTCTGAAAGCTAATGCATAGGTCTACTAATCGTACATATATTTTATTAAGTTTAAATTACTAGTTTTGCCACTATTTGATTTTGAATTTAGAAAATTATGATATTTTGTGTTGCACAAAAGTTTCAAATAAATTTTAAAAATTTATAACAAATTTATACTTTGAAAAACTATATATATAAAAAATTTAAAAATTTCAATTACATAGTAAGAAAAATGCCTTTTGTTTTCTATTAAATTTTTTAAACACTTCTTGATCAATTTACATGACTGTAGGGTATTATAAAATGTGCATGTGCAGCTAAAGATACAATTGCAGTAACAGATACAAGTTACAGCCATAGATATTGAGAACAAAAAGTTGCGCAATTTTTTTGTTAGCAATTGAGAGCAAATTATTTGCCGATATTTTTTTTTGAGCCAAATACTTTGACAGACATCCGCACATAAATAGAATCAATCAGACAGCGCCCGAGCTTATGACAACTTTATTGCAACAGCAGACAAAGATACAGATACAAAGATACAGATACAAGATACTGCAATACTGAGATACAAGATACAGAGCTACAATATACAGTTACAAGTTCCAACTTAAACAGATGCTGATCTTATCAAACACTGACATATGACACTGACAATGTGATCGATCAGTTCGTTCGTATCTCGGATCGATGGGACCACCACGCGTGGCTGCCACATCAAGCTGCCACAAGCGATTGACATTGCCACGACTTGTACATGAACATGGACATTTTGGCTTAAAATCGAGCTTAACTTGGCCAGGAACTTGGCCAATTGCCGAGGCGAGCCAAAGTTGACATTTGAATTTGATTTTCAATTTCAAAACAAAACTGTTTTGCATACAAATGAGCATAAAATATATATATTTAAATTAATAAAAAAAATATAAATATAAAAATATAAAATTAATTATTATTATAGAAACATATATATTTGATATTTAAATTAATAAAAAAAATAAAGTATAATTTAATTAGAAGTTACCTGACATTCAAGGTTTCTTTCAGCTATCGATGCTATCTGCTTGTTTTAAGAACTTTTAAACTATCTATCAAAAGATATCAATAAATCAAATAATAGTTATTACTGGATTTTATCCGAAAATAACTGTTATAAAAGAATTAATGAAATGTTAAAATTCAGTTATAAATTATGATTATATATATATATAAATTTGATTTATTTATAACTGAATTTTAATATTTTTTTAAGTCTTTCGTAACAGTTATTTTCGTTCGCTGATATAAAGGAATTTTTGCCAGAGCATCGTTGTTGGTTATAATTATTTTCAAATAAAACTGAAGTATAGTACAGGTTTTAAAGTATAAAATAATTAATAATTATTTGTCATAAATAGAAAAAAAAAAAGTGAATATTGATATTTGTAAACTAAAAACTTCTAGAAAACTTTAGAGCAATTGTTTAGTAAATAAACAAAAAAAAAAAAATAAGTAGAAAAAGTAGAAAATAATTTATGCCAGAAATATTTAGTACATATTTATTATTCCAATGACACTCCCTTTGTCTCTAACTAAAGCCTTGAAAAATGCTATTAAAATAAATTTCAAAATTTAAAAAAAATAAAAAAAAAATAAATAAAATGTACTTTGCATATTTATAAAAAATCCCTTAAAAGACGCTAAATAACAAATAAATTTTTTTTTTTTTTAATTAATCAATAAAAATTGTAAATTTATGAAAATATTTTTCAATTTATTTCACTTTATTATTTTATCTTATTTAAAATTTGGACCCACAAGCAAAATGTGCACCACGCCCCATTGAAGAAAAAAAAAAATATAAAATAAAAAATGTAAAAAAAATTTACAACCAACAACGATCCAAATGCTCAGATAAATTCCAAATAATATGAGCTAAATTATGGCATATATGTTTGAGATACGTAGATACACAGATACACACACACACACACATGATGATGTTGCATCATCGTATATAGCGAATATTTGTAGCATAATTTGAAAAACTGATTGATATAATTTTTTATTATTCATAATTTGAGAAACAAGTCAAACAATTGCATAAAGCCAAACAATAAATTGCAGAAATTAGAATTTCCAGCATTAGAAATATTTCAATTATTTATCAATATATTATCTATATATATACATATTATAAGATTCCAAAAATTGCAAATATTTATAATTAATTATCAATATATTATTATAAAATACTATTATACACTTTAATTGTTTCTATAATTCCACATTATATAGAATAATATTCAGTTTTTTTTTTTATTATTATTTGTCTTTATTTACTTTTCAACAATGTTTAAAGAAATTGATTAATTGACAATTCTTTGGGATAACTAAGTTTTTCTTTTGTTTTTTTTTAAATGTGAAATTTTAGTTTTATTTCATAACATTTTATAAAAAGTATAAAATATGAAAATAAAGAGAAAAAAAATAAATTCGTTAAAATTTTTTATATATATAAATAAATAAAAGTATATTAAAAATATATATTAAATAAATAAATATTAAATATAAAATATAAAAAAATGTGTATTAAAAATTATAATGAATTGGATTTTTCATTTTCATTTTTTAAATCTTATAATGTTATTTGTGTTCTATATTGATTTTAAATAATATTCAAACCTTTTAAAATGAAGATATTGAATTTTATACAAGATTTTGATTTTGATTTACCGAATCTATTGTTAGAAGTCATTACCAATCGTTTGAATGCAAATAATTTGTTCAAGTAATTTACTTAAAAACTTGACTCTTGAATTTTGTTTTTCAATGTTAACCAATAGTTAATTAACAATTGTAAAATTGAATGCAAAATAAATTCTATTATTGTTAAATTAAATAAAAAAAAAATCACTTTAAATTCTTAATTGTGTTCTTTATTTGATATTCCAGTGTATATAATTAATGTGTAGTATTTTCATTTTCTTCAAGGTTTTCAATTTGCTTAACATATCTCCTAGAATCTAGGAGATAGAACTTAGATAATACTAATCTACATTCATTTAAATACTCAACAAATGTAATTGTTTACTAAATAACAAATTAATTTCATGAGCCGCTGTACACTCTATCTTAAAAATTTATTATAAATATTTATTGTGCTTTAAATTAAAAAATACAATTAGAAATCATAATTCAGAAATGATCTTAAAACGATTAAAAAAGCCGCAAATGTACACAAATTAATTAGGAAATTTTCAAATAAATTTTGTAGAAGATTGCCAAAAAGCCAGATCTATGAATGAATGTAGTAAATTCATAGATCTTGAATACAATTTCAATGATATATTTTTAATTTATGAATATATGGCAACCCGCAGAGTGTTATTTGATGATTGGTTAACAACGGGGGGTGTGCACTGAATCGGAATAGGAATCGGAATCGGAATTAAAATCGCAGTTAAAATTGAAGTTAGTTATTGATGTTTGGAATTGAAATTGAAATTGAATTTGGAGTCGGAGTCGGAGTCGGGGGCAACCTTGGGTGTGTGTGTATATGAAACCCGTTATGACCGGATAGGCATTATCTTGGTGCACATTTTCCAAGACATAATTGGGTTTTTAATTGATACAGAAAAGCGACAAAAAAAAAATACAAAAAATCAGCATGCAAATTCTAGTAAAAGGGAAGTGATTAATTTTCATGTGATTCGACTGATCTGATATATATATATATATATACACACATATATCAAATTACCAGCGGCCTTAACAACACAATTATGACTTGTTTCGTTTGGCGGCCTAAAAGCCAAACGGCCAATTGAATTGGCCTAATGAGTGCAACGAATTTGACAGCACACAAAACCGCACAAAAACTATCTAAAATTTATATATTTATATAGACTTCGGATCGATCGATCTATCTATTGAAACATATAATGCAGCCAATTCAAAATGTTTGTCAATTCAAATTTAAATGCGATTTGTGTGTGAAAGGGCAACAAATATATATATATAAATATATATATATAAATATTTATTTACATATCTGCATTTGTGTATCAAAGAGTCACGCCTATTAAACATTTTATAGAAAATATCAGCATAATAATCAAAGCTAATAACCAGACTGAGCTCTGACTTGCTTCAAGTCTTTTATACATAAATTAAAACTTAAACTATCTGATTAAGCTTAGTTCAAATTGAATAAAAACTAAAATAACAAAATTAACTTAAATAATCTTCAATTTAGTTCGTTTACAACTTGTTAGAAATTGACAATTGAGTTTTAAAAAATAAATTAAATATTTTTTAAAAAATTCCCAAAAAACAAAAAAAAAATTAATTTTAAATATATAATATTTTTTATTTTAATCTTTAAAAAAAATGTAAATTTTAATATAAATTTTATAAATATGCAAAGTACATTTTACTTATTTTTTTTTTTTAAATTTTTTTTTTATTAAAATTTATTTTAGTAGCATTTTTCAAGGCTTTAGTTAGAGACAAAGGGAGGAAAGTGTCATTGGAATAATAAATATGTACTAAATATTTCTGGAATAAATTATTTTCTACTTTTCGACTTATTTTTTGTTTTGTTTATTTACTAAACAATTGCTCTAATTTTTTTTTTTATTTACGTCAAATAATTATTAATTATTTTATACTTTAAAATCTGTACTATATTTCAGTTTTAATTGAGAATAATTTCCCTTTATATCAGGGAACGAAAATAACTGTTATGAAAGACATTCAGTTATAAATAAATCAAATTTATATATATATATATAGTCATAATTTATAACTGAATTTTAATATTTTATTAAATCTTTTATAACAGTTATTTTCGGATAAAATCCAGTAATAACTATTATTTGATTTATTGATATCTTTTGATAGATAATTTAAAAGTTCTTTAATAACTCTTATTTCTCATAACATTTACGCTCCCTGCTTTATATAATTAGTATTTATTCTTTTTAACTATTAATTTTTTGTTTAAACGATGTAAAAAAAAAAAACAAAATAGATTTTTAACCAAATTATCACATTTTTAACCTTTACCAAAAATTACATAGACTTAAAAAGATCGCAGATAATTTTAATGTTGATATGTTCATTGCCTAATTAAATTTCTATTTAATTTTAAACCACTTATGTTTTTATTAAGCCTATGCAACATAATGTCTGACCTAGCTAATATGCCCATCACAATGTTTTTATAGGCAATTCAACAGCTGACAATTAGCCATAAAAGTCATAAAGTCAAAATTCAAATCATTTGTCGGCTTTGTTGGCGATTAAATGTTAAATTGTTTTTTTTTTATTTTATTTTTTTTTTATATATAGACAACCCTATCTACACCGATTAGTGTACAGATACTCCACAACCCTGCTTGTATATATATTTATAATTATTTCTGTTCAGTTTGTTTCTTAAGTCTTTCGTTTTATTGGCGTCAAATTGCGCAAAAATATAAAACATAAACTTTTACTTTTATTTAGCGATTCGTGTAACAACAACAACAAATGCACTACAACGACTAACTAAGCTAGTATATTATACTACAAATATTTAACAACAACAGCAAAAAAATATATATATATATAGCCTAAGGATAATTGTTTGCTATCTAAAATATTTTCCTATGTTACAAAATTTTTACAATTTGTTGTACTATTTTTTGTATACCCTGTAGCTGTTGTATGAAGCTAAAAGGGGCTGTTCAAATAATGCATATATATGTAACAGACAGAGGGTAGCATCTACAAGCATATAAAGTATATATATTCTTGATCTGATTTAGTCAAATTTATTTCATAATTTTAATATTTCCACTCCAAAAAAATCAATTTAAAAAATATAAAAAAAATTATATATATATTTATTTATTTTTATTATATTTCTTGATTTTTAGCATGCATTATTCTACTCTTAATTTGCTGTACAAATTCCATAGTGCTTGTAAAATAAATACAAATATTATTCCGGCTAAATACCAAGTCACAAAATGCTCTGCTTGCTTGCACTGCATTCTGAACTGCTTAATCGTGGCTGAGCATAAAGCAGTTCGAAGTGCAGTGCAAGAAAGCAGTTAATATTTTAATCTTTGCTTAAGAAAGTTGAGCAAAAAAATTGAAAACAATTAAAATTCATTTGACATCAAATAAAAATGTAATTTGGGCAGCTCAAACTGTTTAGAGGGTATGCTCATAGTCGTGCATTCTCAAGCACTCATAGCAGTTTTTTGCAGCAACAACAACAATTTTTCGGGTGGGTGTTGTTGCACACACTCTGCAATTGTGTGATTAACGTTAATTGAGGGGCCTCCGTTGTTGCAAGCAGCAGCAGCAGCTTGCCACAGGCGCCGTGGGCGTGGCAAACCCCTTTTTTTGTGGGGCTTAGAATGGAGCAGAGAGAAAGCAAAAATGCAAGAGAAACACCAAAAAAAAATTATTTGAAAATTTGTGTAAAAGAAAAAATAAAATACAATAATAAAATACGAAAAATCGGTGCCAAGGTTGCCACAAGACACAAAAGTCAAAGCCATAATTAGATCAACAGTCATAATTTTTATAGTTGTAATTGTTGTTGCTGTTGTTGGTGGCGCCCTACTGTAACAAGCCGCAGCAGCAACAACAACAGCAACCACAACAACATAAAAGCCGCCTTAAAAAATTTGAAGCCAAAAAAAAAAAAAAAATCACTTTAATTTGAGCGCATTTCATTTTGTCAAGTCGCTTGGCCCGTTGGCTTTTTTTTTATTGTTTGTTGTTATTGTTGCAGTTGCTGCTGCTGTTAAAAAAAAGCGAAAAAAAAACAGGCAACAATGGGGCACGTTTTGTAGGGCGGCTGTGTAATGTCTTTGCCTCACTTCTAGCCGCAAATTTCGTAGCCAATTTAAATGTCATTGCGCCATTTTGATTTCGATTTTATTTGCTTTCCCGCTATTTAATTTGAAATGAAATCGTCCAGTCTAAAAAAAACCGTACAAAATCTTATCAATCGCCATCAATTCAAAAAAAAATAGAGCTTTAGTGTTGCAAACACTCAAATTCGAATGTTACTTCAATTGTACAGGAGGTCAACTCCGTTGGGTTCACGAAAAGGCGTCAACTGGCCACTCAAGCCCAAGAAAATAAATAAAATAAAAATAAAAAAATAGACAAAAAAGCGATTGTGTATCGAATTGTCAGATAAGGCACAATATTGTATTTTTTTTTTATTTTTGAAAGTGAAAGCATTGCTAAGTTCTGGGCAAGTAAAGCCTGAAGCGAGGATTTTTTGAAAAGTTCAAATATTTTTAGTAAATACGCAAATTACACTAGCTTACAGCAAAAAAAAAGCTGGGCTCTCATAGACTTTTTTTTGCTGTATTTTTGGGCGCTGATTTCAAAAATGCAAACTATTTATTTTTTCAAAGAATGGTTTTCGAGAAAACCGCAAATAGCTAGTTTTTTGGCAGTCTTTCGACTTATTTGTTCATATCAACATCAGATCTTATTTGATCTTAAATAATGTTACACCATTCAAAAGATAATTGCATCGCCTTTCTAACGATATATATAACGTTTATACGGATCAAATAAGAATTAAAGCCATTACAAGCCCTCAAAGTTAAAAAATAGTGTTGAACAAGGTGAATTTTATCTTGGGTGTTTTTACTAATTGCTGAATAACAATCACATTTACTGACCGATTTGGACATATGTATACTTAAAATATTTACAAAATAATTATCTAACATAATTAATCTTAAAAAGTATTTAAACAAATTTTTTTAAATTTTTAAATGAGCAAATGAATTTCAGCAATTTTTCAAAAAAGTTAAAATTTTTTATTGTTCAAAAAAAAAATTTGTAAACTAGTGTTATTAACATATTAACGGTCCAACATTTCTATAAATTAAGTATTTCCTAATTTTCCTTGCTACCTTTTCTCTCTCTCTCCTTTTTCTTTAAGCTTGTTTAGTAAGATTTCGATTTTCAAACTCTTTTTAAGAAGAATTGTTCAAGATAAAAGTGAGCCTTCAGATTTATAGGAAATACCATATAAATTATTACTACACACATTTTTTTAAATTGTTGAATTTTTATAGCTCTGTAATATATTAATATAGTTTTTTTTAGCTAAACTAGTAAATTTGGCATTGCCAATCTCTTTTGAAAGTATTGTTTAAATGCACATAAACCAAAATAAAATAAAATAAAAAAAAATTTTATAGCATTATTTTGCCAGCAATTTAATTAAATTTTCTTAAATTTTCCTTATAATATATGTATTATATATTTTCGTTTTTTTAAGCTTTTTAAACTTTTGTTTAGAATTCAAATGTTGTAGCCAAATTATAATTCTTATATTATTTATATATTTCTTATAAATACTATATATATTTTATTCCACTAATTTATTATTTGTTTTTTCTGCTAAGAATTTCTTTCTATTTGTAACTTTTTCAATTCCACAAAAAAAAATAGTTCAATTAAATTTCTTTGTTACACATTTCTATTAATTGTGTATTCTATAATTAATCTTGAATAATAATTTAAACATAAGCTTCTAATTAGGATTATCAGGCGTGTTCCCATTTCCCTCTATGAATTTCCCCCCCAAAAAATCACTTGAGTTTTAGCTAGCGTTATCAATTAAATTCGACTACTTGAAACAACTTTTTAATTAAATAAAAATTATTAATAAATTTTCTGTTCTTTTGAAAATAACATTGCATCTCCACTTTTGTAATTCAAGGCTTAAAATGTTTTTTAATAGCTTTTTAGTAGTCATACCTTTTTTTTTGGATCAACTCTGGTCTGTTAAATGGTTTGCAACATTGCTATGGGAAATTTTAAAGAACTACGCAGGAAATTTATGGGAAATTTTTTGGAAACGCGCAGGAAACTTAGAGGAAATTCTAGGAAAATACGCTGAAAATTTAAGGGAAATTCTAGGGAAATACGCAGGAAATTTAGGGGAAATTCTATGGAAACGCGCAGGAAACTTAGGGGAAATTCGACAAATTCTCGCGTATTCAAATACGCGAAATCCCACCGTAAATGGGAACAGGCCTGTATATTAGCTGCTTTTTTATTAAAAAAAATGTTGTAAAAACTAAAAAAATATAAGACAAAGTATATAGAAAGTCTTGCTAATTCCTTAATTTTTCTTGTAATTTGAATAACAGGTCAATGGAAAAGTCCTTTGCCACATAGACAAATAAACATTTTTAAAATAAAAAGCAAAGTATATAGAAATTCGTATGACATTTATTGCCAAAAATTTACTATAATTGAATATGGTCTTATTTTTCTTATATTATAAATTTGTTCAAAAAACTTTAGAAATTTAAAATCTCTTGTTGAATGTTTCTACAAATACAAATTCAACTTGGAAGATCAAAAAGATGCAAATTTTTTTTTTAGATTTTATTATACCTATATAAGTATTGCTGTGTAAGTTTTGCCTTTTCCAATCTCTTTTTTTTTGTTTTTTTTTTTTTGTGTTAAATGTGGAATTGTTTTAAATTGAAGCTTTTACTTAGTTTAGCCAAAATTTGTGTCTTTTTTTTACGGTCGCTTAGCCACATGCCACATGCGGCAACTTTCATTTTAGTTGCATTTTACCCCTTTACTACATATATATATATGTATATATATCTGCTGTATATACTCTCGTATATGCTTATCTATCCTCCATGGTCACTTAAGTTTTGTAATGTTATGCCAGTAAAAATATGTTCGCTTTGGTCACACTGTTTTGCCCAAATCTACTTTTAATTGTTGTGTTTTGCATTGCATAAAGCTACAATTATTAAATTGTTGTTCTACATTATTGTGTTACATACTTATAACAGTTAAAAAAAAAATATATATATTTTTTGAAAAAAATGCATATTTTTTACAGCTAAAAAACCCTTGTAAATCTATCAATTTAAATTTTTATTTGAACAAATTTTTCTATTTATGTTTCTCGTGCTAACATTTTTAATACTTATTATTTTAATATTATATTTAAGATTATATTTTAATATTTTATATTTTTAATATTTTAAGCAAATTTCTTTAAGTCTCTAGAAATTTTATTAAATTCAAAACTTTTGCTAGGCTCAGTTTTTAAATTTAACAAATTATTTGCATGAAATTTTTATTCATATCTTGCGGGTTTTTTTTTATTTTAATTATTTCATATTAACAACTAAATAAAAAAATATATATATCCTGCAATTTACAATTAATCATTTAGAATTTCCTACTTTTAAAAATTGGCAAGGTTTCTACACAATACAATTTTAAAATTTCACAATTTCTTTTGTTATTTAACGATATTTAAATTTTCTCTCAAATTCGTATTCAATTGAATAAAAAAATATAAATTAATTAAAAATTATTAATAAAGTTGAATTCTTTCCATAATTGAAACTTAAAGTTTTAGTAAGAATAAAAAATTCAAATTAATTTCCTTTGATGTTTCCTTAATGATTTAATTATTTATTGATTTGTCTTTCTAGTGCCACAAGTTAAGGCTTATAAATTATGGCAGTAGTTTTATTATACTCGATATTCATATTATGTTTAATATTATTATATATTAGATTTATTATTATTATTATTATTTTATTTTATTCTCATTATTATCAGTTTTAAGTATTCAAGATTTTTAATTCATACTTTTATTTTGTTTTCAATCGATTCATTTTAAAGTGATCTAGATTGTTAATTTATTTTTATATATTATTTTTATTATAATCTTTTTTCATATATTCATATTTTCATTATAATCATTTTTAAGTGTTCTAAATTTATAATATATTTTTTTATTTTACTTTCATTATTATCATTTTTAACTGTTCTAAATTTATTATATTAGTTTTTTATTTAACTTTTATTATTATCATTTTTAGGTGTTCTAGATTGTTATTTTATTTTTTTATTTTATTTTCATTTTTATTATTTTTAAGTGTTCCAGATAGTTTGGGAACACTTTTAGTTTCCGGATAAGTACACATTGATTTAAATAAAATTTTATCCGGAATTTCACATACTACTGTATCAATTCCTTTAAATCGGAAAATTGTTCTTTAAAGGGTTTTCAGACTATGTGAAATTTCATGGACAGAAGAATTCTAACTATTTAATAAATTTTAATCTTTAAAAATAAACTTTTTTAGGTTCAAGTCTTCAAATTCACAACATAATTATACCATTTATTCTTTTATATTATTTAATTAATTTTTTATAGTATTTAAACTATTAGTTACAGTATATTTTCATGGGATTCAAAGTTAATCTGCAAATCTATTATATAGATCTATTAGTATCATCTAGTTAAAACCTTGTATATATTAAAAATTTACTTTGAACTGTGCTACATTTTTGAAGTATTTACGCACTTAGAGGCTTAACTTGGCTTAACTTGGTCAATGACCATCAGCAGCTGGCAAACTGTGGCAACTGTGGCAAGTGTGGCAGCTGACTGTGGCAAGTTGGTTGTCCAAGAAGAACCGACAGCAAATAGAGCGTGTCCATGTCAGACGCTTGACCAACTCTGTCAGCAATTTGAAAGTGTCGGAATCAATGAGACAATATACTTGATTTCGATTTTTTTTGGTTATTTGAGACATGCCACAAAATGTGGCAAATACCTTAAATACCTTTTTGCATTTGGCAAATTCTTAGTTACATATTTTTTGATGTAGAGCAAGGTCTTGACATTGTATCTTGATCCAGTGTCATACTACAAAATGTTGCTCTTGTTATTTGTTATTGTTGCTGCTGCTGCTGCAACAATTGTTGCTGTTGTCATCGGTCAATGTAAATGAAAATAAGCTGCCACAGCAAATCAAAGTTAATTGTTTTGCCTATTTCAAGTGTAATGTGCTCATATAAATATATATATATATATATAAATATCTATATATATTTATATAGAATCATATGTGCATTTGAGCTGGGGAAAAAACAATTGTTAGTGTTGACACTCGATAGTTGCATTTAAGCCATCGATACTATCGAAAGCAAGATTGCAAGCATTAAAAAAAATATTTAAAAAGATGTTATTTCTTTAAATTTAAATAAATTTATAAACAAATATGTTTCATTGCAAATTATATTACCAACAAAAAGATTTCAAGAAATTTATTAAATTGACGTTATCTTATTTGACATTGCCAGAGCATATCGATAGTATCGATTGTCAAAAAATAAAGCTAACTTATCGATAGCGCTGCTGTTTATTTGCCTGCTTAATTATTAACAATTTGATTGGGACGAAGATACAAATCCTTGCAATATTTTATTTATTTATAGTAGTTCCATTATTTTGATTCGATTTTACAGATCATAATAAAACTTAGTCAATCTTTGACCAATTTTAAACCACATAAATCAATACACTAGTTAATAAAATATCTCTAACTCATATCGATAATATCGATATAAATTTTGGTACATTCACCAAATATCGATATAATAGTAATGCAGCAGCTATAACAGATATTTAAAGATTTATACATATGTCTGTATATACATATAAACATTTTGAGTAATATATTTATATATATACACATATATATATTATATAAATATATATATATATAAGTATTAAACTAACTTATCGATAGCATTGCTGTTTGTTGTGCCAAATTTATAATATATATTGCCAATGAGACTTAGCTACAAATCTTTGGAATATTTTATTTAAAAAAAAATGAAAATTTTGATTATAGTCAATTTTTTTTTTAATTGTACAAATCATAAAAAAAACTTTATCAACCTTTAGCCAACCCAAGACTTTAGTTATAAAAATTTCTCTAGCTTATATCGATAATATCGATATACATTTTTAACAAATTTTCCAAATATCGATTTAATAAAAATGCAGCTCTAACAGATATTTTTTATATATAAATTTATACATATGTCGGTATATATGTAAATTTAGAAAAATATATCGATAACGTTGCTATTTGTTTGCCAACTTTATTATAAATATTGCCAATGAGACTTAGCTACAAATCAACCTTTAGTCAGACCAAGACTTTAGTTATAAAAATTTTCTCTAACTTATATCGATAATATCGATATACATTTTTTAGCAAATTTTGCAAATATCAATATAATAAAAATGCAACGCTATTAGCTATTTAATTTATAGATTTATACATATGTCTGTACATTTTTAGATATATATATACATAGATGTGAATGACAAGGCATGGCCAGCATCAACATCAACATCAACATCGTCCACACCCAGTGGGCGTTGCACATAGATACAAAATGTTGCTGCTCCACATTTGCCAACGGCTGTGAATTGTTGACTCATCGAGGCCGAGAGAGAAGGTTTTTATTATTTATTTATTTATTATTTTTTTTAATTTTTTTAGGGGGGGCCAATACTACGTGCAACAAAATTGTAAGCCAAATTTTGCAATTGCACAAGAAACTTTAAAACTATTGATAAACCACATGTGATGCGCTTGAGTGGATATTATTGTAGTTGCCTCATCGAACATTCTTAACAAGGCTCTCAATTTGTTGCAAGCTACAAAATGTTCGATTGCACATACTATATATATATATACGACTTGGAATCTATTATATCTAACTAATTAAAATGCCGCCGCCCTCATCTGCCCATATATAAACTGATGATGTTGTCATTTTCATCCTATTTCAAGTCTCTACAAAAGTTTATCAAAAAATTCAAATCACAATTGCGCATTCGGCAACTTTGAAGCAACCGCCCACCACACAGAGTCGCACTGAAACCAGGGCCAAAACCATATAGGGTTACCACCTTATAGAGAGAGAGAGAGAGATCTACTATTCTCTTTTAATGAGTATGATCAGATTATAGGATTTACGAGCGCATTTGAACAACGAAAAAAAAAAAAATGCAGTCTAGTAAATATATTCAAAAAATAATTTATAATAAATAATGATGCAATTTTAGTTAAATTTGTTATTCACTATATATATTTATCAGCCAAGCAAACAGGCTTACAAATAATTTAAAAATTATATCTCAAAAAGTATTTAATAAATATTTGATTTATATGCTGTTGTAATTGTTTTCCTTGTAAATCTTTCAAACGTTTGAATAATATATAAACATATATAAAAAATGGAAAAGATTTTTAAACGAAATAGCCGGCAAAAATAACTTAAACTTTAACTTTAAGTCGAAATCGACTTCTATTCTTGTCACGTAACGCCACACTTGTTTTTTGCTTATATCTTTTAATCGGAAAGTACGAATGTTTTCATCTCTTTTACTAAATATAGTCCAGCTGAATTGCTACTGAGATATAAAATTTTTTTTTAAGAAATTTGACTTTTTTCTAGCTTTTTTTCACATTTAGGCGTACGACTGTCACGTAACGCCACAATAAAAATGCCCATATATAAATAAAACAGCTAAAAAAAACTATATACAAAAAAGGTTTTAAAGTTCAATTATTTTTTAGAAAAAAAAAGTTTATTTTAAAGTAATAAACAAGTTTAAAGTCACAATTTAAATCGTATTTTAGCCAAATTGATTTAAGACTTTCAAATTTACTAACAGTAATTTTAAATAAAATTTATAAACATAAATTTAGGGCGATTTAACAAAATTGAATAAATTCATGAAATGACAATCTGTTTAATAAATTTAAATGCATTATTTGTTGGCTTCATCTATCAATTCACCAGTGTACATTACTCATACGCAAAATGTTCTCCTAATTAATTAACAGCTATTTATATACTTTTTTTTATATAAATATTGCCCAAAACAAAAAAAATTCAAATTTTAAATTTTCTTTAAAACTGTGCCTTCACTCTAAATTGAAATTGTATCTTTATAACTGAATAAAGCTTAAAAAACTATAACTTGATTGAAATATGAAAAAATTTCAAAATTACTTTTTGAAGAATGGAAGCTTTTCTATTATATAAAAAATTATCTTACTAGATTTTTAACTATAAAATAAAAAATAAAATAAATGAAATGAATTTTTTTCAACTAAAATTTGGTCAAGAAAATTAAAATAAGATTTTTTTAAATTAAAGACAATAAATGTAAATTTAATTTAAAAAAAATAATTTTGGCAATTGCATAAGAGTTTGAAATTAAAGAATAGATCTTCTTGGTTGGACAACTATTATTTATTATTTAGGTATTATTTTGTAATTACTAAATGTGTTTTTTTTATTCATTTTAGAAATTATTTCATATTAATATAAAAAAAAATATTAGTATAAAATAAATATTTGTAAAATGCTCAGGAATTTTTGAATTTCATTAAATTTTTTTTAAATTCTCTTAAAACTTTCTATTTGAATATTTATTTTGAATTTTTTATATCACCATTGCAAAATATAAAACAAATATGCAAATATATAAATTTGTGAGAGAATTTAAATGTAATTTAATGAAATTCCTAAATTTGTTTGATTTGATTGATTAATTTGATTAAATTAATGCTTTTGAGAATCAGAACTTCTATTTACTGAAAATTCACATTGAACTTTAAAATAATTTACTTTTTTTATTTTTTAAATTTTTCAATTTAAATGCAAAATTAGTTCAAATCTATGTTTTTTTTTTCTTATTTTATTAATTTTTATTTATGCTCACAAAATCTATTTAATACTGTTGTTAAATTTCAAATAAAATCTAATTTAATTTGATAAATAAATGCAATTTATGCCGAATTAGCTACATTGTATACCCTTTCAAGATCAGCTTGAGCTTATTGCATTGCAATTTGCATTTTTTTTAAATAGTTGCCTAATCAGTTGGCAGCTCTTAAATATTGTTGTTGCTGTTGCTGCCGTTGCATGCCGCAATCTGTGGCTCTTGGTAGTGCCACTAGGTACTTTGTCATCGTGTTGGCAGCAACTCCATTCCCCTAGAAAAAGTATATATATATGTTTATATATATATATATATATATATATATATATATGTGGGCGTCTGACAGTCCAAGTTATTCCAAGTCCAAAAACTCCGGACAAACAAAACTGCGATGCATTTCATGACACGTCTCATGTCTCTTGTCTCTTGTCTCTAGTCTCTTGTCTCTCGTCTGTTGTCTCTTGTCTTTAGTCTCTTGTCTCTAGTCTCTTGTCTAATATTTGTGGCTCGTCATTTGCCATTTTTCACACTGTTAGCTGGCAGAAGGCGAACGCAAAGTACAAAGATAAACATTTTGTGGCTATTGCCATTGGCATAACTCCTATAATTACAAGTAGCTGTCGTCGAACAGTCAAAAACAACAAAAGATTCAAAAAAAAAAATAAAAAAAATAAAAATAAAAAAAAAATAAAAAAAAAAAAAATAAACAAAAAAAATAAGAAAAAAAATAATAAAAACGATTATTTGATATAATAATCTTCAAAAATAAATAAAAAAATTAATAAAACGATTCTTTGTTATAATAATCAAGGAATTAAAAAAATAAATAAAAAAAAATTAGAAAAAAAAAACAAATTATGAAAAAAATAATTTAAAAAAAATAAATTTTAAAAAATTAATAATAAAAAAATTAATAAAAAAGATTATTAGAACAGTCAAAAGCAACAAAAGATTGAAAAAAATAATGAAAAAAAATAATAAAAAAAATAAATATTAAAAAAATAATAAAAAAAAAGATAATGTACATATATAACAAAGTATTTCATATATACCCATTTTACAAGCGATCGTTTCTATATAAAAAAAAATATTTAATAAAAAAAAAATTAAATAAATAAAAAAAAATAAGTAAAAAAAAAAATAAACGAAAATAAATAGAAAAAAAATAATTTAAAAAAAATTAATTTAAAAAAAATTAATTAAAAAAAAAATAAATGAAAAATAATAAAAACGATTATTTGTTATAAATGCACATACTCTTTTTTTTATGTTTTTATTTATTTTTTTAAATTTGTTTTTTTTTTTTTAATTATTTTTTTATTATTATTAGTTTTTTGTTTATTTTTTTATTTTACTTATTTTTTTTTCAATCTTTTGTTGTTTTTGACTGTTCTAATAATCTTTTTTATTAATTTCGTCACTTTAGGTATTACATTTTTAGAAAAACCTTTCAAAAAATTAATCAAAAATTCTCTTTGTAAATTTGTGGACTCTAGGTAAAAAAAATTTTCATTAAAAAAATGTCAAAAACTTAGTCAAGAGTTCAATATTAATCAAGAACTAACTTATTAAATTTCCTGATATAAAAAAATTTAAATTAAAAATAAGTCAAGAGTTCACATATTAAATTTTCTCACTTTTGATTAAAAATTTTCATTAAAAAACTTACAATAAATTAATTAAGAGTTTCCATATTAAACTTGCTGACTCGAGTTAAAAAAATTTTAAAAAATATTGAATTAAATATATTGATACTATAACCGAGATGGAAGTATCTATATATGTTTCAGTTAAATTGCTTTAGTAACAAATGAGCTAAAAAAAAATTTGTTAAAAAATAAATATCTGAACACTTTACCTAAAGCAAATAAATTACATTTTATTTAATAAATGTCGCAGAAAATATGTATTTTATATTATTATTTCACATATAAAAACATTGCACAAAAAACACATATACTCCCTTTCTCTCTCACCTTTCAGGAACAGAGTATAAAAATGCATTTTTGCGCAAAAAAAAAATGCTTACAAATTTGCCTAAACAATGCAGATCGCTGGACACAAAAAAGACACATAAAAAAAATAAATACAAAAAAAAAAAAAAAAAAAATTAAGTTGCATTGATGAAACTTTTTCTTTTGTCGGCTATACTCAATTCCTGTCTCCTCCTCTCTCTCTCTCTATCCACAAACCCTTCTGCTCTAACTCCTTGTCAAAGACACACAGTGTGGCAATTATGGTCTCGACTCGTGCCACGCGTCTGCGCTTACCACCAAATTATGTGCACTTTGCGGCAAATGCTGTTGCCATTGTTGCAGTGGCTGACATTCTGCTGCCTCAGCTGCAACAGATTATAGTACGTACTATTCATATATATATATATACTAGGTAAATTTGTAGTACATATATATATATTTATGACAGCTAGTATATAAAGTTTTTTACTATTTGTTTTAATTTCACAATAGAAACGACGCGCTTAAATCGATTCCAAAAAGTAAAGTAAAATTATCGAAATTTTATTTATCGATAGCGTTGCTTCTATCAAGATCGATACACTTATTTACAGTGTTGGTTATTCATTAGTTATTTATACAATTGGTTTAAAGAAATTTTATGATTTTAATAAATATGATTTAACAAAATTTAAAAAAAACTGGAAGATAATAAATGTTAAATAGATTTGTTTTACGTACGATAAATAAAGAAAAATAATCGAAATTTTCTGCATCGATATAGCTTCTATTAAAATCGATTTATTTATTTTTTTATTGCGTTCGCTACAATTGTAAAGTATAATATAAAAAAATTTAAAAAAAAATATAACAATTTAACAGAATTTACGAAAATTTTTAAATAAATTTGTTCTTTGTACGATAAACGTATTTTGTAATCAAAAAATAAATTTTAAAATATCGAAATTCTTGTTGCTTCTATCAAAATCGATACTTTTATTTATTTATTACGATCGCTACAATTGTAAAGTATAGTATAAAGAAATTAAAAAAATATTGCAATTTAGTAGAATTAAAGAAACTGTTTATTTTGTAATCAAAAAGTTAATTTTAAAATATCGAAATTCTTGTATCGATATTGTGGCTTCTATCAAAATCGATAAATCTATTTACTGTGTTGGTTATTATAATAGTTAAGTATTTATTGCGATCACTACAGTTGTAAGCCAAATAGTATAACAAAAATAAATAATTTAAAATAATATTAGAGTTTAATAAAATTTTAGAAACTGTTTAAATACATTTCTTTGATGTACGATAAGCATATTTGGTAATCAAAAAGTAAAGTAAAAATAGCGAAATTTCGAATATCGATATCGTAGCTTCTATTAAAATCGATACCTTTATTTAGAGTTTTGGTTATTATAATTTAGTATTTATTAAAATCAGTACAATTGTAAACTAAAGTTTAAAAAAAAAATTTCTTGACTTTAAAATAATATTATAATTCAAGATATTTTAGAAAAATGCTTAAATGAATTTCTTCAATGTACGATAATCAAAAAGTAAAGTTAAAATATCGAAATTTCTTGTATCGATATGGTTGCTTTTAACAAGATCGATACATTTATTTAGAGTGTGGATTATTATAAAAAAAAAAAGTATTTGTTACGATCACTACAATTATAAACTGTAGAATAAAGAAATTTTAAGACTAAAAATATAATATTCTAATTTAAAAAATTTAAAAAAATTAAAATACATTTTTCCAATGTACGATAAATGTATTTATCGAAATTGCTTTTATCAAGATCAATGCATTTAATTATTTATTTTAATCACAATGATTATAGACTATGCAATAATAATTTCAAGATCAAAAAAATATATTAAAAAATATAACACAATTTAAAAAAGCTATTTAAATAAATTTTTTCTACGTTCGATAAACGTATGTGGCAATCTAACGCATATCGATAACTAAAAAGTTATTGACCGACCGCCACAAAGAAGCCGCCAATTGTTTACAATTTTGTGTGTGCAACAAATTTAAGAAACTAATAAATAATATATATATTTATATATTTAAATCGCTTGATTTTCTGGCCAACTGGAAAGTGGAAAAATTGGAAAATGGAGCAACTACTTAGCCAGGCTAAGGCTGCAGCGGCACAGTTACATTTACAGCTGCATTTACAGTTACAATATGTAGTAACAGGCAATTTTTTTGTGTTTTTTTTTATATTTATTTTATTTTTATTTTTTTCTTTTTTTGCTTTTTTTGGGCAGCAGGTTCACAACGAACGCGGCATGCGCTGCACTTGAGATTGGGGCAAAAATGGCCTGGAAAACGGGAAAAACTGTGCAACTGGGCGCACAACTGCCACATGAAGCTGCCACATCCGAATTGGCCATGTGCCGCACGCAGCAGCTAACCAAAAAAAAACAAAAATAAAATAAAATAAAATAAAATGCAGCGCAATTGGAAACGAGAGCAAAAGTTGTTGGAGCGACCCGTAAGTCCCAATTGTTGTTGTTGTTGTTGTCTATAGTTGTTGTTGTTGTTGTTTTCTTAGCAGTTTAGCGCCCGTTGTTGTCGTGTGTCCCCGTTGCCAGTGTCCACGTACCACAAACCAACAACATTGGCCTAATGTTGCACATTGTGTGCTGATCTTGTTTATTATGCAAGAAAGCTGCCAAACTAAGCCAGCGACAAAGACAACAACAACAACAACAATAGCAACAATTGACCAAAGCATGAAAGTATACATATTGTGATTTTACTGTATAAAGCCACCCCGAAACATTTATACTCTTAGAAAGCAACGTTTATCTAAGCCGCAGCTTTTTATACCCTTGCAAAGGTCTACTAAGAAAATTTTGAATATTCGACAGATAATTCCTATGGCAGCTATAATATATAGTAGTCCGATTTCAATCAAACTTTATCACAAAGTACAGAATTAATTTCTATATCGATTTGATGAGTTTAATTCTGATATCTTGAAAATCAAAAAAGTTTTGCATAGAAAATCTGATTTTTCAGCCAATTGTTCCTATGGCAGCTATATGATATAGTGCTCTGATCTTGCCAATTTTTACATATAAAATACATACATTAACAAACTGCATTCGTGTTAAGTTTCATCAAGATGGCTTAAAGATAAAACCAAAAAGTAAGCATCGAAACAAAAGGACTTGGCTATATCAATTCTGCTTGATCTAGAATATATATATTTTACAGGGTCAGAGACGTCTGCTTCTATGCATTATCCATTTGAAGATAAAATTTAAATATTATTCTGCAAATTTATATTCTTGTCATTGAGTTTTTAATCGTTTGTTTGTGCATTACAAATTTGCATAAATTTCCAAATTTTATTTTTCATGCATATATACCTATATATATATATGATATAGTAATCCAATTTAGATCAAACTTGATCAAATTATACAAATCATAATTCTACATCGAACTGTTGAGTTTTAATTCGATATCTTGAAAAACAAAAAAGTTTTTCATACAAGCACTTTTCGACCGATTATTCCTATGGCAGCTGCAAGATATAGTGATCCGATCTTAATAAAACTAAGTGAGATTGTTCAGCACATAATCCTACATCGATCTGTCAAGTTTCGTTTTAATATTTAAAAAAACGCATTTTTCGACCGATTATTCCTATAGGATCTTCAATTTATAAGAACCGAAAATTAATGCTAGTGATCAAATTTTTAATTTAAAAAATCACGAAAAAATATTAGTTTTAGTTTTAATCACACTAAATTGCTTATAATTTCAGAATCTTTGCAAATAATCAAAAAAATTATATATATAAAAAAATATATTTATATAAATTATATAAAATATATATAACATATATATATATATATTCGAGACATTTAAAAAAGAAAAATTACAAACAATTTTTTATTGTAAATTTTAATTATATCCATTAACAATACTGAGTAAAATTGATTTTTATTTAGACTTATTAAATTGATTTTTATTTAGACTGATTAAATAATAATCAAATTCACTCAATAATTATTATGATCTTTATTTGATAGATAATTTAAATATTTTTAAATAATCCTTAGAAAATTGACTTTTTTTACCTTTTTCTTATAACAGTTACACCTCCTATAGGGGTATAAAAAAGCGTAAAAATTATAGGCAAAAAATAAAAAATTAGCTTCAAGCCGTACAATAGATTGATTTAATCTTTTTTAATTTTATGGATTTCATTATTTTGTGATCTTAAAAGTTCTTTTGTACCACATTCAAAGCCTAGAAGCTTCCCAATTAATCCAAATTCCTGGAAAAATGCATAAATTTCTTTTCATAAGTTTAACGATAATATATAATACAACAATTAAGTTTTTCAATTGGTAAAAAATTTACTATATTCTTAAATAGAATCTTTCAGTACATGCGATTTAGCCGATAATATATAGATCTTTTTATGATGTATATAGGACAGAATTCCCAAGAAAAAATATTGTAGAATTTTAAAAAATTATAAAGGAAAAAATAAAAATTCTTTATTTAAAAATATGTAAAAAAAAAAAAAAATATTTCAAACTTAAATATTTAATTAATGGATTTGTAAAATCTAATATTTTCCTCTTTTTTTTTTTTGAAAATTATTATTTTTTTTTTTCAACTAACTTTTTTTCCAGCCTAATGTACGCCCTTAAAGACAACATGACATGATCGTATATTTTTTTTTTTTTTTTAAATAAATGTAAAATTTAATGTTTTATTGTTATAATTTGATTTATTTCATTTGCTTTAAATGGCTGGAAATGCCCAAAAAAAAATCAACTTTTGGACTTTTTGTCACTTTCACATGCAAAACTTGCGCACTGCACATACAAATTGTTGAATTTGAATAAAAAATTTGTTTTTTTCTTATTGTTGCATTTAATATGCATATGACAATATACCTTTTGTTATTGTTGTTGTTGTTACTATTTCACTTTCAGTCAAAATGCACCGAAAAAAAGACAATCACGAAATAAATATAAACACCAAAAAAATCACATTAAAAAAAAACAACAACAAAACCGCAAAATGAAAGGCAACGCGTGCCAAGTGTCTTGTTATAAGGTTTTTTTTATTATTTTTTTTTTCGTTTCTTTTATTATTGTTACATATTATTATTTATGTATTTCGAATTGCGAACGATCGCCTTTTTAAGAACCGCCGATCGCGAGTGCGCACAGCGAGCAACTAGTTCCACAATGTCCCACCGTCCACACTGTCCACACCTGTCCCAATGTCCACACTGTCTCGCCTAACTGTTTACTGTTTGCAGCTACTGGAACGCCAGCAGACAACTGCAAACGGCAGCCGCGACGGCTGCTTGCTGCCTGCCAGCTGCAACAAAGTGGAAACGAAATGAAAACGAAATGGCAACGATGTGAAACACAAAAACGCAAACGCCGTCAAAAAGTGGGCGGCTGGCTGAACGAACAACAATAAAAAGTCGCGTGTAGGCCTAATTGCAAATTTTTTGTGAAACGAACTGAGAGCTGAAACTGAAAACTGAAACTGGAAATTGAACTGGAACTGTGACTGCGACTGCGACTAAAACTTAAAACTTCAAATTGTTCTGCGCGCGGCGGCAACATATGGAACTGGGTCGGGTCAAAGGGTAAGCATTTAGTTTTTAGCCAAAAGCAAGCTGTTGGCCACAAAACAAAAAAATAACGTTAAAATCTCAGATGTGAGTACACTTGAAAACCCTAGACTAATGTAAAAAACAAATTTTATAATATTAAAAAAAATTCTATATTCGACCGATCTATAATATAGTAGTCCGATGTTAATTAAGCTTGATCAGATTATACAGAATTATTTTCTATATCAATCTGGTGAGTTTGGTTCTAATATCTTGAAAATCAAAACCATTTTTCATAAAAGATTTAATTTTTCACCCGATTGTTCCTATGGCAGCTATATGATATAGTAGTCCGATTTTAATCAAACTTGATCAGATTGTGCAAATCATAATGCTATATCGAAGTGTTGAGTTTTAATTCGATATCTTGAAAAACATAAAAGTTTTTCATACAAGGACTTTTCGACCGATTGTTCCTATGGGAGATATAGGATATAGTGGTGCGATTTTTATGAAACTTGGTCGAACTGATCAGATAAGTTTACTACATCGATCTGTCAAGTTTTGGTTTTGATATCTTGAAAAAAAATTTTTTGAACCGATAGTTTCTATGGCAGCTATAAGATATAGTTGTCCGATCGGGCTGATTTTTGCATATAAGCTACAGACGTCAACAAAGTGCATCTATGCCAAGTTTTATCAATATAACTCAAAGTTAAAGCCAAGAAATAAGCATAGAAGCAGACGGCTATAGCTATATCGACTCAGCTTGTCGTCTTGATCAAGAATATATATACTTTATGGGGTCGTAGACGTATCTTCTTAGGCATTACACATTATGAGACAACATTTTAATACCCTTTTGCAAGGGCTTAAAACAATGAAAAAAAATTATAATAAATAAAAAGAAGCTAAAAATCAAGTTTATCTTTTGAACATTCAAAAAAAAAATATAAAAATTTGTTGTAAACTAATTTTCTGTTGAATTTAATCTTATTCGAACAATGAAAATGTTTTTACTTTATTTAATAACTGGTAAACTACGATATTAACGCTATTGCTCTGTTATTTTGATCTATCTAATATTATTTGAACAGTTTAAGTAACCCCAAGTTAATAAGGAAAAAATTAAATAAATTTGGAGAATTCTTTTAGATGCATACGCAACCCTAGACAAGGAAATTTTCCAATATGTTTTTTAATATAGGATGCAAACGCAACTCTAGACAATGAAATTTTCCTATATATCAATATATTTTTCAATATAGGATGCAAACGCAACCCTAGACAAGGAAATTTTCCTTTTTTTTTTTTTTTTTTTGTATTTTATAATTTAATTTTTCTGTTATTTTTCGCTTTAGGAGACGCCTTGCTAATATGTAATTTTCCTATATATCAATATATTTTTCAATGTAGGATATATCTGGGGAGAGCATTGAGATTCGGTGTGCCAAGGCATATAAATATACATTTCAATTTGCTAAAGTCTCAACCAAATTCCATTTTTTATCGATTTTTTCTAAGACAGTTGAACTCAAATTTTAAAGCAAGTTTATTTATAAAAATTTTTTAAATATATAAATATATATTAAATAAAGGAAAAAAAATTTTTTTTGTAAATGGTAAAATTTCCTTATGGAAAACAACATTTATTTTTTAATTAAGCATTTTTTTATCTCCCATATTTAATATATTTCCTTAAGGAAAATAACAAAATGATCTTCTAAAATTATTTTTTTTTTATTAAATAAAGAACACAAAACTCTAAATTTTTTTAATTAAACATTTTTTTATCTCCAATATTTAATATATTTCCTTAAGGAAAATAACAAAATGATTTTTTAAAATTATTTTTTTTTTATTAAATAAAGAACACAAAACTCTAAAATTAATTTTCTAACCATAAAAAATTAGTCTAATTTTCTATTAAGTAACAATGTAATTAAAAAATAAAAATTAAAAAATATTTTGTTATATGAAATTTAGTCATCATAAAAATATATTTAATATCGAAACTGTTTAAATATTTTCGATAATAAATATTTTTTTTCTACTCTCTAAATAGCTTAGATATTTAATATATATTTAAATGACTGCTAAATACTTTATTTTTTTTATTATTATTTTATTTTATTATTTTTCAATTTATTTTTCAATATATTAAATTGTGATTTATTAGAAAATTAGTCTTTCCACTGAATTGAACATTTTTTTTTTTGCTGCCCATTAACCTTGTTACAATGCCACATAATAATATAAATATAAAATTCCATTTTAATTATTATGTATATGCAGAATCTCCTAAACGCTTCAACAATTCTCAAGAATTTAATGCACTTCCTGTCTCAAGTCCAAAAAAAATCTTCTGTAACCCAGCTGCCACCTGCCACAAGACACATTTGTTTGGGGCAAGGTCAACTCTTGACAGCTCAAGTGGCCACCAATGAGCATCGATGGTCACATGATTGTTGCCTTGATTGTTGCGGTTCAGTGCAACTGGCTCGGAAGTGTTGTTGTTGCCCCAAGTTCAGTTGGAGGCTTCCTCTGGGGGCAACTCTGTGCAGCGTTGCAGAAAACTAGCCACTTGGGGGCATTGATATATGCGAGAATTAATCAAGACCGAATTCAACTAACTGCCGCAACAGGGGGGGGGAATTAAATTAGCGGCATGCCAACAAGAAAAAAACACAAAAAAAAGAATTTCATTGCAACTCTGACAATTCAATTGAGTTTTGGAATATTTGTTTTATTTTATTTCTTTTTTTAACTGGTTTTAGTTATTAAAATAAATATAAATATCAAATAATTGCCCAATTCTTTAATGATGATAAGCAAATGATTAAAACTGTCTTTAATTTTAAATTTTTGCTAGATCGATTTTTTTAGAAACAATTAAATCGATAAAATTACAGGTTTTTTCATTATCGATCACAAATCGTTTACAGCATCATAAAATGTAAATGATTTGATTTAATGTGTATATATTTCTGATTGTTATTGTTTATATTTTTGCTTTTGTGATAAATTTTTAATAAATTTTTATTTTAAATAAAGGCTTATTTTTAATAAATGTTTATTTTTAATAAATGTTTCATTATTTTAATAAGTTTTTATTATTTATTTAAAATTGTCCTCCTATTCTTCGATAAATTTTGTAGCTTTCTCATTGATTTTAAATCGATTTAATAATCTTGCAAATTTTATAATCGAATGCAGTTTTACTAATAATGTAGTATTATCTTTATGGGGTTTTTTTTTAATTTTCGCGTCTCTCAAATGTCATATGATTATTAATTATTTTATTAAGCCTTAAGTTATTTTTGGTTCCTGATAAATTCAAGTTCAATCGCTCTTCACCCACATTTTTATGCTCTTTTAGAAACGGGTATATATTTTATGTCAGGAAATGTGTAATGCTTTGGGGAAAATATATCTGGAACCCCTACATAATATTTATATATTTTTTTAATCTGATACATTATTCTAATGCTTTTTCTATTTGTTTGCAGAAATTATATTAAATAAATTAAAAACGGATTAAATCACTATATCATGGGAATATTCGAATATTGTGTTATTAAAGAATGTTCTTGCTATAATAAAATGTTTATTTTATAAGATATTACAATTACAAAGTCAATCACTAGTACGTTTATTATGATCTATACAATTTTATTAAATCAAAATTATAATCAGACTGCATACTATATATATATAGCTGTGATAGGAATCATTTTTCAAAAAATAGCCATTTAAAAACTTTATTTTACTTATATATTTGTTAAAAGAAAGATGACAATTCTCGCCTTTGTTATAAATATAATGTAAAATATTTAAAAATGCTTGGAATCTGAATATTTTGATGATATTTTGATGAAATCAACAGGGAAAAAATTGGGAAAAATATTTGTAATTCCTGTAATATATATTTGTATATAATATACAATTATAACATTTTGTTTTTATTATTGGTATTAAGCTTATCATGAAGCGTGGTTGTTCTTTAATGTAAATTTAAATATCATGTTCATGCTCTTGACAATAATAATGAAATAAAAAAAATCATTTGTAAAATTTAATTTTAAACAAAAATAAAAATAAAAATTAAATAAAATCCAAAAAAAAAAATGGCCAAAAAAAATTATCTTTTACATTAATAGAAAAATTGTTTTTCTAACTTATGCTCTTCCATTTTATAATCTAAGATACATATGTATATCAAATTGATATATTTTGAAAAAAAATTTTTTTATTTAGCAACGATTGTATGAAGAATGGTTTGGAAGGGTCTGACAAAAATTAATTAATCAGGCATATAGCTGCTAAATAAATAATGACAAAATGCAATAAACAATTAATGAAAAAAGAAAAATGTAAAAAACTCTTTAAAATTTGCTTGTGAATATAAGATGAATTATTTTTGTGGCTTTGAATTATAATTTTATTTAAAAAAAAAAAAATTCTTTTCAATATTTTTTTTTTGTAGGACTGTGTAATTAGACAAGAATTATTCAGCTTACCTCAAGTTGTAGCTGGAATTTTTGGTTATTTGCCCCGTTTGGGGATACCAGGTCTGGGAACAGGTTGCGATCAATTATTGTGTCAAAAAAAAAAAATAAAAAAAAAAATGCCGAATACCGAAAACCAAAAACAACAAACAATAACAAATCACACACAGTTAAAATATTCTATTATTATTAATTTTTTTGTTAAATTATACAATTTGTATTATTTCTATAGTATATTTCATAATTCATGTCATAAATACAAAAATTGTATTTTCGAATGCACTGTAAAAAACAAAACAAACAAACAAATTAAATAATACAAAATGTGAACAACATTTAACACATTTTTGTTATTAATTAAATAAATAACGGTTGATGACGTTTTCAAAGTAAATCACTTCTTTTTTTTTTGTATTTTGTCAATGGCCATTATGTTGTAAATTTGACAAATTATTAAAAAAAATTTTAATTATTTTAAATATTCACATATTTTAAACACTTTCAGTTCAACTTATTGGAAAAGTATGCACATTCTATTCACCGTATGATATCAACCAGATCTTTGTCAGTTATTAAATATATATATATTATTTATTTGCAGTGTTTGATTAATTGATTGATTGATTGATCAGTTCGTCAATTCGTTTCGTCAGCTTTGTCCGCTCATCAGTTGCACAGTGCGAGTTCACGTCAGCTCTGGCCGAATGCACAACACCGACTAATGCGACCGTCGCCCATGTGGTGATAAAGCCATAGCTCACAAGCTCTGAAACGTTTTGGCAATGGAACAAGCGCAATGCGAATTATGCTGCGATCACACTAGATATATGTATGTATGTACTACAACTGAACAGAAAGCATGTTTACGAACGGGTGAGCTATATGCATGTAATGTAATATAATCTATAGTCAATTGAAAATTTAAATAATTATATAAATAGATTTAAAAAGGTTACTAATTGATAATTTTAGTTGTGAGCGATATTTTATATATATAGTATAAGAGTTTAGTCAGCTTTTCTTAATTAAAAATCAACTTTTTCGGTTTGCCCTCGCAAAAAGCTCATTTTTCTAACGATATTTACAATATTTACCGCTATATTATATGATATTCCGATTTTGATCAAATTTATTCATATAGAGCATACTTATGATTAGTCTTCAAACGGTTGTGCTTGGTTGAGATATCTTGATAAATCCCAAAATTTTTCTTATACATAAAATTACTTTTTGTGTAATCATTTCTAAGACAACTATTACATATAGTATTTAGATATTAAACAAATTTTATTATCAAATACGAAACATGACAATACTATGACTAGTAAGTTTGCTCGAGAGTTTGCTCAACAAAATAATTTTTTAATACAAAAACTGAATTTAAAACTGATCGTTCCTATGATAACTATATAATACAGTGATCTATTATTCTTATATATTAAGATTAAGATAAGTAAGATCTACTGTGATCCACTTTTAAGTCCTCTAACACCCCAAAATCCTGAAGAAATGCATTAATTCTTATTGGGACGAGTGATTTTGATTAAATTTGGACGATTTGTTTAATAAAAGGTTTAATGAAACTGAGAATTTAAGAGCATGGAACAAAACGACTCGACTTTTATTGCTGATCAAAAATATATATATTTATACTAGATAATCCTGGCGTGCGTTGCAACTTTTCTGCTCCCAAAAATATAAAATAGAATAAAAAAAAATAAACTAATTATATTCTACAATGTAGTATACTGCGCTCCCTGATATGCAACAGCTGAGATTTTCATATGCTCTTTTCAAATGCATTTTTTACCCTTTTCCCGATATATTTGTAATAAAATTTTTCCAGATTGCTAAGCTACGATATAACAGGAAACTACAGTAAAAGTTGCAGGTTTCTAGCTTCTACCGTTTGGCCGGCTCGTGAGTCGTCAATCAGTCAGTCAGCTTGAACAGTCTTATATCAATAGATTTAGTTTACATTTCAATTTCTTATTTATAATAATTTTTATAGTTACTTCTATAGTATTATTTTAAGATTGCATTTTTATACTAAAAAAAAACTTAATAGTATTAAATACCCATAACTGGTTTTTTACTTATAACTGTGCACTGTGCAGTCTGAACGTAGCTTTACCCTTAGGCCATGCAACAAGTGGAAATGAAACGAATGTGAAACTGTCTGCAAGGGAAACGAAAGAGAGGCAGAGTGCGGCAACGGGGGTAACTGATCTCAAATATGCTAATGATAATAAACATTCAAACATTTAAGCATTCAAGTTGTTTTCTTTTTGTTGTGTTTTTTTATTTATTTATATTTTTTTGCTTTGATTTTATTCATTTGTATCAAAGTGAAGTGGGCGAAAGGACATAAAACAAATTTCAAATTTGCAAGCACTTGTCCCCAACCGCAAGCGCACACAATTTATGCAAATTTTTTATATTGTGCAATTCTCGCATTTGTTATAAGTTTTTTGAGAAATGTAAAAAAAAAAATGTATGGTATATATATATAAAGCTTGACCGACTGGTATGAGTAAAAATTGATATTTATTTTTAGGCTTTTTGCTACAATACATTTTTGTAGGCAATTATCATACAACACAATAACTTGATTTACTTATAATTTGAAATATCAAATATAAAATCTTTAAGCTTGTTTGTGTCATTGTTTGTGGAGATAAAAAAATAGATAAATAATATCTTAACTAAATATGAACATTTTAACTGACCTCTCTACCTTTTGAACTTGAGTTTTGAATTAAAATTTATATTTTCAAAAAATTCTTATTATTTAAAAAATTTAATCATAATTTTATTTACAGGCAAAATTATAATCACAGCAACAATTCAAATAAATTTACAATTTCTGAATATAATTTTTAATGGATGTGAAAAATTTTCAATATTTTATAAGCTCAATACTGCAATCCATATAATTTTATTGGCACTATACCAAATTATCCTAAAATATGGTTTTATTTATGAATTTAATTAATTATTGAATTGAAAACCAAATATTATTTATATTTAAATACTAATTCGAAATTTAAATATATACATGCGTCACATACGTGACAGTCGTACGCCTAAATGTGAAAAAAAGCTAGAAAAAAGTCAAATTAAAAAAAGAAAAAAAAATGTTAGTAACAATTCAACTGGACTATATTGGACTAATAACTTTATTGTTTATTATGCGAACATTATATTTGATTCGATCGTATAGCAACATTAATTAAAATGATCATAAAAATTGTCTAACAACATTTATCGATTTGCAGTGTTGAAGGATGAAGTATCGGAAATTTTTAAATAAACTTAATTATCGTATTTTTTATGTCTAATTTTTAAAGTCTTTAAGAATTGAGACAGACAAGGTTTAGCTATTGATGCTGATAGGAAAAACCATATATATATTTTATATGCAGATGCCTTGATTTGTTGCCCTGGCCCTATTACCAGAGACCATAAAATACTAGAAAATAATAATTATATTTTTTTATGATTTTTTGGTACATTTATTTTCAATCTTTTATAGCGTCCCCTTTTACCCTATTTAAAAGGTGCAGGATGTTAAAATAATTGTCAAAGAAAAAAACAAATAAATAAAAAATTTCAAATTTACTGTCAGGTAAAAAAGGAAATAGAAATAAATTGAAATAAAATATTAATATACCCTATTTAAAATATTATTATATTATATTTAATATTTCATAGCGTTATAATTTACAAAAAAAAAATTTTTTTTTTTTTTTAAATTTACTTTTAAACAAAAAAAAATGTAAATAAATATTTTCAATTGAAATAATTGTAGAAAGAAATTTAAAAATTTACTATAAGGTAAAAAAAAAGGAATATTTCATATAGAAAAAATTTAAAAATACAAAAAATTGATATTTCATAGAAAAATAATTGACAAATAAAACTTTTTAGAAATTTACTGTAGCGCAAAAAAAAAAATAAAAATATATTTTTTAAGAGATAAAAAAAAACTTTATAAAATTTCCTGTAAAATTTGCCGCAAAAAAAAGAAGATATAAATATTTCATAAAGATGTAATTGACAAAAAAAAATTTGAAAAAAATTACTATAAGACAAAAAAAAGAAATACATATTTCATAGAAAAATAATTGTCAAAAAAAAAAAATTATTTTAAATTTACTATAAAATTTACGGCAAAAAAAATAAATAAATATAGAAATAATTGACAAAAAAATTTAAAAAAAATTTACTGTAAGGCGAATAAAAATATATAGGTATTTCATAGAGAAATATTTGACAAAAAAAAAATTAAAATAAAAATAAAAAATAAACTGTATGGCATAAAAATTTCACTTGTAATTTGTATTTAAATTTTTGAGCAAAAAACAAAAAAACCAAAAAAAAGAAAAAACCAAACCAAAGACAGACGGAAGTCAAAGCAATAAAACAAAAAACTACGCAAATAATCGAGACAATTAAACAAAGCCAAACTGTAAAACATAACTATTAAAGCAACAACAACAACAGTAGAAACAACAACAATAATAACAATAACAATAGCAATTGCAATAATAATAAAGTTGATGACTATGACAGCAACAATTGCGAATTGATCTTAAATCAAACGTTTGTTATACTACTATAGATATAGCTATTGATATAGATAGATATATTTCGAATAGGGAATGTCTGTATATATATATAGAGCGGGGGGGGGAGGCGGCAGCATGAAGGGTGCACGGGGGGTCAACTGGGTGCGGCGCCAAAGCAAAAACCTAACGGCATCACATACATGTATCTGTATCTGTATCTATATAAATATAGTTATAGATACTTGCACTGCGTTAGATATTTTTTTTATTATTTTTTTTTTTTCTATAATTTTTTTTTTCATTTATTTTTTCCGCCACATTCTCCAAGGACAAACAACAATTTAGTAAAGTGCCCGGCGGCGTCTAACGGCATAAAGGCAGGTCCCCGCGCACCAAGTTAAAAGATTGATCTACAAAAAAAAAAAAAAAAAAATTATAGAAAAAAAAAAAATAATATATCTTATAGAGTTGCTCTGGTTGGTGGCGCTGATCTGGTTGTGTTTTGAGTTTTTCGCATTGCAAACTTTCCTTTTTATAAAACATATATACAACTTAATATATATATATATATATATATGTGTGTGTGTGTGTGTGCACAAAGTGTGCGGGCGCACATTAAAAAAAAAAAAAAAAAAAATAATAATAAAAAACAAAAACAAAAACAAAAATATAACTAAAAACCCCAAGCACAAAGCACAGGCAATGCCAATGAGGGCACCACATTAAAAAGGTGTGGCAACTCGGCTACGTTCTGCTGTATGTGCAACAACAATAACAACAACAACTGCAACACTTACAACAACAACAACAACAATTGCAACTATACGCCAACATATCGCAGTTAAAGTTAAAGTTAAAGTTACAGTTACAAATTCAAAAGCCAACAAAAATTGGCATAAAACAAAAAAAAAAATATTTTTTGTGTTGGCTTTTCAGCAGCTTGCAACAAAACTTGAAAATAATCAACTAAGAATACGCTGCAAATAAAGCAACGAAGTGTCTTATACACTCTCTAAGAATAAATATTAAAAAATAATAATTATTATCAACATTTAAAAAAAAACACTGTAGCTCTATCTAAGTTTTTTTTTAATGCCTCGATTTTTTAAATCGTTTAACTATAAGTAGATTAATCAATTATATAAAGTTATAACAAAAAAAAAGTTAAAGAAATTTATAAACAAAAAAAGTTTTACAATTGAAAAACAAAGAAATTAAATTAAAAATAAAATAAGTAAATATATATACAGTAAATATAAGAAATAAATTTATGAAATCAAATATTATAAAAAATAGAATCAAATTTATTTATACATATAACACTAGTTTACAAAATTTTTTTTTTAATCGAGGGAGCTGGGCTCTCATATACTTTTTTTTGATGTATTTTGGAATAGTGATGAACAAGGTGAATTTTATCTTGGGTGTTTTTACTAATTGCTGAATAACTATTACATTTACTGACCGATTTGGACAAATGTATACTTAAATATTCGTAAAAGAATTATCTAACATAATAAATCTTAAAAAGTATTTAAACGAATTTTTAAAATTTTTAAAGAACAATTAAAATTCAGCAATTTTTCAAAAATGCAAAAAAAGTTCACATTTTTCAACTTTGAGGGTTTCTAATGGCTTTAAATCTTATTTGATCCGTATAAACGGCATATCGTTAGAAAGAGGATACAATTATCTATTGAATTGTGTAACATTATTTAAGATCAAATAAGATCTGATGTTGATATGAACAAATAAGTCGAAAGACGGCCAAAAAAAACTAGCTATTCACGGTTTTCATTTTTGAAATCAGCGCTCGAAAATACATTAAAAAAAGTATATATGAGCCCAGTTTCTTTTTTGCTGTAATCTAGTGTTATCGATTTTGTTTTATTATTTTATCTTATCTATTATTTTTGGAATTTTATTTTCAGAGTTCAATTCAATTCAAAAAGAGATACATATCTTTAAATTTATTTTAAGTTTTTTTTTTAATAATTATAAGCTATAATAAGCTCTTTAAAAGCTTGATTATCGCCAATAATTATCGATTTTATTTTATTATTTTATCTTATATATTATTTTTTTGATTTTATTTTCGAAATCTGCGGCTCATTTTACATATAAATTAACTTTAAAAAAATCGGGTTACAAGATTTTTTTTCTAAATTAAGTAAATTTTATTTTCTAATACTAATTAACTGAGCATTTTACCTAATAAGCAATAAATTAATTTTTTTTCTTTTATAAATAAAAATATGTATTTATATAGAAGTTAAAAAATAATATTAAAAATTATTTTTTTTTCTTTAATAAATAAAAACATGTATTTATTTAAAAAAAAATGAAAAAAATATTAAAAATAAATTTTTTTTTTAAATAAAAACATATATTTATATACTCGTAGAAAAAAACTAAAAAAAAAATAATATTAAAAATTCATTTTTTTTCTTTTATAAATAAAAACATGTATTTGTTTAAAAAAAAAAGAAAATATAAAATATTAAAAATTATTTTTTTTTTATAAATAAAAACATGTATTTATATAGAAAAAACAGAAAAAAAAAAAATATTAAAAATTGTATTTTATTTTACAAAACAGTTACAAGCATCATATAAAAATTAATGCGCCCCATTAATATACAGATACATTATAGATAGATATATAAAAACAAAAATTGTTAGTATTTTGTAGTTTAGCTTGTTGTTATTATTATTATTGCTTGTAAATTTAATAACGATTGCATCGTTTTTTTATTTTTCTTCTTTTTTTTTAGCAATTTTTTAGCTCACATATCATTTGAGTGTTTTGGCTTACATTTAATTTTAGTTTTTATTTTTTTTTTTGTTTTTTGACGCTTGCCAAATCGCTTAAACAATTTATTCAAAGTGTTGGCGACAATTCACTTTTCGCTTACAATTTTTGGATACGAATTGTTTTCAATTTGAATTTGGATTTGGATACAGATTTGGGGCGCAACATTTTTTTTTTTTTTTTGGTTTTTTTTTGTCTTTGCGCAACGGCGCAGCGCCAAAATTTATGGCTTGCCACTTACCACACACAGCAAATGCAACAAGGTCAAAGCGTTTAGAACATGCGGCATGAACCCGCCGCCCCGCCCCAATCCTGTGCCACAATCCAGCAGCTAAAACTGAAGACAGGTTCGACTCCAGGCTGGAGCAATGCTGAGTCATGGCGCGGCATGCAATTGACTTTGATTTGTGGCGTGCCCCCAAGTTGCACAAATAAATCAGCGGAGCGGGCAAATGCAATTGCAAATTCCCAAGGCCGCAGCAGACACAAAGGCGACAAGGCGGGGGAGGTGATGTGGCAGGGTAGCAGGGTACTGGAGCTGCCACAAAAGGTCAAGTCAAGTGAAATTGCAGCAGAGACAAAAGTGAGAAAGCTACAAAAAAAAAACAAGTAAAAAAAAAAAAAATTATGTCAAAATTTGAATTAGCAAGTGGGAAAAATTAAAAAAAAAATTTAAAAAAAAATAAAAAAAACTAACTAACAACAATGCAATCGCATAAATTAATTTTCCTATCCGCTGCGCTGCGGAAAACGCTTTTCACTTTCGCAAATGAGACACACGATGTCAAGAGTCTTGCCTCAGATTCGACATAGAGATGCCCCAAGATGATGAACATGTCACTCGCTCAACACCCAGAATTAAGTATTTATGCAGCTGCCAAGACAGGGGCGTACTACAACAGCAGGATATTAACCAAAAGGGGGTTTCAAATATATAACAAAACAATATTTCGAAATAAATAAACTATGTTATTACTTGCTGCGTGTGGCGGGATATGTAAAAAACTGAATCTTAAAGATTAATTTTAAAATAAAAATACAAAATATAATACAATATTTTATGATGCAATATTTTTTTTTTTTTGTAGAAATATTGCAAAACTCGAAAGCTATGTCAAAACCCGGCAAAAAATTCAATAGGAAATTGTCGGAAATAATAAATGTTTGAAAATATCGAGCCGATGTAGCGACATAATCTCGCGAAGCTCGTAAGCTATGTCGAAACTCGGCAAAAAATGTATTAAAAAATAAATAATAAATAAATAAATAATAATAATTTAAAAATATCGAGCCGGAGTAACGAAATTATATGGAGAAACTCGATAGCTATGTTGAAACCCGGCAGAAAATTTATTATCGAAAAAATATTATCGACAAATATTTTTAGTAGAAAAAATTGCGAAGCCCGAAAGCTATGTCAAAAGCCGGCAGAAAATTTATTAAAACATTTTCGGGAACAATTAATGTTTGAAAATATCGAGCCGGTGTAGCGACATAATCTCGCGAAACTCGAAAGCTATGTTAAAACCCGGTAAAAAATGAATAAGACAATTTTTGGGAACAATAAACATTTGAAAATATTGAGCCGGGAATTATTTCGTTACAATAATAAGAAACACGATAGCTATGTTGAAACCCGGCAGAAAATGTATCAAAAAATTTTGGGAAATAATAAATATTTAAAAATATCGAGCCGATGTAGCGTCATAATTTCACGAAGCTTGTAAGCTTCTCCGCAGAAAATTTATTACGAAATATTTTATATAATAAATATTTGAAAATATCAAGCCGATGTAGCGACATAACCTCGCGAAACTCGATAGCTATGTTGAAACAGAATAATATTTGAAAATATAAAGCCGGGGTAATGACATAATCTCGCAAATAAGAAAAATTTTTTGATCATTCATTGAAGAGATGGAATCGATAAAGGCAAATATTTTTAGTAGAAAAAATTGCGAAGCCCGAAAACTATGTCAAAACTCGGCAGAACATTTATACGGATAAATTTGCAGAAATAATAAATATTGAAAAACATATCGAGCAGGGGTAATGTCATAATTTCGTCGCCACAATCTTGCCCACACACAATGTACTTGTGTCGTTTTGAAAGGACATAAACTCGCCGGCAGGCGATATTATGACGTTTCAAAAGTTGATGTCGTGAGTTTTTACAGTCGAAATTTAAAACTTTTTCGAGCTTATGACGCTGTTCAAAGGACGATATTGTGGCCGCTAGATTATGTCGCTATGCCAATCGCGAAAATAAAAAAATGTTTGCTAATGCAAATGTATCTGCACTCAAAATATTAAAAGGATAATTTTATATATATATTTACAGAGATATCGAGCGGCCTTTAAATTTTAATATAATTGAAAAAAAAAATTTTAAAAAAATTAATTTCCCTTTAAAGTTTGTTTTTCAGCCCTGTAGAATATAAACTAGAAGTAATTCGAATACTTTAATATTAGTTTTAATTATTGATTTATTAACAATGAACAGTAACCCGATTCGACTCTGAGATTTTTGTTTAAAGAGAATTTTAGCTTTAATCTAAAGCTTAGACAAATAATCCTTCAAATCATAGAAATTAAAACAAGTAACATCAGATTCTTATAAGCAATTAGTTTTACAATTAAATAATTTATTCCTTTAGGGGGGTTTTTGGGCTGAACTGCCCCTCTGGCTACGCCCCTGTCTGCTGCTACTTACTGTAATACATTAGAGTAATTTCCCTTTTGCGGTTTCGTTTCGTGTGTTGCCCCTTATTTTTTATTTTTTTTTTTATTTTGCGGTTTGCCATATGAGGCGCTCCCAACATACAAGTGAAAATGAAAATTCACACCCCAGACATAGACATAGACTGGGAAAATGCATTGGCAATGAGGAAAAGCGCACTCGAATGAAAGTACTGTAGCATCTAATTTTATAAATTACTTAGTACAGCCATTTATACACAATTTGTTCTTAATTATTAACAATTTGAAAAATTGCCATTTGATCTGCTTATCGGTGCTAAATGCGTTTAAATTTGGAAATATTAAAGAAACAATTATATTATTATTAAATTATAATTTTAGAGTAATGTTTTTTGTAAATAAATGCAAATTTGAAACCGATTGTTCCTATGGAAACTGAAACGATATATATATTTAAACAATTTTGTCCTGATCATTATATTAAATTCATCTGTTTAGCTTGGAGTTCTTAATAAAAATACAAATTTAACATGTATTGCAGCTCTTATAATTTTTAATTTAATTTCATTTAAATCTTCATTTAAAAGCTGAACGCAAAAAATTTATGGGCAGACATTAGATTAAGCACAATAATTACCCTTAAAATCAAATAAATAAATTAAATTAAATAATTTTAATAATAATATATTAATTAAAGTTACACCACGTTGTGACTAGCACATTCAATAATAAATTCATACTTATAGTGCTGGCAAACCCGATAAACAAATAAATATATACATAAAATAAAAATGAATAAAACTCTGAATAACATAGTTAGGCTTTAGTTGTTGCTGTTTATAAAAATTAATTTAAATTAAAGTTTTACCTGTGCTTCACAAATCTGTTTAGCAACATTTAATTTGAATTTAAACTATGGCGCCAAATAAAATTTTTTTCGCTCGTAAATTTTCTATTTCGAAAGGAAGAAACGCGCGCTCTTTATTAACAGCTGTTAAGCATAACAAAGTGGAGTAACCATAGTGCAAACAACTCTAATATTGCTCGCAGCAGTACTTTTAAAATACCAAAAAGAATTGCTGTTAAATTTAATTAATTAATTCATTGAAAAATCACATGATGCATGCAACAGCATTATAAACACAACAGAGATATGTCAAAAATCAAATGTAGATTTCAAAAGAAATTTTTATTTTTTATAAATTTTAGTTGGCGAAAGAGCGCGAGTTCGAAATTAACAGCTGTTAAACATAACAGAGTGGAGTAACCATAGAGCACACAATTCTAGTATTGCTCGAGGCAGTACTTTTAAAATTGCTGTTAAAAATATCAAATGCTGTGTCAAATATCAAATGCAGTTTTAAAAGGTAATTTAATTTTTTACATTTTAGTTGGTGAAAGTGAGCGAGTTCGAAATTAACAGCTGTTAAGCATAACAGAGTGGAGTAACAATAGAGTATTGCTCGCAGCAGTACTTTTAAAATACCAAAATAAATTGCTGTTAAATTTAACATGTCAACATATCACATGATGCATGCAACAGCATTATAAACACAACAGAGATATGTCAAAAATCAAATGGAGATTAAAAATGATTTTTAATTTTGTAAACTTTAGTTGACCGTGCATTTGCTTTTAAACGCGTTTTACAAGTTAACTTGCTGCTGATTTGCTGGACACAGTTTGGAGTTTAAAAACCAATAAAAATCACCTAAGAACCGAATTAAAAATTATTCGAAAAGATGAACAATCAAAGTCCAGTTTTTTATAGCGCCGAGGAAGTACGTCGCGTGCTCAACTGGCCAATGGTAAATGAGGCGGTCGAGGCGGCCCTCAAGGCCGTCGTCGAGTTGCAGAAGGACGCCAAATCTGAGCAACAGGATCATGTGGACAATTCATATGTTTGCCAGCCGAAACGCAGCTTCACTGTTACAGCCAAGGATCCACGCAAGATGCTGCTGACAATGCCCGCATTTGTGGGCAATTATCATTTGACTGCAGGTGGCGCCGGTGGCGATGCAACAAATGTGCCACGTTCAACATTGGCCTGCAAACTGGTCACATCGTTCAGTGGCAATCGACAGTTGCAGCCACCGCTGCCAAGTGTTGCGGCCAATATACTGATGTTCAATACGTCAACTGGGGATTTGGATGCAGTTATGGCTGCCACAGATATTACCACTTGGCGCACTGTCTCCGCCTCTGTGGTGGCCACCAAATATTTATATTTTCGCCGCTTTGGTCCAAGCGCCGAGCATGATTTGCCCATCAATGTGGCCATTGTGGGCTGTGGCGCCCAGGGGCAGTTGCATGCGTCTGCCATGTGTGCCAATTTCCAGGTACAACAATTGTATCTATATAATCGCACCGAATCCCAGGCTCTTCAATTGGCCGAACAATTGCGTCAACAATTCGAGTTGCCAGAGATCAAGGTGTGCAGCATGCCCCATGAGGCTGTCCAGAATGCGGATGTTATATGCATTGCCACCTATTCACCGGAAGCTTTGATTCATGCCAAAGATTTACGCAAGAAGCGCTCTCTTCATATCAATGGTGAGCATTAAGAATTCAATTTGGATTAATTATAGTTGTAAGTGTTTCATTTAACATTCCATAATGCGTTCGTCTGTTAATTATCTAATCTTCAATTTTGTTAATTCTTCTTATCAGTTATCGTTGTGACAGAAAATTTTAATTGTGTCAAACTTTGATAAAGATATTCTATTTCCAGCCCATAGTTCATACATGTCTGTACATTAGGGCGGCTCAATTATTTTTTTTCGCAAAAAGCGTTCACCAGAATCGCAATTTATGGTGAATTCTAAGGAAATTTCACCGTAAATTTATTATGCTAAAATAGAAAATGCAAATGAAATTATTAATATTTGATTTGATTTAATAAGTGCGATTTGGTTCATTTTAATAATATGTTTAATATTTATTAAAATACGTTTACAATTTTCTAAATGCATGGAAAAATCATAGAAAAAACTAATTCAGGATGCAGGATCCTGTAAACAGATTAAACTTTTGTTTCAAATATTTATAAAAAAAAAAACTTCAGTCGAATTTCTATTTTTCGATCAAAAAAAAAAAAAACAAATTTTGTGAAATAATAATTAAATTGTCAATATTTATTTTGAGTTAATAAGGCCGATTTGGTTCATTTTAATAATTTGATTAATATTTATTAAAATTGTCTTCCTAATAATTAAATTTCAATTTTTATTTTAAAGTTGAATATAAAAGTTATTTTTCATTTTACTTTATTTCACAGTTTTTTTTTTTTGGATTGAAAAATAGAAGTTCAAATTTAATTTTTTTATAAATATTAGAAATTTTCAATTTTTATTTTCGGATCAAAAAAAGAGTTATTTCCAGTTTTAATAAGAAAAAATTCCATAAATAATACTTCCCCATAATATGTATAAAAAAAAATTAAAATAGTTTCGATCTTCCATTCCCAGCTTTCGCTAAGCATAAAAATTTTAGTTTTTTTTTTTTTTTTAAAGTTCTTTTTAGATATTTTGATATATTTAAGGTATTTAAAAAAACAATAACACATTTTCCAATCATATTGAACTCAATTCGGATTTATCTTTTTACAATAAATCTTAAAAATATTTGTATTTTTTTATTAGCCACATCATTTTTTTTTTTAATTTGAAAAATTGAGCCGAACAAGCCAAATACATGGCTTTAAGGCTCATTTAAGTGGCAGTTAACAGTCTAAAATTTGAAATATATATCCTTAAGACTTCCAAGAAAATTTTGACATTAAAAACAAAGTAGGCGTGGCATGAGAAAGGGCGTAATTTAATGATCATACGCAAAATATCGCTTGTCAACACTTTTAAGATTTATCAATTATATTATTATATTTTTCACATTCTTTTAATACTTTTTTTTTGTGTTTTTAGCTTCAAAATTTTTTGAAATTTATGTAAAATTTTTTTTTCTTTTTGCATCAGTTAAGCTAGAGCCTAACTAACGCCCCTTAATCGAATTTTATAGTAATGCTAGTTAAATTTAATATTTATACAATTTTTATTTTATTAGACGTTTTTTGACCTGAAAAAATTTACCCGCCCTAATGTACATATATATATTCTTGTTCAGCATCTATTGCTGAGTCAATATTGATATACTTTTTCTCAGTTATAAAGCTATCTAATGAAACTTCACACTGATTCTTCATTTTGCTCTAAAGTTAAAAATAACTCAAGCAAACTTATCAGTTCTTAGTTTTCATAAATATAAGGTTCTCAAATTTTATCACTATCAAATCAATCGAAAAATAAAAATAAAACAATCAAACTGATCAATTTAAAGTCTAATTATGATTTATACATAATCTAAGCAAATATTAATGATTGTTTCTAAATTCATTTTGTAGTATAAAAAATCTTTTTTGCTTTGCAAAATACCACAAATAAATATATTAAATTTAAAGATTAATGAATATTCTTGTAATCTATTAAATTTCGAGATTTTAAAAGATGAGTTAATTTTTTAAAATTGGTTTCTTTTATAGTTACTATACACATATTGAGCAACCTATTAATATCTCTTAAATCAAATGAAATTTCCATTTAAAAAATATATTTTTCTATAACAAAACTAAAACTTGAATAAATATTTACAGCTGTGGGCGCCGGTGAGGTGCACTTTGGTGAGGTTGCCGCTGACATCTATGAGGAATCCTTGCTCTATGTCGATTGCATGGCCAATGCCCAAAATGAACTACACGATTTGCCCAAACAAATTAACAATGAATTGGGCCACGTTATAATCAATCAACTTTATCCACCTGAATCGGCGCTGACCATATTCCAATCAATGGGTAAGTATTATTAAAAAATCTTAATTATTATTATATTTATTTTTAATTTTGTTTTTTATTTCAGGCATGGCCTCGGAGGATGCTTGTGTTGCTGAGGCCGTACGAATGGCTCTCATGCAACAAAAATAAAAAAAAAAAACATTCCACAAATGCAGATGATAGTACAAATATGTTGTATATTATTGCTGAAAGCTAAATAAATATAGCACAAATTGTTAACTTGTTAATGTATATAAATATTTGTATTTAAGCTAATAATTTTATATAGTTAATTTAAATTATGAAACTGGAAATTTCTTGAATCAGCACTAAAAATATTTAATATTATGGCAAGTTTGTAAAGATATGAGCAAGTATATATGTATCCTGTTCACCCAGTTCATAAATTAATTAAAGAATGATTTGCCTAGCTCAACGAATCATTCAGATTTAGTTCAATCGAACGAATCTTTGTACTGAACGAATGAACTAAAAATTCTGATTATTGTTCATTCTATTCATTTAAGTTCCATTTTTGTTCATTCTACTCATTTGACTTCCATTCTAGTTCACTGATTTGAATCCCAGACAATTTTTTAGACTAGCATGAAGTTAAATCTCAAAAAAAAAAAAAACAAAATAATTATTATTTTTTGGCTTTTAAGCATATAAATAATATTATAATTAATATAATTTTTTACTTATTCTTTTTCTATATTTTATTTATGATTGTTTTTCTGTTAAATTGTTAAAGAGGTCTAAAAAAATTATTAGTATTTTTATAAATGATAAAAGTATAAATATTTTATATTTTAATTTCAATAATTATTTTTTGCTAAATTAGAGATTCAATTAAATTTAAAAAAGTGTTTAGAAATATTAACACAACGGATAATTTGACTGAATGATTTCGCAATTCAAATCAGTTGAACAACATTAAAACTCAAATGATTTGAATGAACGAGAATGGGTCTCAAATAAAGGATTAGTTCGTTCAGTAGGAATCGAACTACTGAAATTAATCAATGAATTGAAATAGATAGAACAACAACAGAAATATTAAAATATATTTTTATTTCAAAGTAAATATAATTTAAGTAAAAATTGTCTAAAAGTGATTACTTCAAATTTATTATTATATATTGAGAATTATATAAGATTTTACTCAATATTGATTGCAATACCAAGTGCAATTGTAGCCAGTTCATTGTAAAATTCTTTGTTGAAAAACTTCGATTAATTTTTCAGAGTAGAGCAAAAAAAATTGGGACTTTAAGAAACGAATATTTCCAAAAAAAAGTGAAAAAAAAGTGAGCTTTAAACAATTTTTAGACTGTTTAAAAAAAGTTGTTTTAATATGATTTAAAGGAGTTTAAACAGGTGAAAAAATATTTGATATATACTCACACAAGCAGTGCATTTTAAAGCAGGCCAAGCAGTGCTTTTTAAAGCAGCTCAAGCAGTGTATTTCTATTGGAATTCTAAATATGACAATCAAAATTTTGAGATTTATGTTTAATATTTAAATAAACCTGAAATATCAAAAAAATATATATACAGAACTCACATAAAATTTTATTTTTTTTTTGGTGCTATAGAAACTTAGCATTTACCTGTTTTTAAATACCCTTTAAGCACAATTTTTTTTATATAAAATTAAATATTTGTAGCCCTTAGTTTGTCTCTGAGTTTAATGAGGCTTATAGAATTTTATATAAGCTTAGTATTTACCTGTTTTTAAATACCCTTTAAGCCCAAATATTTTTATATTTTTTTTTTCTTCAATAAAAAACAGTAAAATATTTTTTGTAAATTTTTTTTTTTTGTTTTTGTAATCATTTTAGTATTTTTTTATTTTCAATGTTTTCTTGTTTGGTTTTCTTTTTTTTAGTTTTGTCTTTTTTTTTTTGGTTTTGTTTTATTTTTTTTTTTTGTTTTTTTCAGTTTTGTTTTGTTTTTGTTTTTTCAATTAATTTATTAATTAATTTTGTATGTTTACTTATTAATTTAGTATCTGGTTTTTTCTTCTTTTTTAATCTTAGCAGTGTCATCATTTTATCAGCTCAAATGTCTGCTGAATCCCAAACTCCCTCGATTTTTTCACACATCCAATTTGCATATAGCATATATATATATATATATAATTTGATATACATATATATATATATATATCATATAGCTGCTGTTTTTAGCCTTTAGAAACGCGGCCTAGTGGGAAGTATTATAATATTTTAATATTTTTTTTTAAATTTTTTGTTTTTTTTCTGGGTTCGGTTGGCTTTGGGTTTGTCACACGATCTCTAAGCCTACACTTGAATGCCATATTTATGTTTAAATAATTTTTTAGCATAACTATTTAAATAATTTGTTTATATAATATACATATATATGTGTATATATGCATATTCAGTTTTTGGTTTTTTTTTGTTTGTCAAGTATTATAATTATTATAATAAAATATTCAACAAATAATTTTTAATTGGGTTTTCTGTTGTTTTTTATTTTTTAACTTTTTTTTTTTTAGCTTTTTCCGCTGCAAAATGAGACACCAGCTGTGTTGTTGTTGATGGGTTTAAAGTATTTATATTTTGATTTGTTTTTAATTATTATTATTAGTTAGTACTATTTAAACACTTAATAGTTATTATGTTTTATATTATGCCTTGATTTTGGGTTGCCAAAAAAAAAAAACAAAGAAAGAAATCTAAAAAAAAAAAAAAATACTAAATTTAAAGAAAATAAAAACACAAATATATATATTTTTTTTGTTGTAAACATTTTGTTTGTTTTTATTTTTGTTGTTGGTTTTTTTTTTCACTTTTTCTCGCAGTTTCGGGCCAAAACCAAAACCGTGTAGATTTTTAAAAAAATAATAATAAAAATAATAGTTTATCATTTTTTAAATATATATATATATATATACATGTATATACATATATATATATATATATATATATGTATGGGTGTGTGTATGTATATATATAATTTAAAATGTGCATTTTACATATAGATTCGCTTTTGCTGTTTTGTTTTCTTATTTTTTTTTTGTTTAAATTAAAATAGTTGTAAATTTATAGTTACAAAAAAAAAATTGTTGTATTTAATAGTTATATATGTATATTTATAATAATAATAAATTGTTTTGTATAATTATATAATCATAGTATATATAGTAATAATCAATTATTTAAATTACATAATTTATATATATATATATATTGACGACAAAATGACAAAGAATAAAAAAAAAAAAAAATTATTTAATCAAACTTAAATTTAATTTCTGTTTAATTGTTTACTAAAATTAAAGGAAAGTACGCACGTACAAAAATTGTTTATTTTTATTTTTAATTTTTTTTATTTTTATTTTTATTTATTTTTTTAGTACGCATTTGTTGAAATGGTTCACGTTTATTTTTCTCTGTGTATTTTTTTTGCTTTTGCCAACATTCAAATCATTATTTTTTTATATTTTTCTCGGCTGTTTAATTCTTATTAAATTTTTAATTATAGGCATAGATTAATTAATTAATTAATTATTATTATTACATATATGTATATTTAATATTTACAGTTTTTCTTTGCTACTTTTTGCTCTTTTATAGGGATTGTTGTTGTTGTTGTTCTGCTTTTGCTTTTATTTTTTTTTTTTCTTCTGCTCTTGATTTCGCTCTCTCTCTGTCTGTTTTGTCCAATTGTTTTTGTCTCTGTCTCATTCGCTTTTTTGCAATATTTTATATTTACTTTTTAGCGCTTCTAAAATCTAAATTTATTTTCAATTCTTTATTTTTTTATATATTTTTTTAGACTAAAGAAAAAAATGTGTTTTTACTTGATTTTTGTTTTTGTTTTTCTGCATTATTTCTCTCTGCCTAACTCTTTCTAACTAAACTTGCTTGCTCTTTCGCACTTTTTTGACTGCGGCTTGGAATTTTTGTTTTTTTTTTGTTGCCCCAACACCTGCCCCTGCCCCCAAACCCTTCCCTAACACCACCCAAAAGCCCGCCCCGAAACTTATGTATATCAAAAATTGTGTGTCATCTCTTTATACCCCCTCTACCACCCACCCACCTCTCTCACCTCACCCGCCGCAGCAAAATCGAATCAAAACTTTTTTTTTTAGGCAGATTTTTCTTACTTTTCCTTTTTTTCTTCTTCTTGTATATATATATACCTTATATATGGGAGAGCTGTGTTTTTTTATGTTTTTTGTTTTTTTTTTTTTAATACATATAGATCTCTATATATTATATTGAAACATTTAGCATGGTACTGTGATTTTTTTTGTTTTTTCTCATAAATTTAAATTGGTTTTTTTTTTGTTTTTTTTATGTTTTTTTTTTCTTCTTTAATAATATATTTCTATTAATATGCCTTGTGATATTAATATTTAATACATTGTTTTTTTTTTTCAATTACAATTATGGTTTTTTTTTTGTTGTTTAAAATTAGAAAAAAAAAACATTATGCATATATATATATATATATATATATATATGTAATATATATAAATTAAATTTTTCTTGTTTTTTGTTTGTATCGTTTATATTTAATAAAAACTATTACAATAAAGTTAATTATTATTATTAATATTATAATTAATAAGAAGTAATTTATATATATATATTTTATGCAAGTTTATATCTATATATATATAGATAGTCCATATATATATATATAAGTTTTATTTTATATTTGTTTAAGAGTACAACGTGTTGAAAATGTTTTTTTTTGTATTTTTATTTTTTGCATACTTTTATTTGTTTTTGCTTTTTTTTGGGCATATAAAAAATGTAATTTTTTGATAAACATTTTCAACTATATTTTTTTTTTATTTATTTAATTTGTTAATTGTAATATTGGGTTTTTGTTTTTGCTTGTTATTATTTGCTTTTGTTTGCCTATTTGTTTTTTTTTTAACTTTTGCTTTTGTTTTCTAGTCTGGCAAATTTTTTGCGTTTTTTTTTGTTGTTGTTGTTTGTTGTTCAGCTTGTGTGTGTGTGTGTGTGTGTGTTGTGTGTGTGTGTGTAAATCCAAATAAAAATTTTGGACATCAACGATTTTTTTTAAAATTAAAATGCAACAGAATTTTGATACAAAACAAAACACATCATTTAAATGCCACAAAACATTGAAGAAAAAAAAACAAAAAAAAAAAACAATTTTTTTAAATAGTTTTGCATTTAAAAATTATTTATATTGTTGTTGTGTGTGTGTGTGTGTAGCATTAAAATATATATATATATATTTGAAAAAAAAATATAAAAAAAATTGAATCAAATAAATTGTATATTAAAATATATTTTTTTATATATATATTTAGGTTTATATAATGATGTTATTGTAGGGTTTTTTTTTATATATATATATTAATGTGTGTATATATATGTTGTATATTAAGGCAAAGTAAAGTGTGTGCGTGTGTGTGCGTGTGTGTGTGTGTGTGAACAACAAGCCAACAAAAAAAAAGCCAAAAAGTTGAATTTTTCTTCTTATTAACATTTACATATATATATAATGTTATTTATAAGCAATGTTAATGCTCTGCTCTGTTATTGCTGTTTACTGTTACTGTTACTGTTACTATTACATTTTTTTTATTTTTTGTTTTTTTATTTGTTTTTTTTAATCGTTAACTGTTAAATTGCTTTTATTTTTTGCTCTATTTCAAAAAACTACGTTAATTGCTTTTTTTATTAATGTTTTTTTCTTTTCCTCTTCTTCTTCTGCTGTTGTTTGTTGTTGTTCTATTTGTTGTTAATACAAAGTAAATTTAATTTTTCTGATAACATTTTGTTTTGTTGTTGCTACGTATCAGCGTGTGTGTGTGTGTGTGTGTTTGTTTATAACTAATTGCTAATTTACATATTTTTTTTTTGCTTTTGCGTTTTTCTTTTAATGTATATTATTATTATTATATTTATATTTAATATTAATATTAATATTAATTTTATGTTGCTGCTTTTTTGCTGTACTGGTATTTTCTTTTTTCTTTCTCTTTTTCTTTTTCTTTGTTTTGCTTTAACAAAAAAAAAAAAAAAAAAAAAATTTTACACACATTTTATTCTCGCTTTCTCTCTCTATTTATCTGTTGTTTCTTTTGTTTTGTTTTTTTAGCAGCCTTTTTTTTTAAACAATTTATATATCATGTAAATTCCATGCAATTTCGACAGCATTTGCTGCTTTCTGCTTTCTGCTTTTTCTGCTTCTTTAACTTATGCTTTTTGCTTTTTTTTCTTGTATTACTTTTATCAGCGTTTGTCTCTTTTTCATGTTCATTTCTGTTTTTTCCTTTTTATTATAAACCCAAATTCTCTTCTCGCTCTTTTCTCTCTTTGCTTTCTTGCTTGCTTTTTATGTCTGCTTTGCTTTGCTTTGCTGTTGCTTTTGCTTTTTCTTGCTTTGCTTTTTTTGTTTTTTTCGCTTTACGCTTGGTTTTATCACATTTAATATATAATATATATATATATATATATATGTTAAATATATATATACGCTATATACACTATATATATATATATATATATATATATAAATCGTAATATATATATATATATATATATATATATATGCACATAGTTTTTGTTTGCTTTTGTTTTTTGCTTCAATGGAAATTCTTCGTGTTTGTTGTTTGTTGCAACAACAGCCGCAGCAGCAGCAGCAGCAACAACAACAGCAGCGGCAACATTCTTCTGTTTCTGCTTCTTCTACTTCGTTAACTGTATTTATTTATATTTTTTTTGGCAGTGTTGGTTAACGTCCATTGTTGTTTTATTAGCAGCAACTTTTCATTTTTATTTGTCTCTTTAGAGCAACTCCTGCTGCAGCAGCAACAATTGCTGCTGCTGTTGCAGCTGTGCCTGCTGTTGCAACTGCTGTTGCTGCCACCGTTTATACATGCCCAAATAGGTGCGTGTTGCTGTTGTGCTGCTGTTGCTGCTATTGTTGCTATTATTGTTGGTTGTTGCTGCTGCCACCAATGTTGTTGTTGGCATTGTTAGCATTGGCAATTGCAATTGTTGCATATGCTCCAATGTTGTTGTTGACGTGGTGTTGGTGTTTGTTGCTGCTGCTGCTGCCGCTGCTGCTGGCGTCGTCATCTGTTGCAACTTATTGTTATATTGTGTGGCATCCATAACAGTTTCATAGCAATATGCGGCAGCTGCGGCATCCATAAATGTTGTTGCATAATAGCTGCTGTTGCTGTTGTTGTTTCTGCGATTATTATTGTTGTTGTTGTTATAATTGTTGCTGCTGCTGCTGTTGTTCAAGTGTATAATAATGTTGTTATTATTGTTGTTGCAAATGCTACGCTGCTGCTGCTGTTGCTGTTGTTGGTGTTGCTGTTGTTGCTGATGTTGCTGTTGTGCCGCAGCGGCGGCAACGGCGGCGAATTATGAATTTGAATTACGTTTAGTTGGCAGCTAGGACGAGCTAGATTGATTCATATTTCCAAACATGTGGGCTGAGAATGATGTTTGCCCCGCCGAATTAGCTTGCGACGTGGACGATTGTTGCTGCTGCTGTTGTTGCTGCTGTTGCTGCTGCTGCTGCTGTGCCTGCTGCTGTTGATTTAATGAGCCACGCCCATGCTTCGGTATCGGCGGCTGTATATATTCATGTCGTGCCAATGCGAACACATCCATGCGATCCTCCTTGCGATATGCCAAACAGCCGCGAATGAAACTCTGAAAAAAAAAAATAAAAAAATTAAATTTATAAAATTAATTAAAATATTTATTTAAATTGTTGCTAGATTTATAAAAACAATCGATAGTATTGTTGGCATAATTATGTACTTTCTAAAAAGAATTTCTAGTTCTGTATTTTGTGCAATTTTTTTTTTTACTTCGTCGACCGCACGACTGCTTCAAGCACTTTTCGTCGACCGAATCGCAATTTACAATTTATCTTATTTAGCTATTTATTTATCCATTTATTTATTTATCTATCTATTCATTTATTTAATTATATATTTATCTATTTATTTAACTATTTATTTATTTATTCTCGCGTAGCTCAAAATATCATAATATTTCCTAATTTCAGTGAAATAGAAAAAAAGCCTAAAAAAAACTACACAAATTCGATATATTAATGACCCTGAACCAGGGGAATATTATTTGCCAGTCCGGCCGGTTATTTATTTAATTATTTTGTTTTAAGGACGAGAAAGTATTTTTAATAAAAACTTGATTGTTAATCTTAAACTTTTGTAGAAGTCATGACAAATTAAACATGGAGAGCAATTGTGAGTACTTTTATATCAAATAAAAACAGAATAAAACTACATAAAAATAATTTGATTAGAAAATTCAGCTCGATATTTAAAAACCGCATTATTTAAAGAAAATTCACTATTGTTTGCTCGGCAAAAATAATTTAAAAAAAAATTAATTGGGAAGGGTTGGCACAGCCAGAATATAGTTTCCGACCTTACTACCTCAGATTATCATTTGTTTTGATTTCCATAAAATTCTTTTAATGCACAAAACATTCAATTCTGATAAGGCTCTTCAAAATCCACAAATTCTATGAAAAATTCTACGAGTTTAAAATTATAGAGCTTCTTTAAAGATGACTAAAATGGAACAAACACAAAATGTTCAATAAATAATTAATTAATGCCTACTCTATAAATAAAAAAAATCAGCTTTGAATTTAATGAAAATAAATTAGACATGATTTTCTTGCCAATCCAAATATATTACATTCATAATATATTGTTTGTAAAAATGTGAAAAACAATTTAGAATTGATTTATATATAGCTCAAAATATATTCAGGTAATTCTATAATTATATAAATATATATTTGTATGACTATGACGATTACAATCGTCAGCGATAGAATAAAATTTTTGATTTTATATACAACTTATACAGAGAGCTCATAAGGAAACTTTAAAAACGTTTCGTTACTTTGAAAAAATTAAATAGTTTGTATACAAAAACTTATTTTTTGACCCCAACATTCCCAATTGAAGACATCAAATTTGACTCGATTGTAGAGTAAAATGCATCTTTGAGCTGGCCTACAATAATTTTCTTTAAACTAAAACTTATTTTCCAAAGGATTGTTCCGTAAAGTCAGCTATATAGTAGATATTTACCAAACAATTGATGTGTCTATATCGAATAAACTCTTGATGTTGATTTAGAAAATTTATACACTTTTATGGGCTTGCGAGCTGAGAAGTTTTTCTTCAATTATTTTACAAAATAATAAATTAATAATATAATATACTTGTCTGGGATTATTACTATTTAAATTTGAATTTTTAAAATTATTCATTTACTTTTATAAAATATCGATTATTAGTTTTTTAATTTCGATTATGGTTTAAATAGATGTGAGGAGCTTGGAAATGCAACTCTGAAGTATGAAATGGCAAAACGACGTTTGAGTAAGAACAGCGCAAAATTGACAAAAATATAAAAAAATATAAAAAAAAAAATAAATAAAAAAATATTTAAAAAAATATTTAAAAAAAAAATATCAAAAAAAATATAAAAAAAATATAAAAAAAAAAATAAAAAAAAAATTTAACCAAAAAATCATTACAAAAATATAATGTAAAATAAAATAAAATATAATTTCACATTATTAGCTGTGCAACAACACAAAATTCCTCTTTAAATACTATCGATTGTTATTTTTACAGCTCTAAAAAAAATATATATATTTTCAGAGTTTTTACAAATTCTCTTGGAACTGTTTTACGAACCTTTGCCTCATTGGAGACAGTTGGCTTATTGGAGAACTGCACTTCGGTGGCCTTCAGTATGGTATTCTCTTCCAGAATTGTAGCCTGCGATTGATTGTGACCAAAGGGCTTTTTGCCATATAAACATTGATAGAATATCACGCCCACACTCCATACATCCACTTTTGATGAGATTTTCGGTGGATTTTTGCCAACAACAAAACACTCGGGCGGTAGATACCTAATATAAATAGAATAAAAGTATATTAATTATATATTTAATTGTATTTTTATTCAAAAGCGATTTGTTTGTTACCAATAGGTGCCCGCGCCTTGAGATGTTAAATCCATGCCATGATCTGGATTATAATTCTCATCGTCCATCACTTTGGATAAACCAAAATCTGTTATTTTGATTTCGCCACAAACATTGCCCTCCGTTAACAATATATTGCCCGGTTTCAGATCATAATGTATGACAGGCGGTTTAATCTCATTTAGATACTTGAGTGCAGATACAACCTGAAATAAAGAAAGTAGAAAAAGATATATATAAAAATATGTTTTTATAATTTACTAAAAAATAGAACAGAAAAATAAAACAATTATTTTCTTATATATTTTATTTAAATTCTTCATTCTTTAAGGTAAACGTTTACGAATAATTGCATAAAAAAGAATTGAAAAACATTACATTTTATTTATTTATTTTTATTATTTATTTATTTATTTTTATTATTTATTTTTATTATTTATTTTTTTTTATTATTTATTTATTTATTTTTATTATTTATTTATTTATGTTTATAATTTATTTATTTATTTATAAATGCTTCAAAAAATATATTTAAATGTGATTTTTTTGTTAGTTTTCAACTTTTAGCAAAACGTTTACGAAGAAAGAAATCAAAGAAAATATCAAAAAAGGGTTTTCTTTTGTATTAAAACATACAATGAAGCTTCAGAAAACATTACTTATTTGATTTTTACTTTATTTCCTAGTATTATTGATAAAATGAGGCTTTTAATAAAACGTTTACGAATGAGGAGACAAAAGAATTAAACAAAAAATAAATTGCTTTTGAGCAAAAAATTCTTGTTAATTTAAAATATAATATAAAAATTACATTTATAATTTAAATTAAACGTTTTTTATTAAACGTTTACGAATGAAGGCACAAAAGAATTTAAAAAAAAATTAAATGCTTTTGAATTAATGAACAAAAAATTAAAAAGATATTTAAAAATTAAAATCACATTTATAGTTGAAAATAAACCTTTTAATTAAAACGTTTACGAATATTTGAATAAAGAATTAAAAAAAAAAATATATTAAATTTTTAATTTATATTTTAATACAGACATTTAAGTTTGTTTTTTTTACTTTATTCTTTTTTTTTTTTTTTTGCTTTATTGAACAACGTTGCGTTTTTATTAAAACGTTTACGAATATTTAAATGAAGAATTGACAAAAAAAATCAAATTTTTAATTTATATTTTAATACAGACATTTAAATTTATTTTTTTTACTTTAAGATTCATTTTTTTTTTTGCTTTATTGCAAAAAATTGATTTTTTTTTTATTAAAACGTTTACGAATATTTGAATGAAGAAGAATTGAAAAATTTTTAATTCTTATATGGAAAAAATACAATAAAAACACTTTCACTCGATAGAATTAAATATTGAATTTAATTCAATGTAAATCATTTATTTGAAGTCTTTTTAAATCTTCATTATATTTTTAATACATTTTTTTATAATTTATATTATTATTATTATTGTTTGCAACTCACCTGCATTATTATCGAGCGCGCCTCACGCTCGGGTATAGTCTTATGTTGCTTTAGATAAAAGTCAAGATCATGTCCATCACAATATTCCAAAACGGTACAAAATGAATTCGCATCAATCTCAAATACATCATAGAGCTTCACCACACGCGGATGATCCAGCGCCTTGTGTATATTATATTCCCGCAAGGCGTGCCTAAAGTTTTTATTAAAAAAAAATAAATAAAAAAATAGAGAAAATGATGATTAAAAATAATGTTTGAAAATCAATTGTTGAGATGGACTCTCTACTCTCTACTCTCTATTTAGAAAACCCAGAACTAGCGATACTTTCAATAAAAATTCTATTCTATTTTATATATTAAACTAACGAGATAAATTTCTAGTCTAATTTATGTTAAATGCAATTCTGTTATTGCAATGTTAAAGCCATGTTAATTAACAGTTTGAACATAGCCTTAAAGCTTGAATTAATTAGAAATTATATTTATTATAATTTATTATAATTCTCTTCTCTCACTTTTTCCCTCTCTACACATTTATTTGCTCTAGCTCTATTGTTGAATCTTTCTTTTCTGTTATTGCCATGTTAAAGCCATGTTAATCTTTCTTTTCTGTTATTGCCATGTTAAAGCCATGTCAATTAACAGTTTTGCTATTTCTAACCATTTGGAACATAGCCTAAAAGCTGTAGTTAATTGGTAATTATATATTTATTATAATTCTCTTCACTCTTTCCCTGTCTATCATTGAATCTTTCTCTTTTCTGCTCTTTGCTCTCTGTTCTTCTGCTTCTTCTACTCACTTGATATAATTAGCTTTCTTATCCTCCTTCCAATCCTTGTTTAATTGGTGCACCTTACATGCGACATAGCGTTGCTCCTTGAGGTCAAATGCCTTGTGCACCTCGGAGAAGCCGCCCTTGCCCAACAGCATTAATAACAGATATCTATCATTCAGCACAGGATGATTGTTAAAGCGGGACTGTAAATAAATTAAATTAAATACGGATTAATCAAAACAATTTATTAAAGTTTATAGAATAAATGTACATAATATAATTTTCATAAATCAACGATCATTTTGATTGAAAAGACTTAGGAATAAACGCACATTTAATTGTATATAAACAATTGATACTATGATTGATTGATTGATTGATTGATTGGAAATTTTAATCATCTATTATTTTCTAAAAAAAAAAAAAAAAAAACACTTGGTAATGATTATAATTATATCTTTTATTTTATTTTATTCATTTTAATCATCTATTATTTTATATAAAAAAAAATAAACACTTGTTAATAATTATAATTATTTCTTGATTTTTAACAAATTGCATTTTTAAAGTTATAGCTCAAAACGTTAGAATAATTTTTAGAGCGAAAAAATCATCGTTATCGTTGCTATCGATGACATTGTGCAGGGTTGTCATCTCATGCTTGGAATAGAGATGGAATCAGAATCAGAATCGAAATCGCGTGGAAGCCGAAAGATTTCGTAAAAGTGCGGAATCAAAACGATTTCTAAAAAAAAAAAAAAAAAAAATGTCCTAACGGGATTTGTTCAAAATTCCGATATTATTAGAGGGACCCAAAATATCTTTTCGTTAAAAACTTAAATTTTTAGCATTGTTATAAATAAAAATGACAAAGAAAAAAAAATCTAAAGCAAATTAAGCTCTGGTATTTATTTTGCTAAGGTGACCATATATGGTCACTCTAAAAGAATTGTTTAAAGAGTTGGTTTTTAATAAAGTTTATCTAAAATATGAATTTAAATCTCCCTTTTTTTATTTTATTTTTATTTGAAAATTTTGGACTGCGGTAAAATTTTGGATCGGCAGGACGGAAAAAAATATCGGAATAAATTTTGGGAATATTCTACATTTTGATATTTCATTTCAATATTAAAAAGAATTGTTTAAAGATTTATTTTGTATTAAAATTTATTAAGAATATTAATTGAAATAATTTTTTTTTTTTTTTGTAATGAAAATTTTGGGTTTTGAGAAAATATTGGATTTGGGGAACGGGTAAAAAAAATATCGGAATCGGAATTCATCTGGGTCAATATTGGAAATATAACATAATCTGCATTTTGAGCAATTTATCAATATTATTGTAATTATTATTGATTATTTAAAAATAATTATAACATAATATCTCCCTTTTATTATTTTATGGTCACTCTAAAAAAATATTTAAATTGTATGGTTACTTTAAAAAAAATAAAGAGTATTAAAGTTTATTAAAAATATGAATTAAAAATTGTATTGAAGCTTATTAAAAATATGAATTAAAATCTTTTTTTTTTATTTTGTTTTTTTATATCTTATTTTTAATTGAAAATTGAGAAATTTGAGTTGGGCGTGAAAAAAAAAAATATCGACTTGAATTTTGGGCATAGGAAATAGAAATAGTAAATGGAAAATACTCTGAAATTTGAGTTAAAAATCAATATAATATTATTTAATATTAAAACTAACTATAATATATATATATCTTTATTTTTTTCTATATTTTATTTTTATTTGCAAATTGAGTTGGGTGTGGAAAAAAAATATCGAATTGAATTTTGGGTAAAGGAAATAGAAATATTGAATAAGAAATATTCCACATTTCAAGCTAACAATCAATATAATCATTATTATATTTATTATTATATTTTCTCTATTTTTTTTTCTCGAATTTCTCACCTGATCTTCGTTGAGAATGCGCTTGAGCTCACGTATATGAAGATTACGTTCACGCTCGAGCTTCTCCATTTCCAGCTGCAGATCGGCATCTTCCTTTTTGAGGGCATTCTGTCGCAATTTGAGGATCTCATCGTATTCGTAATACTCTTGCGCTGTGTAGGCGCCCGAGACGGGATCGGGTTTAAGAAATGTGCCCGAATCGGAGCAGCTGCCGCCGCTGTCGTTGCCGCCACCCAAAGTGCCCGATGGATTGTTGTTGCCGCCAGGGCCGCCGCCAACGTTGCCCGAGTTGCCAACACCGCCGCCAGCATTATTATTGCCAACGTTGCCAACACCGCCGCCGCCAGCAATGCCGCCACGATCGGAGAGACGATCAACAACATTGCCACCGCCAACAACTTGGCTATTGCCAACAATATTGGCGTTAGAGCCTGCAACGCCGGCAACAGAGCCGGCTACCGAGCCAGCAACACCACCGCCGCCATTATGCAACAATTGTTGCTGTTGCTGCTGCTGTTGTTGTTGTGTTGAATTGGAACGTGTTAGGCCGCGTCCGCTGCCGGTGACAACAACGGCAGCGGTGACAATGCCACCAACGCCAACAACAACATTTGTGGCATTCACAGGATTATTGCCAACAGCAATGCCGCTGTCTAAGCTGCCAGCATTTGGATTGTTGCCACCTAAACGATCAGCAATCAATTGCTGTGATGAATCATTTGAATTGGAATTTTGTTGTTGCTGTTGTTGATGTTGCTGTTGCTGCTGGTGTTGCTGTTGTTGCTGGTGTTGATGTTGATTGTTTTGCTGTTGTTGCTGCTGCTGCTGCTGTTGCTGCTGCTGTTGACTATTGTTGTTACGCTTGCGTCCCGATTCTGCGGGACGTTTCTTCATTAGCTGCTTCTTCTGTCTATCGATCTCTTCGCGTTCCGCCGTAATTTCCTCCTGGCGACGACTCAATTCCTGAAATGCATAGCCATCGGTCCAATTCTCTTGGAATGTGGCACCAACACGTTGTGTAACAAATTGCCCCAAACGCAAACGATTCTGCATACACTTCTGACGTGCCTCCTTCTTCTCAATGCTGCTCTTCTCCTTCAGCAACTTCTTGACAACATCTATGCACTTGGCAATATGCGATTTATGTTGTTCAATAATCTTTTGATTGCTGATGATTTGACATTTCTGTTCATCGGTTAAACGTTGCATTTCATCGACTTTCAGTTTACTCGATTCGTAGTCGACATCACGATCCAATATATCCAATTGGGTTAGATCGGTTTGTGTGCCTTTGTTGTATGACATTATTGTGGCAGGCATGCTTAATGGCGGTGGCGGGGGTGGCAGGACGCCAACATTAACGCCCACCATTGTATTAAGTTGTTGCTGCTGCTGCTGTTGTGGCACAACCGCAACAACATTGGCATTTGTTGTGGCAACACTTTGCTGCTGCTGCTGTTGTACTGTAGGTTGTTGCTGTTGCTGCTGCTGTTGTGTTGCTACCACTTGCAGGCCTAGCACATTGTGTGGCACGCCCACATGTGACATGGCCACGCCCATTTGCGTTTGCTGAGGAACTTGTTGTTGTTGTTGTTGCTGTTGTTGTCGCTGTTTAGCCGCTGCCGCAGCAACTGCTGCCGCCGTGCTAACATAATGAAAATCCGCATTTGTCTGTTGCTGCTGTTGCTGCTGCTGCTGCTGTTGTTGACTGTTTGCTTGGGTTTGTGGACTAGTTGTTGCATGATAACCATGTATGGAATATGCATTTGTTGTCTGCACCTGATTGTTCACCTGTTGCTGCTGCTGCTGTTGCTGCTGTTGTGTTGCTGCCGCTGCTGCTGCTGAGGGCGATTTGTTGCCCGTGTGTTGTTGCCGCAATGTTGCATTTGCGCTCGTCTGTTGCTGTTTATTATTGAAATAATCATGAATTTTCTTATTATCTGTGGCGGGCATCATGAGGCGTGCACTCTTGTTGCCACCTGTGGCAACAGCAGCAGCATTGGCGGCAACACCAACGCCAGTGCTGCCACTGCCAACGCCGCCGCCACTGCCACCGCCACCGCCTGTGGCACGCTCGGCCACCGATAATGTTAAACCAAAATTGGCAGCATTATTTTTGGACATTGCTGGCGTTGCATCGCGAAAAGCCAAAGTTTTTGTTTTCAGACTGATGACAACATTGCTGTTGCTGCCACCGCTGCCGCCGCCGTTGCCTGCCTCGTCTGTGGCATGCGGCATTTTGCGTTTACGCTTGCGTTCGGCGGGTGTGCGAGATTTCGCTGTTGTTGTTGTTGCACCCACGACGCCGCCAACAGTTGCGCCCGGCGCCGTTGTTGTTGTTGTGACAACGGTAACAGTGCCGGGTCCGGGTCCGGGTACGCTGCCTGGAACGCTATTATTATGTTGCTGCTGCTGCTGCTGTTGTTGCTGCTGCTGCTGTTGCTGCTGCTGTTGCACACTGAGCATGTCCAACATTGTTGCCGCACCGTTATTTGAATGTAAGCCCGCTGCTGCTGCCGCTGCTGCTGCTGCCGCCGCTGCTGCTGCTGCTGCCGCTGCGGCGTTTAGTTGTTGCTGCTGTTGCAAGCTGCCAAGTCCTAGCATATCGTTAACATCCTTTTCGCTATTGTGCGAGGAGCCAGTGCTCATATTTGAGTCGGGATTGCTGCTATGCTGCTGCTGCTGTTGATGCAACGTCGCTGCAGCGTGTGAATGTTGCTGATGTAAATGTTGCAGCTGCTGCTGTTGTTGATGGGGCGGCAATGTGCTATGATGCAACGATTGTTGTGCTGCAACTTGGGCAGCGGCTGCCGCTGCTGCTGCTGCTGCCGCCGCTTGTTGTTGCTGCTGCTGCTGTTGCTGCTGTGTTGTCAGCTGCTGCAAGTGCAACGTGTGCGTTTGCAAATGTTGCTGCTGTGTCAATTGTTGCGGCAGCAATTGCTGCTGCTGCTGTTGCGCTTGCTGCGTACTGTGATGATTAGCAAAATGTTGCTGCTGTTGCGGCTGCTGCTGCTGTTGTTGCTGTTGCTGCTGTGCTGCCTGACTGTTGGGATGATGATGACTTAGGGACGATGTGGTCTGTGGGGCCATCTGCAATTGAGCGCCGGCGGACATCTGTAATTAAATAAATTAATTCGAAATTAGTTCAAGTTGTTAAATATATTTAAAATTTTATAAAAATATTTTTTTAATTTAATTTAAATATTTGGGCTGTTCACTGTAGTCTGGCAGGCTGGCAGAAGTGCAAGTTGTGACAATAATATTATATTATTTATATTCTAATATAGTTTTGTCTATTTAGCAGACAATAATTTATATTTTTTAATTATTCAAAATTATAAAAATATATTATAAATATAATGAGAAATAAAATCTAGAATTTCAATATTTATATTATTTATTTTTTCATTTAAATATTGAACTTAATTTTTGTCCTAATTTTAATGCCTAAATTTGAAATTTAATTGTGTTTTTGAATGATTCAAATTTTCCCTATAGAGCGCGATTTATTTTCTTTGAAAAAATATTAATATCGATATTATTTAAATTTTTTTTATATTATAGAAAATATCAATATTATTATAAAATTACAAAAAATCTCAACATCATAATTAGTATTATTTTATTTATCAATATATTATGACTTGCTGAAAATATTATTTTGTTTTATAAAATATCAATATTTTTTTTTGGTTTTTGGTATTTTTAAAAATATAAATTTTATTTTTTTTTTTTTTTGTATTTTTTTTAAAATATCAACATTATTATTATATTTTAAAAGTATCAATATAAACATTATTTTTATTTTTGTATATTATAAACAATATAATTTTTATTTGTATTTTTTTTTTATGTTTTTTCTTTTTTTTCGATATTATTTAGATATGATGAAAATATTTTTATTTATTTTATTTCAAAAATCAATATCGATATTATTTTTATTTTTTATATTTCAAAAAAACTCAACAGTTAAATTTATTTTTTTTAATATTATTTCGATATGTCAAAAGTATTCCATCATGTTTCCATTTTCACATTCACATAAATCTTGTGAATTAGTTTTTCAAGCAACTGAGAAAACGTGATTTCATTTCCACAAAACACATATATTTTGGTGAATTTCAATTCACATGAAAAAGGCAATAATGTGATTCGAAAAGTAATTGTAAAAATTATAATAAAAAAAAAACAGCAAAAAAAAATAATGAATACAAAATATACTGCCATAAAAAAAATATATTGTCGATGCTCACAAATTAAAATTTATAATTTCTATATTTAAATTGAAATTTCTATATAAATTTCAAATAAAATGAAGTAAATTTACTTCAAAAAGCTACAGTAAAAAACTGAAAGAATTTAAAACAAATTCTTATACTAATTTCTGGAATATTCCAATTACTGAAGGTTCTAATTTGTTAGCCTCGGCTGTATATACTCAATATATATTGAAAGAGCTCAAGAAAAAACCTTGTCCATGAACTTGAAGAATTCTTTTAACATTTTTTTATCAAGCTTAGCTAAGATATTTAGCTACTTTTTAGCTACTATTTAGCTTTGCCGATTTAAATTATTTTTAGCTCGAATTATTGCCAGAGTCTTGGACGAATTTATAGTCGAAAAATATTAATTAATTATTCACATGCTAAAGTTAAGAAAAATATATTTATTTTGTTTGTAAAAATTTATTATAGGGCAAAAGTATTATCGAGTAAATATTCCGAAACGTTAAAGAGATCTGCGAAGAAATTGCTGAGTCAGTAACAATTACCGTTGAATTCTCATCGATTAAAGGGAATAAGAAAAGTTTTAAATGTCTAATAAGTGGCAAGTCGGGTATACTCGTTGAATAAGAACACTTTCTAGAGTTATAAACTCGCAAAAATCACAATAAAAACCCCACATTTTCCAATTAGCCAAATATATATATCAACAAATTCTTTACACGGCATACAAAATTTAATAATTGTTCAACACTTATCGATTTGTTATCTATCGATATTTAAAACATTTTTGCAAGCGCACATAGAAACTATTTTTTTGTTTTGATTCGCTAGTTCGCATTGGCGCCAGCGTTGCCAGACTAATTGCTTTTTGCTGTGCCCCCACCAAACTAGGTGGCAACGTTTTGGCGAATTAAAAAGAAAGACGAAAAGAAAAGGCAATAAAAAAAAAATAAAATGGTAGAATGGCGAAAAGAGCAAAAAGAGTAACGTGCAAAATACATGACATATGTGTGTGTGTGTAAGTGTGAGTGAGACGTCATAAGTAAGCGCGTGCTAACTCTGCTGGGCGCCGCTCCGCAAGGTATGTGTGCGTGTGAGTGAGCGCACAATGCAGGCAGGCAGGCTGGCAGCAGCAGCGGCCGCAGTTTGCTGTATATATATGTATGTATGTATTATACACATACATGTGTGTGCATGTGTAAAATATTTTATCAAAAAGCAAAGACAATGAGAAAAAAAAAAAAAAGCGACACAAAAGAACAAAGTTGAAAATTAAAGCACAAATTAAATGGCTGCCCCGCAAACACAATTTATATTTTCTTTTCGTTTTTTTCATTTGCACATTATTTATACTTTAAATAAAATCTGTTATTTTATTTAATTTAATTTTTTTTTTTTTTTGCATTTGCTTTGTGTTTGTGTGTGTGTGTGTTTTATTTATGACAAAATGCCGTTCACCTTTTTTAAGCGCCGCATATTTTTCTGCACACACATACGCGTGTGTATGTGTGTGTGTATGCGTGTTGTATGACGTGTTTGGGTGTGTGTGTGCGTGCGTGTATATGTGTTGTGTGTGTGTGTGTGTGTGTGTATGAATTTTCACATTCTATTACAATTTTATCACATTCATTGCTGTTTTAGTTTTTTTCTTTTTCGTTTTCGTTGTTTATTTTATGCACTTTAAACGAACAAATTTACATTACGCTCTTGACGATTTTATTTATTGTCCGACTATTTTGCACGCCGCGTACTTAGTTTATGACTGGTTGTTTGTATTTTTTTTTTCTTTCTATCGGTTTTCGTTTTCGGGGTAGGCAGCAGCAAATTGTTATACGCGTATTTGTAATGGTGCGCGCGGCCCGTAACGAGCGCAAGAAAGAAGGTGAAAAAAGAAGAACAAGAGCAATAAAACGCGTACACAGACAACGGGCAACCACGACGACGACGACGACAGCAGCAGCGACAGCGACGACGAACGTCTCAGTAGTCTCGGCGCTTTTTGCTATTTGCAGAGAGCGAGCGAGAGAGAGTGAGAGAACAGAGCTGAACAGAGCGCGGCAAATGCGAGAGCAAGAGTGAGAGCAACACCGCAATTGAGAGAGCGAGAGCGCGAGCACACGAGAGCGCAACGAGAGCCAGAGTCAGAGTCGAGTCAACAACACCACCACTATACAACACTACAACACTATTTGCAAAAAAAAAAACGACGACGAAAAGAAAAGTACAATAAAAATTAATCCGATTGACAGGCAGCCGCTTCGTCGTTGTCGTCGTGTTGTTGTTCGGTTCGGCGGCCTTCGTTGGTTGCAGGCAGAGGCAGGCAGGCAGGCTGGCTGGCTGCTGCTGCTGCTATTGCTGTTGCTTTTGATAAATTTCAGCGACTTCCGCGCGCGCCCAGCCAAAAACAACACCGAAACTAAACTACACAACTACAACAACTATTTGTAGTTGCTGCTGCTGCTGCGACGACGACTCTGCTGCGCGACTGCGGTCACTCTTCTTCTTACTACTACATTTTCAACATTGCCCAGCCACAGCAAGCAAGCAGTCAGCAGCGGCAGCGCAGCCCAACCGGCGTCTTTGTCATTTCGCGAGGCGCGCGCGTCGACGCAGCCGATGTAGGCAGCGACGCTGACGACGCCATTGCCCAAATTATGTTCGTATTTTTGTATAGCAGTGTGTGTGTGTGTGTGTGCATATTTACATACATGTGTATGTATGAATGTATGTATGTATATATGCTGTGTGAATGAGAAAGCAATTAAAATTATAATTTGAAAATATATGCATGTGTGTACATATAGACAATAAGATGCAAATTTAATTTAATTATTAATATGTAACACTTTATATGGTATCAATAAATATAATTTAATATTTTTATATTGACAGCAAATTAAGCGAAAAATGCATTCGAAAATTTTGTTTAACAATTTTTTTTTCTCAGTGCCGTTTTAAACGTTTAACGGCAAAGTACATACATATATGTCTGTATGTATGCATGTGTGTATCCCTGGTCATGCCGATTCTGCTGCTGCTGCCGCTGCTACCAACGCCAACTGGCTCTGCCAGCGTCATCAGTGAACAGCAGCAGCAGCGTCAAAAGGAAGGAAGCAAATTTTGCGCTGTCGTCGCCGCGTCGCATCGCTGTTTGCGGTTTGCTGAACACGACAACAACAGCTGGGAGCTCTGCCGCTGCTACTGCGACTGCGACAGCGGCTGTGGCTGTCCCGCTGCTTTGATGAGAGTGAGAGCGAAAGATGTGACACCACACGGAAAGTGTTGCCAAACATGACAAAAAAAAAAAAAAAAAAAAAGAAACACAAGAAAGTTGTAACGGGCCAAATTGGCAACACCACACAAAACGGAACGGCAAAACTCAAAATGAAGAGAGAAGACAACAAATGATAACAAAACCTTGTGAGCCGTGGCGAGCCCAAAAAAAAAAAACGCAAACGACAAACGAAATGGGCAGCGGCTGCGGCAGCGACGACTTAATTTTCGAGCTTGCTCCACTCACGTGCGCGCGAATGAGATAAATCTATGATGATGTTGGGGCAGCAGATGGACAGGGCAGAGTTAGTGAGGGGGAGAAGGGTAGAAGGCGCAGGCACAAAAGCAAAAGCGTGCGAAAAGGCCCGCGAGACGGCAGACGACGGCGACGAGAACGGACGAACCGAGACGACAAAAACCAAATTCGAGCGTGAGCGTCACTCTCTTTATGCATGTGTGTGTGGGTGCGGGGTGCAGTCGTGCGAGGGTGTGGCAGTGACATGCATATGCATGTATGTATGTATATGTATGCATGTGTATGCATTTCTTATTGGCACCATCTGTGCATGCCTGTGTATGTGTGTGTGTTCGACAGCGCTGCTGCTACTGCAGCGACTGCAATTGTGTTTATGTGAGAGAGTGAGAGCGAGTTAGTACTATTATGTTTGCGTGTGTGTGTGTGTGAGTGCATTCCAATGCAGCTTGAAAAAACCGTTGCATATTTTGTGCTTTTTCAAATGCAGCAGCTTTTCTTTTTCTTTTGACGCGCACTCACTCAAATCTCACATCATGCCGCCTCACTCACACAAACAGAGAAAACAGTGCAACCAGCCAGCATGCATGCAACCAACGAACCAGTTTTTTTTTCCATTTTTTTTTGGCAACGTGTTGTGATAACGCTTCATTGCAAATACACGCACATATAATATATGTCATATAGACGTGTGTGTGTAAAAACTGGTTGTCGCCATCGCGGCAAGACGTTGACATTAGGGCTGCCATCCAGCAGCAGCAACCCAAAATGATTGCAGCTGTCTGGCAACGCCGGCAGCGCGCAACGCCAAAGCAGCGCAACATTCGCCGACGACGACGACGTCGCCGCAGTTTAACAGTTCACATCGATGAGTCAAGGTCGAGAGACGTCACGCAAATTTTCGTTTTCATTGCTTGCCCACAACACAACGAAAATAAAGAGAAAAAAAAAACAAACTATGTCCGTTTATTTTTAGCGTGCGACTCGTCGTCTTCGTTGTCGTGTCGTCGAGCCGAACGTACACGAGTCGCAGCAACGAATGAATGGGAAGCGGCAACAAATATGAGAAAGAAAAAAAATAACAGGCAAAAGTTTGCGCAGCAGCAGCGCAGTCAAAATGCGGCTCATCATTGAATTTTTTGTTTTTAATTAATTAATTTTTTTCAAATATTTTGACTTCAAAATTTTTTAATTTTTAAATTTTTTTTTTTTTTTTTAAATTTTTAGGCAGTTTACTGGTTATAATTAATTTGCTATATAAACATTAAAATAAATATATTAAAATGTTATCAAATATTCATTATAATTAATTTAATTTATATACAAAAATTTTGACAAAAAAAATTTAATTTATCTATTTTTTTTTTATTGATATTAAAACAACTTGCGTGTTAATTTCTGCTAAAATGTTAATTTGCCGTTAATCCACGCGCAAATGGGTTTAACATAAGCATCCCCCCCTAGCACCACGCCTTCCTAATAAATGTTCGCAAACCCACCATAATAATTACTTAACAGTGCGCTGTTAACAAAATGTATGCTGGGCGCACAGCAAAAGTGCCGCAGCAGCAGAGCAGAAAGCATCAGCACGTGCACACAAAGCGCCGCCAATGTAAACAAAGAGAGAAAGACACACACAAAAACAAAAACGAAAAACGTAAAGGCAAAAGAAAAAGATGAAAAAAAAACAACACTCACGCTCTTGGTTAATTTGCGACCGCTGCCGGCGCTACGTTTGCTGCCATTGTTGTTGTTGTTGCTGGTGCTGCGACTGCGTTTGCGTGCGGCGCTGCTAGCCGAAGCTGACGTTGCTGCCGTGGCTAACATGACAACGTAACAGTTTGAATATATACACACAAGTCGCTGCTTCTACTACTGCTGACGCTGACGCCGCTGTCGTTAAACAGCTGACACGGTTGCCGGCAAAATTTTATAAATCAGCTGCCCATGGGCGCAGCGTCGTTGTTGCTAGAACTTGCTCGCTCTTTAACTCTCTTCGAGTGTGTCTGTGTTTGTGTTTGTGCTTGCGCTCTGCCGGCAAAATTTGCACTCTCTTAGGCGCTGCTCTCGCACTCTCTGTGTTGTTTGTGTCGTGTTGTCGTCTCCGTCTGCCTTTTGTTTTGTATTTTATATTCGTGTTTTTCTTTTTTTTTTTGCTTATTTTGCACACTTTGCTTGATTTGCACGTTTTGCATTTATGTTACACACACACACGCTTTGCTACGGCATTCGTATTCGTTTGCTTTGGCTCCGTTGTCTTGTTTTTTTGCACGCTGTTGTTGTTGTTGTATATTTATTTAGTAGGAAGTAGACAACAAGAAAAAAAAAAACAAAGAATGTATTTAAAAAAAATTAAACCGCGCGCGCGTTGCCGACAACATCGACACGTCACGTTGCTCGCTCTTTAAGTTCGACACTGTTGTGCTAGAGAGCAGCGGCAAGGTAAAATTGGCAAATATTGTTGTATACAACAAAAACGATAACAGGCTGGCTGGCTGCGTCGACTGCGGACTACGACGCTGACTGACGACGGTTGGACAGCACAGCGCAGCGTGCGCGCCCGCACATGTATGATTATACATACATACATATGTATGTATATTTGTGTATGTCTGTTAACCGAGTGAACTTAAATTGTTTAGTTCTGTCTGCTGCTGCTGTTGTTCCGCTGTTGACGTTGCTGTCGCCGTCGCTGTTTCTTGGCATTTCTCGTGTATTTTCTTGGGTGTAGCAAGGACGCAGCTGTCGCTGCTTAAGTTGGCGTTGCGTGTGCGTTAGAAAGCTCTGCACTTTTCGCTGCCTGCAGCAACGTTTTTTTTTTTTTTTTTGCTTTTTTGCTTTTTGATAGCGTGATTTTGAATTGCCGTTAGCAGCAAGCAAAAATTGTATGTATGTGAATGTGTGTGTGTGTGTGCTGCATTAGTCCGTTAGTAAAAACGCAAAAAGCCAATGTCGATTTTGATTTTTACTGTTAGCAGGCGCACAGCAACGAGTAAACTGTATGTTTGTATTTGTATGCAAGTATGTATGTACGTATGTGTGTATGTATGTTGTTTGGTGAAAGCATTTTAATAGAACGTTCGTTGCCCGTTAACAGTTGCTGAGAGCGTTTGTTGTTTTTTTTTATTTGCTTTTTGTTTTTTTTTTTGCTTTTTTGTTGTAATCTTTGTTGCTTTAATGGCCGCTCGGCTGATCGCCCAGTCCCAAAAGCGACGACGACGACCTCGCATTCAATTTCCGAGTGCTGTTCAATTACATACATACATACATATGTATGTGTGTACGTATGCGTGCACAGTGTGCACAATACAATTGGAATATGCAATAAAAAAAAAACAATGACAATTTTGACTTTTATCGATTCATTTTTGAGTTGCTGCGTTTGTACTGATTAAATAAATAAAAAAAAAAAATTACAAAATAAAAATATAAAAAAATAAATTTAAAATATTAAAAAAAAATATATAAATACTGCAATTGTTGCGATTATACTAGGCAACACGCAAATCGCATAAATAACCAAAACCTACTTTTTCTAATACATAAGGGGCCCCCCCAGATGACGATAAACTACTTTAAAAAATTTACTATAATAAAGCATTGTATTAAAATAAAATTATTTTAAAATCTGGTATTTTTTTAGGTTTTTTTTTGCAGAGGTGAGGCTGTATTTTTGACCATAACTTGAGAGTCTGATAGCCCATTTTAAATAGCCCTATCCTACCAAAAAGCTAATGAATATATCTATAAATCATTCATATACACTTTGCAATTTGAAACAACAGTTTAGCAACTATGTAAATTTGAATTAGGAAAATGATTATTTTTTGTGCGGTATTTTTTACGAAAAAATCGTAATAATTTACACAAAAAGGCTGCGTTTTGTTGAATATTTTAAAATGTATTTTTTACAACCGATAAAAGGTTGAAAAATGTGAAAAACAAATCTAATTTAATAACAATTTAAAATAACTATATTTGCAAGTTTTGTAAATCTTTTAAGGACATTCCCAAGAAATAAATTTATTTATATTAATTTTAGTTTATTTGAATTTTAGTTAAAATTTTCTTAAAAGTCTTTATATCCTTCTTCTCCCATTATTTACTTATTTATTTAATTTTTTGCTACATTTTCATGGTCGAGCTGATTTCATGATGCATTTTATTTATTTATTTTTTTTTTTTGGTTTTAATTTGTGTGTCTTCGTGTCTATGTAGTGCATACATACATATGTAAATATGTACATACATACATACATACGTACATATTATTTATTTCATTTCATTTCACACAAAACTTTCACCCCAAAAAGACAACAAACAAATCAACAAACAAACAAACAAATAAATAAATATGCTGCAAAAATAAAAAGCAACAAAACACTTTTTTTCGTATACATTTTAGCTATATACATACATATATACAAACATATGTATACACATACATGCATATTTCAGTTTAATTTATTTTTAATTTTTATATTCGCATTGACATTCATCCCACAAAACCAAAATTTGTCAGTTGACGTAATCACACAGCATAAAACAAATCACAAATAATTCAAAAAAAAAAAAAAAAAAAAACCAAAAATAAAACAAAAGTTCAGAGTATTTAAAACTCATTGACTCAATCTTAAAAAATAAAAATAAACAAATATAAGCAAGAAAATACACTAAAAGAAACAAAACAAATATTATTAAAATAAGAGAAAAAAATTTAAAAAAATAAATAAATTGATATATTGAAAGAAATTGAGAAATTTTAAAATTCTAAATAATTGGAATAATTTGATAATAATTTTGACCCCAAAAATTTCAATTTAAACTATTTCATAATTTAGTTTTAGAATTTTTATAAAATTATCCAAAATTTGCATATTATAATTTTCTAATAAATTGTTTAATAAATTAAGAGAAACACTTTTCAAAATCATATAAAATATAAAAAATATGAATCAATAGCCCCGATTCATATTTTTTTTTAGATATTTTTTTGTTTGTTCAAAATTTCTGACAAAATAGTTTAGAATATTTCTTTTAAATAAATTTTTATTTGGTAATTTAAAAACAATATATATATACTCGAATTTGTTTAATATTCTGTCCTCTTTTCTATACAATTTTCTTTAATTTTCATATATTTGGCCACACTGAAATGATATATTTTAACGAACGCTGGGTGCTAATTCATTATTATTTTTCAAATATTCTTCTAATTTTTAAAAATTCCTTCCATTTCTATACATTTTTCTTGAATTTTCTATTATTTTTTTTTGTTGCGAACCTTTCCGATTTTTTCTGTGTGTCGATATTTGGTCACACTGATATGAGACATGAAAATAAACACTAAGATTTATTTAAATAATAAAAAGTTTGTATTAATATTTGAAAAATAATTAGGAATTAACATATAATTATTTTACAAATATTAATATAAACTTTTTATTATTTTTTTTAATGTTCTGTTCTCTTTTCTATACATTTTTCTTAAATTTTCTATAATTTTTTTTTTATGAGCCTATTTGTTTCTATTTTTTTCGTCCATTTTTGGTCACACTGATATTATATTAAAATTAACACTGAGTGCTAAGTCAGTATTATTTTACAAATATTAATATATACTTTTTTTTTTTTATATTCTGTTCTGTTTTTTATAAAATTTTTTATAAAATTTATTTTTTTTTGTTTGTTATTTGGTCACACTGATTTCAGACATTTAAATAAACACTGGGTGCTAATTGTTTAGCTTTATGAATGTACATATAAATGTATGTATGTATAGTGTGTATAGTGTGTACATAATGTTATCAAAATTAGAAATGCCTTTTGTATTTAGTCACGTAGACAAACATAGCAAATATATGTATGTATGTATGTATGTATATAATATAAGTATAAATACATTTCACATTTGTTTATAGCTTCCTATTTTGTATTTTTGCCATTGAGTAGAACTTCTAACGTAAATCAACTAATTAAATTTAAAAGTTAAATGTGTATGCATGTATGTGTGTGTGTACAACAATGCATAAAAATATGCGATGCCCCCGGATCGTCGCTACGTTGCCAGCCAACGAATTATGTTAGCAAGCGGGGCGGGGGCGAGCGGTTAGCGGCGGCGAATGGTAAACACACACAAAACACAAAAAAAAAAAATGAAAACGCAAAGAGACAAGAGGGAGAAGAAGAAACACAGAAATCAACACAAAGTAGTACGTGAATGCGAACAAAAACATTGGCAAAAAAAAAACAGAAGAAAAATAAACTAAAACGAAACGAAGAGAAGAGAAAAAAAAAACTCGAACATCGGACATACAACAACTGCAATGCGCCGCGTTACGCATACGCAGATTGGCAGCGGCCGCAGCAGCAGCAGCAGCGCGAGACAACGACGACGACGACGTCTAATTATGCTGCTGCCTGCAACAACAAAGTCAACGACGCGACGAGAGCACACGACCCACTCACAGAGGCGACCGAGCGACGAACGCAGTGACGACGACAACAACGACGACGACGGCGACCCACGACAACAAAAAATGTAAGCGCAGCGAGTGAAACGAACGAGTTGGCATGTTCGCTCACACTCTCTCAAGCTCACACACGCTCTCGCCCACTGCAACAGCAATAATCACAACAACAACAACAGCGAGTTGCCTATTGAGCAGGGCAGCAAACACACACTCACAATAAGCAAACGCAGCAAAAGCAAAACACAGAGACATACACACACACACACAGAAAGAAAAAAGTAAATAGCAAATATAAAAAGTTTAAAGTAAAATACAAAGTTAAAGTTAAAGTAAAGTTAAACTGACGTTGACGAAATCGTCGCTTTAGCCGCTTGTGTTTTACGTTTCAGTTATTATTGAAGCACAAACAAATTGAGACTAAAAATGCGGCATGAGATTTGATTGTGAGTAAGCGCAGCGCAAGCGTCGCCGTTTCTGCTGTTAACGATGGCGGCAGCGACGTCAGCGTCGCAGTCACATTTAAAATAAAGAGGCAGGCAAGGCAGGCAAAGGCAGGCAAACAAATGTACAAAAGTAAAAGCCAAAGAACGCGGTGCCTGGGTGCAGGAGGAGGAGCAGCAGGGGGTGCTGTGGGGGTTTTGTGGAGGAATAAAATTAAATGTTTGTATGTAATGCATGTATTCATGTTTGCATGTACATATGTATGTCTGTGTGTATATGTGTGTGGTGGGAAATGAAAAAAAAAAAGCGCAGAAAACAAAAAGGAAAAAAAAGCGCAGAGCAGCAGCAACAACAACAACAAAACTAAAGCTTAGCGACTGGACAGCAACGTTGTCGCTACGTAGGCGCCGTCGTCGTCGTCGTCAAGTGCAAAGTGTGATGGGCGTGGCAGCTGATGTGGGCGGTTGGGTTGCAGGGTACGTGCTTACAAGATATACATACATACATACACATATTAATATTGTATGAATGTGTGTGTGTGTGTGTGCGCATTTACTGTTGTTGTTATTGCTCTGTCAACAAATCGAGCATAAAAGCAAAGCAAGAAGAAGCAGCAGCAGCAAAAGATGAAACAGCAACAATATACACACACACATATGAACATTTGTATGTATGAGGTAATCGTGGGCAGCAGCAGTATTTTTCTTTTTTTTTGTTTATCAAAATCAACAACAAGAAATTAATTTTATATGAATGTATTTTGCAGCAAAAATCAAAAAAAAAAAAAATGGCAGAAAAGCGAACCAAAGACAACACGAGTAAACATTACCGCATCTGGCAGATATACATACATACATACAATTGTACATACATAAATAAATAAATAAAAATTGTATTTTTTTTTTTTAAAGAATTTTTGCTTGGGATGTTGTGTGTATAAAAGCAAATGGAATTTTTATGAACAGAGTCACAAAAACAGCAGCAGCAGCGCAAAATGCAGCCAACATTTATTTATAGATTTGTAAGACAGAGATAGTGCCAACGCGAGAGACAAAGAGAAAAAAACAAAAAAGGCAAAGAGTCAGTTGAGTAGGGAGGGGGGGTCGGCGTAATACATACATACATAAGTAACGGATCAGTATGCCGACGAGTTTATGAACTAGAGACTAGACAGAAACCAAAAACAAAAATGAAAGAATGAAAGACAACAAAGGGTAGGAGGGGTGGGCGGCCAACGCAAGCAGCGAGATTGAGCAAAAATGAGGAAGCCGGCGGCAGCAGCAGCAGCAGCGGCGGCAGCGGCGGCGTTCATACTAGCTAGAGAGTGTAAGAAAAGAGAGCAACAAGAGAGAGAGCGCGCGCGGCGGCGGCGGCGAGCAAGTGAGAGTTGTGCACAATTGTATTAAAAGGCAACAGAAAAAAATACAAAAAAAAAAAATAAAATAAAATGCCATGAAATGTGTACATACTTTGTAAGTAGAAATATATGTACATATATACATACATACATACATACATGTACATACAGTATATAGAGATAAGCACCATATACATACATACATATTTATGCCTATATACCTAAAGTTCCATTTAAATTTTTTTTTTTCTTTCGAATACTACGTAAAATTGTGTTTTTATTAATGGCAAATTTATACACCGCCTAGAAATCTAGTTTAAACAATTTATTTTTATGTGTACGCCAAGAACTTTGCACTTTAAACAATTTTGTGTTATCAATGGGGAAAAAAAAAAGAATTTTTTTCTTTCTTTTTTTTTATGGAAAAACTATTAAAAATACATAGTATATGCATGTATTTATTATTAGCCAAAGCCAAAGGCATAAATCATTATTATTCACAAAAAAAAAAAAAAATATTTTTTCCAAAGAATTTTATTCCTTTAACAAATGCAAATTATTAAGTATTTTTGATCATCATAAATTAAAAACTGTATTTTTTATCGTTCATGAAAATAGCTATCGACCGACCGCCACAAGAACGTCGCCATTTTAATTAATCTAATTGTAATTAATCCAACATGGCGACATAATCACGCCGTCACAATATCACACAAGCGACAAAACATCGCGCAACGTTTGAAATGACACAAAATCGTCAAAGAAAAAGCGTCATAAGCTCGCCAGCTCAATATATTGGGCGATCTTGTGCTGGCGAGATTATGTCCTTAATCCGATTAATCCTATGAAAATTTCAAAAAACAAAAATAAAATAAAATTGCAATATTTGTGAATTTTTATTAATTTGTATTTTTTTAATAAATGAACAAATAAATAAATAAATAAAATAAATAAATAATATAAAATAAAACCCAAGTAAATTAAACAAAAAAAGCTAAAAATTCAAAAAATGAAATTTTTTTGTATATATTTGAATAAATTTCATAAAATCTTAAAAAAAATGATTAAAATAAAAAAAATCAATAATTCTTTATAATTCAATAATTTCAGATATCATTATTTATAATAATAATTAAATAAAGATAATATAAAGTTTAATGCTATTATCTAGCTAATAAAATGCTATATATCTAGCTAATAAATAAACAAAAAAAAAATATATTGATTTTGGCAAAAAATAAACCAAAAATATTGATTTTGACAAAGAAAAAAAAAAATATTTGTAAAGCAAATATGTCATTGAATAAACGCCTATTATATATATATATATATATATATATATATATTTTTTTTTTTATATATATTTTTATATATATTAATATATACTTAGTATATATATATATTTATATATACTAAGTATATATATATTATATACTGCACACATTTTGAAAGTTGTCAAAACAAATGAACTCAAATATTAAAGTTCAAGGATTTTGTTCAAGGATTGTTTTGCCATTGTTTTATTGTATTTGTTATGTAACCTTTAAAAAAATTATACTTAACTTACTTAGTATATATAGATATATAATACATATATATATATATATATATATATATATGCATGACCTCATCATCATTTATAATAATGATCATTGTCAAACGTTAAGCATGTGAAAATGAACTTTGATTTTATTTCGTTCAGTTTGTTTGTTTATTAGTTAAACAATAAAGTTTATTTTTTTATTTTGTAAATATATTTGCAATTAATACTAAAAACAATTGTTTTAGTTGTATTTTTAGTTTATATATAATTTTTATGTAGCTCAAAATAAATATTTAAAAAAAAATAAAATAAAAAAAAAAATAAAATAAAATAAAAAATAAATAAAAACATAATTAAATGAAATTTAAGTTAAAATTGCAGATTTTTGGCATAATTTTTTACTATTCCACAATTTCAATTTATACCAAATTTTTTGATATTTCAAAATATTTTTCAAATACTTTAATAAGTTTTTTATTTGCATTTTAGTTAGTTAAACAACTTGAATAATTAAATAAAGGTAACAAAATTTGACGTCAACAAAAAATCAATTGTTGAACTTTCGACTAAAATTGCTTAAGGAAAAAATAAAAAAATGCAGTCTGGAATTTTCGATATATTTCAGAACACACGAATAACTAGATTTTGTATATTAAATATAGTAATGTATAAATTATTGATTTTATTTTTGTTTGACCTTTGCATATTTAACAATTAATTAAAGGCTTTAAATTAGCTATATAAACTATATATTAGCTAGAAATATTTATCAAACTTTGTGAATAAATTAACTATATAAATAAATAATTTATAAATGCTATTAATATTTTTCTCAAAATAAAATTAGGAGTATTTAAAGCTTTTTATAAATAACTCTAAATATTTTTAAAATTTGTTTATTGCATAAAATTAATTTTCTATATTTATATATAAATCCTTTGAATATTTAAAGCCTTTAATATATAACTCTAAATATTTTTAAAATATTTTTTTAAATTGCATAAAATTCGTTTGCTATTTTTATATATATTTTCTCTTAAAAAATTGCATTTATCATATTTTTTTGTACACATTGTTTGACACATTTCAAGCGATATATATTAAAAAAAATATATATTGTATATAATACAAATACATATATTATTTATTTACATAGCAAAAAACGCCTTAAAAAAGCAGATAAACAAATAGAAATAAATGAAAATAATTAAATAAATAAACAACAACGAAATTGTATTATATTTCAATTTTTTAGGTTTAATTCACAGAGCCCAATAAATTAATAAACTGTTCAAATTTCAAGTTTTTGAGTAAAAAAGAAAAACAAATGCAAAAAAAAAAATAAAATAAAATAAAAAAATAAAAAAACATTGCCACGCGCGTGTTAAAAAACAGTTAATTACGGGTTTTTAGTCAAAGATATTATCTAGATATGATACATAGCATTTAGATATGTGTGTAGTATATATATGTATATAATTTTGTAGATAAACTTTTAATAAATGATATAATATGTTCTGCGATTTTTGATTAAATCTAATTTATTTGTTATTTAATCATTACAAAATTTTTTTTTTGCTAAAATTTTTCCTATAAATTGTTGTCACTTTATTTGTAAAATTCAATAAACCATAAATCGTTTGCTGCTTAATAAATATATATTTTAATGAGCCGGTATATAAATTAATTGCTTTAAATATTTTCTCGATTTTTCCAAGTATTTTAGAAATCGGAAATGTAAATAAATGTTGAAAAAAATTGTTTTTTGTAATTAAAAATAAAAATTTAATAGGGTCTAAAAATTAAAAAATTTTTAAAATTTAAAATTTATTTATTATAAATAAAAAAATAAAAACAAAAAAAATATATATAATAAGGCCTTCAAACTATCAATTTTATGTGACTATTTTTTTAATTTTTATTTTTTTTGTTATATTAATTGTTCAAATCGAAAAAAAATTCTTTTTTGTAATTAAAATATAAATTTAATAAGGTCCAAAAACTATACATTTTTTTTTGGTAAAATTACAGTCCTATTTAGATATTATAACAAAAAAATAAAAACCAAAAAAAAATAATATAATAAGGTCTTAAAACTATCAATTTTATGTGAATTCATTACAGTCCTATTTTTAATTTTTGTTGTTGTAATATTAATTGTTCAAATCGATTAAACTATAGTCAAGATATAGCCGTCAATAAAAAATATAAAAGAAAATTCATTTTTGTAATTAGAATAAAAATTTAATAAGGTCTAAAAACTATAAATTTGATGTCAGAAATTTACAGTCCTATTTATAAATTGTAAAAAAAATAAAAACCAATTTTCTGTGACTTAATAACACTATTATTTTTTAAACTTTTTGTTGTTATTTTTATTGTTCAAATCAACTAAACTATAGCCAAGTTATAGTAGCTCATATAAAGAATATTTTCTCATAGAAAAATGCTTCAAAATTCAGCAAAAAAATTAAATTTCAGACAAACTAAAAAATGTTATTAAATTTGCCATAATATAAAGAGTTTTCAATTATCAAATGTTCACTGTAATTTTTGCATATTTAATAATGTAATGTGTTTATAAATATTTGATTTTTGTTGTGCGCAAAAAAAAAAAAAAATATTTATATATATATATATAAAAATCAAAGCAACAAGAACAAAAATAAAAAAAAAAGAAAAAATTGTCGCCAATTGCTCGTAAATATTTATCAGCCCCCTTCAGCGGCTGTTGGGTGTTATATACAATGTGTATATATATATATATATATATATACTATATACTATATATGTACATATATAATTTAACACACACACACACAGACACACACACACACATAGGCATACAGAACAAAAGCATTGCGCACTTTAATAAAAATCACTCATACGTAATTTCATTGGAATTTGTTATTGTTGTTGTTTTTTGTTGTTGTTATTGTTGTTGTTGTTTTTTGTTGCTTCTTTTGCTTGATTTTTTTGAATTCTGTTTTGTGTTTATTTTTCGTTTATTGCTTATGTGCTGGCTATTCGTTTGCCTTTACATTCGTTTTATTTCATTTCGTTACGTTTTTCTTTTCTTTTTTTTTTTGCTGTTTCGCTTTAGTTAAGTGCAAATTTCAAGAGCTTTTATTTATTTTTTTTTTTTAGCTAACAATCAACTTCAATCATCATCATTATTATCATCATCATCATTAGCAGCAATCGAAAGTTCTAGATAAAGTTTTAGTGAGCATTTTGTATCTTTAGTAGATATACTCGAACTATTTATAAATATGCATTTATCGAAGGCTTATCGAAAAGTTAACAAGCGTTGGCATACTATCGATTTTATCGATAATAGTTAATTATATTTTAAATAATTGAAATGGATTTCTATGCTAAAAAAATATATGTTCTTATATTGCTTTGCACATACATATATATTTGTAGAAGTAAAAACTAGTTTATTTATTTAAAATGTAATTAAATAATATAGATAATTTAATAATATAGATAATCAAATAATATAGATAATTAAATAATAGATATATTAAATAATATCGTATAGAAACATTTATATTAATTATTTAAAATATAAAATATTAAAGTCGAATATAAAATAAAAAAATACGAAATACTTCTTCATTAAATTTCTAAAACTGTAACTTGAAAATCCCAATTAAAGTACTTAATTTCCTTACAAAAAAAAAAAATTGAATTTTTTTCAACACTTTAAATTGAAAATCTAAATTAAAGTATTTAATTTTCTTTTATATAAAAAAATTGAATTTTATTTTCAACACTTTAAATTGCAAATCTAAATTTCCTTTTATAAAAAATTGCATTTTCTCTGCTTCAACACTTTAAATTGATATTGAAGCATTTAATTTCACTTTATAAAAAAACTAAATTTTTTCTTCTGTTTTTAACACTTTAAATTGCATTTAAATTTCAATTTAATTAAATACAATTTTGAGCTATGAAAAAAAGTGGGCTAAAGTGTCTCAGTCAAGTGTTGATTGATTGATTGATTGGTTGGTGGGTTGCACGATTGAATAATTGATGGTTTGATTGAATAGTTGGCTAGTTTGGTTGCAAGCTTTGCTTCGATAGTGTTACCAACTATAAATAAATGAAAAAATCCACAAATCTCCCAAAATAAGATAAAAATAAAATGCACAAAATTTAAAACAAAAAGTTCAATTCTAAACATTAAAAAAAAATGGTTTTTGGGCATTTTCGCAATGACGTGACGTGACAATCTTACGCCTAAATTTAAGAAAAGACTAAAAAAAATTAAAAATTTTGAAAACATTTTTTTTTATATATCTGGTTAGCAATTCAGTTGAACTATATTTAGTAAAAGAGTTGAAAATATTCGAGCTTTGCGTTTAAAAGATATAAGCAAAAAAAAATCAGCGATGACGTGACGTTACGAAAATAAAAGTCGATTTCGACTTGTGATGTTGTAAAAGCGCAAAACTTTGCAAAGTTTCTAATCTTTTTGTATTAAATTCTATAAATTATGATTTGGAATAATGTAAGTTAATTTTGCAGGCTTTATTATTTAAAAACCTTTTACGGTTTTTTTTTTCAGAAGGCTTAGTATGCAGCGTGACGTTAAATGACATGGCGTTACTTAAAATTTCATGTTATATTTTGAAGTAATAATCGACCTTAAAAATTTAATAATGAAATAAATGAAACATTTTTCTTGGCTTCAAAATAAAAATATACGAAATTTAAAATGATTAATTTAAATTAATATAATTTAGATTTTTCCATTCATTTTTTTAGCTTTAACGTAAAAATATACAAAATTTAATATTATCAAATAAATTAATAAAGCTTAGATTTCTGCTTCAAAATAAAAATAATCGAAATTTAAGACTATTAAATTAAATAAATATAACTTAAATTTTTCCATTCATTTAGATACATTTTTTTCAGTTTTGATTTTTTTAAGCAATAAATAATACAAAACTATATATATAAATATTAAAAAACATTTTTGAAACAATTTTATGTTGGCTTCGAAATAAAAATATACAAAATTTAAAACTATTTTTTTCGGCTTTAAATTGTTTTCAGCTTTGATTTTTATATATCGATAAAAAAAGTGCTAAAATTAAAATATTTCAAAAATTAAAATTACCTTAAAAACAAAGTGCTTCTAATTTGTGAGCCTCAGCTGTATTTACATTTTCTTTCAAATTTTTGCATTGACATTTCTTTTATTTATATATAAAAAAAAATAAATCGATGTGTTGAAGTTTTTTTTTTTTTTTTGCTTTTTTAAGAGTTTTGTGCATTTTTGGGAAACGTTTGTAACACCCACAAAAACACACACACTACTGGAAAATGTCAATGTGTGTGCGTGAGTTTTCCTTCATTTTGATTTTGATTTTTTTTTTCTTTTTTTTTTTTGGCCGACGCCATTTTGTCTCCAATGCTGCTGCTGGCGTTGTCCGTTGCTAACCAATAAGTTTCCGACTGCCGCCAAATAGCGCGAGAATATACACACACACACACACACCGCACACACACACCGCACACACACATATACACACACATACATATACACACTTTCCAGGCTGCTGCTGCTATTGCGGCATCTCCGCCATTTTGAAATTGATACAACAGAGGCAGAGGGGCAGGAGGCAGGAGGCAGGCGGCAGGAGGCAGGGAGGCAGCAGAGTGTGTGGCAGCTTTGGCACACAGCTTTTTCTGTGTGTGGCAGGTGCTTTTTGCTGCTGCCGCTGCTGTTGCAATTGGCATGTGCAATTGGGCTACGGGTCAGTCAAACACACACACACACACACACACACACACACACACACACACACACACAGACACAACCACATAACAGGGCTTACACTTTGTGCCTTCCTGTTCCGCACACACACACACACACACACACACACACACGCACTATGTGTTGTGTTTGGGCCTTTCCACATTTCCAGTTGAAATATTGTGTTGCTGCCACTGCCACTGCCACTGCTGTTTAGTTAGTTTTGCACTTGCAACTTGTTGTTGCTGCTGCTGCGTGCTGCGAGTGCGAGTGAGGCAACCAGCCACAGCCCAGCCTTTAAGCACCCAGTCCCAGCCCCAGCCCCAGTCCCCGCACCAGTCCCAGCCCCAGTCCCAGCCTCTCACGCTGCCTCTGTGCCCCCCCAAAATACATTGTGGAGAGCCTCTTTAACAACCCCCAACTAATCTGGCCAAGTGGCTTGCGTTTTGCTCCTCAATATGCGATTGCTGCTGCCAACAGCAGCAACATTCAACAGCAGCAACAACATTTTAGCCACATATTCGCATTTCAATCGAACGGGCTGTGGGTTGTGGGCTTAGAACTAAACGGAAATTGGTTGAATATATATAATATATATACATATATATATATACACTATCATTGTGCACACATTTCAAGCAAATCAAAAGCTTATAAACTAACCAAGCAATCAATCAATCAATCAAACAAACAATCGAACTGCCAAAACTAACAGGCTATAGCCAAAATAATTGAGTCGCAAATCAAGAAGCTAAAGCTTCAATCAAAATTCAATTGAAATATATATAAATATAATAAAAATATAATAATAAAATAATAATATAATAATAAAATAATAATGTAATATTTTTATATATTTGTATTATTATTTATTGCTCTTTCTCAGGCAACTTAACAAAAATCAAAGCTGAAAAAAATTGTATCTAAATGATAGTTAAAATCTTAGTTAATTTAATTAATTAATTTTATAAGATAATTTTAAATATTGTATATTTTTATTTTGAAGGCAAAATAAATGTTTCATTTGCGTAATAAATAAATTTTTAAGGACGATCATTACTTCAAAAAATAACATGGAATTTTAAGTAACGTCACGTCATGAAACGTCACGTCATGTAACGTTAAATATATATAAATATAAATATAATAATAATATAATAATTTTATAATATAATAATATAAAATATACCATAATATTTATATATATTTTTTTGTATTATTTATTGTTTTTTCTAGGACTTTTTTTTATCGATATATAAAAAAATGTTCAACGTGACTGACTGACTGAATGATTGAATGATTAACTGACTGACTGATTGACTTACTGACTGATTTGCGACTCACGAGCAGGCTAAACGGTAGAAACCTAAAATTTTTAGGTATTTAAGAAACATTAACTCATTTTCTGTTCATGTTCCGCTCAATTCTGATTCATTTTTTTTTACAACAAATTTTATAAATATGTATTTTCTTTTAATTAAGCAAACAATTTAATTTTTTAATTTGACAAAATGAGTTGTAAAGTCCATATACATTTATTTAGCGTATGACCTTTAAAAAATGTTCTTTCTCATGCCAAGATATCGTGAATCATAGTTACTTTTTTTGGAAACTATATAAGCTCAAGAGATTTAGGAAAATTAAAATATTTTTCAAGGAATTTTTCGAGAATAATTACTGGGTCTTCTCACAGTTCGCAACTCCTAGACTGAGAAGAAGTTAACTTAATAAAATAGATATTATTATTATTAGAGGAGGGATTATTGTACCGCGACCAATTAGATCTATTGTAAAATAGATATAGTTGGATGTGAAAAATCTATATTTTACAATTAAAAAGAAGAATTCATATTTCACATTCTAACAAAAATTTTAAATAGACTTCTAGGAAAACCTTGTCACTTAATGAATTTTTGCAGAAATATTTTAAAGAAGATTTTTGATTTGAGGATTACAATAGAACAACCCAACATTATAATGAAAAATAGTATTAGTATTAAGCTACTTCTTCCACTTTTTCTCCCCTCTTCTCCCAAAACTGAACAAAGTTTTTTAAACTTTCACAAAGCTCCAAACTCGCTGAGCGTTAACAAACTTTAAAATGATAAAAAAATGAATATCTTGTTGAATGTTTTGAAAGATTGCCATCAAGTATATATTTTGCAGCTTACAAATGAGCATAAATATAGAGTATATATATATTTATATATATATATATATATATATATATATATATATGTAGGACTTTATATATATATAGGACTCTGCAGGAGTATTCAGCTTGAAGAATATTCAACAAAAAACATGAGTTACATTGTGCCATAAAAAAAAAATATAAAAAAATAAAAATAAATAAAACAAGGAAGGCAAAGAATTTCAACACACATAAATCAAAAAAAAAAAAGAAGCATCCTTATATGCAACAAGAGAGCGAGAAGAGAGAGAGAGAGAGAGAGAGAGAGCACAGCATAATGAGAGAAAGAAATAGAGATAAGGAGAGATAGAAGAGCAACAGAGCGAGCTTAAAGAGAGAGAGCGAGAGTCGCATAAGTGCAAATTATTATGCAAGCGCTGTTTTAAATACCCTGTACTTTATGAGCCGCCCTAAAATGGGTTAATATAAAACAAATACAATACAAATATTTAAAAAAAAATGTTATTTGAATTAAAAAAATTTTTGTTGGTAATTTTTTCTTATGAAAATCAAAAATAAATATTATTGTTCAAATTATTAAAAAAAACTAAAAAATAAATATATCATAATTTTTATTTTTAAAATTAAGAAAATCAAAAATAAATATTATTGCTTAAATTATTAAAAAAAAACAAAAAAAAATATTTTATCAAAATTTTTATATTCAAAATTAAGATGCTAATGAAAACTTTTCAAATAATTAAATATCACGTATTAATATTTTAGTTTAAATTATAAAAAAAAAATTTTTAATAATTATTATATTGTAATTCTAGTTTTAAAATTTTCAATCTCTGAAAAAAACCTTTCAAAAGTAAAAAAATATATATTTTTGTTGAAATTATACAAAAAAAAAAAATATTATATTATATTATTATATTTTTAAAACTAGAATTCCACATAAAAACTTCGCACATATAAAAAAAAAAATAACAAATTATATATATATATATAAAAAAAATATATATATATATATATATATAGTACAATATAGTTCAATTTATATATATAAAAAAACAAAATAGATATAAAAATAGCTTTAATTTTCAAAATTAACTTCCCTTATAAAAACATCTTGAATAAAAAAAAATATATTTTCGTTTCAATTATATATGAAAAAAAATTTTAATAATTAATTTTTTTATATTCAAAATTACGATCCCTGCTAAAAAACTTCTCAAATAAATATTTTACAGAATATATATTAATAATAATCTATAAATCATTGAGATATATCCAAGTAAGTTCAACTAATTCCCAATTCCCTTTCAAGCCCTAAAATTAATCGATAGTATCGATAGTAAAAAAAAAAATACAACTCGATTGTGATTTAATATGAAAAATAATAATATCGATATTTTTCATATTTAATCAAAATTGTAGAGCCTAATTTAATTGTTTTTCTTTAGCTATAAAAATATCGATATTAATATTTTTCATAAAAAATCACAATATATTTTTATTATTTTGTATTTTTTTTTTACTATCGATACTATCGATTACTTTTGTTTCTCACTTTGAAAAACCTACCTGAATATCGGAAAGTTTACATATATATTCAGTCATATATTTACCCAATATAGGGTATTTATGAAACGCACTTTTTTCCCGTTTTCTCACATTTTCTTCTTATTGTAACTGTCATTTAAAAATTGTATGCCCCGAGATGCAATTGGTTGCCCGCAGAAAATCTTGTAAATAGGTGGATGGTGTTGTGGGCATGCAGGGGGTAGTGGCAGTGAGAGGGGTTTTAAGTGGTGTTTCATATCAATGTCGAGTGTGGAGTGTTGCGAGCTCATATCAAGCTTCTGTCTTCTCATAACTTTTGTCATCTGTCAACGAGTTCATATTTTTAAAGAAAATATAAAAAAAAAAAAATAAAATCAGCATAAGACACGCAGGCGCCATCTGGCGATAGGTATATGAAATCGAACAAAATTTATATTTTAAAATTTTTAGAAAAATTTAGCAACATTTGTTAAAGAAAATTATTTAATTTGTATCATCGTTACTTTAAAGAAAAGACACAGAAAATATATTTCTAATTGAGGCTTGTATTTTAAGCAATTTAATTTAAATACAACTTTCAAAAGGGAATAATATAATTTTATACAAAATGAAGTAGATGTTTTCTAATTCCATTAAGTATAAATATTTTAATTTTTCTATAATTTTTATAGAATTTTATTGCTTTCTTTTATACTAATTTTTATATTTTATATATTTTTATAAATTTTTTATATTAAAAAAAAATTTTTATGTGTACTTTAATCGTTTTTCAATATTAAAAATATATAAAAAATATAAATATATAAAAATTTGAAGGTTTTTATATACAAAATGAATTTGATAAGACTTGTGTGCTGTTTGGCAAGTTCAAATTAACAATATTTTATCTTAAATTTGTATCAATTTATATATAAAATAAATCAATATATAAAGAGAAAAAGACAAAAAAAAAATATTACAAAATCATTTAAATTATTTAATAAATACATTAATAAATTAAAAAACAAAAATAATATCAAAATTCCAATTCAAATTTTTTGTCAAAAGAAATAAAAAAAAACTAAATTTTTATAGCTATATAAAAATGACTTTAGTAAGCTTAATTTAAAGCATTTTATATAATTAATAATAAACCTTAAAAACTCAAAAAAATAACTCTATAATAATTACATTAGAAAACTGAATTTAAAGAATTTAATAATTTTATAATAAACCTAAAAAAAAAACCCCAAGAAAAAAAGAAGAAATATACTTAAAAATTATATACATATTTTTCGCATTTGTCGAAACTTTTTAAATTGAGCTGCAAAACAGTTTTCATTTGTAGCTAACGAAATATACATACACACACACACACCGCACACACACACACAAGTGTTGGCGCTGAAAAATATGCTACAAAAAATGATGTTGTTGCCTCGAGTGTTGGAGACCCATAAAAACTCAACATGATTGTAGGCCGCAGGGGGGCGTGCAACTTGCAAAGGGTGTAGCAGAATGAAGGGGGTGTTGGGATTCAAGGGGGGGGGGGGTTAGTCGAGGGGTTGCCTTGCCTTGCCTTGTTTTGTCCACTGATTTTCAACACACACACAACGGACCAGGACCAAAAAGACGCAAAGAAGAGCATTTAATATTCACCACACCGCCAAGTGGCAGAGACAAAGGTGAAGTGGCAAGGGGCAGGGGCAGTGGCAGGGGGCAGGGGGCAGGGGGCAGGGGGCAGCGAGCATGTGGTGGGCGTTTTTTGCTGCTAAATTATTTAAAGTTTGTTGCAAAAGCCAAAAGCAGCCAAGAGTAAAAACAAAAGCATGTAATAAGTGTTTAAAAGGTAACGATGCAAAAAGAAAAAAGAAATAAAGAAAACAAAACAAATGTGAAGAGAGTCAGAGTTGATAAACGACTGCAATATACTCTATGCAGAGAGCAAAAAAAAAATAAAATAAAAAAAAAATATATCAAAGTTTGTTGACAATAGATTTACAGCTTGTTTTATCATCGTTTTTATTAAAATCTTAAATTTTGAAAAATATCGATTATTCTAAGTCAATCGATAAATTCGTAAGCAGACTTAATTTTATTTATTTTTTTGTTAAGTTGTTTTTGTTTTTAGCGTTTGTTAAGCTTAATTTAAGTTGTTGAAAAATAAAAGTGAGATTAAATAATTAAATCAAAAAAAAAAAAATAATAATAATAAAAAAAATCGATAAATTCGATCCAAAAAATACATAAAAATTAAGATAAAAAAATATCGCTTAAAATTCAATATTTTTATTATAATTCATTCCCAACAATATGAAAAATCTCCTGAAATTCTATTGATTATTTTTATTCCTTTCCCACAATATTAAATTAATATTTAAAAATTCCCCAAAATTCAAAATTATTATTTTTATTCCTTTCCTACAAAATTAAGTTAATATTAATGTTTCTTGACGATGGATTTATCGATTTTTAATCAATTGTATTTTTATTTTAATCCATAATTTTTGAAAATATCGATTTTTCTAAAACAATCAATAAATTCGATCTAAAATATATTTAAAAATTCAAATTAAAAAAATCTCCTCAAATTTAATATTTTTATTGTTATTTCTTTCCTACAATATTAAATTAATATCAAAAAAAAAAATACCTCAAAATTCAATATTATTTACATTAAATTTATTATTATTCCTTTCCCGCAATATTAAAATAATATAAATTAAAAAATCCCCCCAAATTCAATATTATTTTAATTAAATTTATTATAATTCCTTTCCTACAATATTAAATTAATAAAAAAAAAAATCTTCCACAATTTAATATTATTATTATTATAATTCCCTTCACACAATAATAATAAAAATAATATTGAATTTTAGAAGATTTATTTTAATATTAATTATTGTGTATTTTGAGGATTTTTTTTTAATATTAATTTAATATTGTGGGAAAAGAATAATAAAAATAATATTGCATTTAGGTAAAAATAAAAAAAAATATAAATATAAAAAATATAGAATTCCTAAGAAATATCGAATTGCAGTTTAAAGATTTTTCAATTCTTCTGCTATTAATATTAAATTACAAAACTAAAAAAAATATTTCATAGTTCCGATTTTTATAGACCGAACACAATATACACCTTTGCTGCCTATGGGGAATAGAGTATCCTGAATAATAGAAAAGGGAAAAGAAAAGAATAGAAAAAAATATATAGCATGAAGGACGAGGGACGTATACACACGCAGGCGTCGCCGACGGAAGCACGACAGGACGACAACATGGCAAGGACTCACAAAAGACGAGTTGAGGGCTTGGGGGGGCTTGAGGTTTGGGGGTTGTTAGGTCGTGTCGCTTCGGACGGCATGGACAACAAACGGAAGGACATTTGATGTCGTTCTCGTCCTTCTCGTTCGTCCTCGGCTGTCGGTCGTTCGGTCGGTTGTTCGTTTCGTCTCTGGGTTTCGTTTAGCTGCTGTCTAGATAGACTAGAACATCCGCAACTGCCCCCACCACCCCCTAGTGTCCTTAGCTAACCCCAACATCCTTTTACATTAACCGCTCAAAAAGTGAGCAAACATATTTTTTTTTCCACTTTTTTTCCACTTTTAAAGCAACAAGAAATTGAAAAAAAAATAATGTAAGAAGGACGAAGGATTGTAAATTTTGGCCCGAACTAAATTTGGCTTTTATATATATGTATATATATATGTGTGTGTGTGTGTGTTGTGGCCTGGAATTATGAAATTATTTCATGGCACGTCACGCGATTAAAGTTAAGAGGCGAAACCTTACAAGAACTTCAGATATATGTATATATATGTATATATATAACAACTGGAAATGTACAAGGAAGGTCTAGGGAGTGAGGGCGCAAAGTGTGGGTGTTTGGAGAGTTTTGTTTTTGAAGTGAGAAGAGTGAGAGAGAGAGAAAGCGCCAAGTGTTAATTTGTATGGGAAAAAAAGAAGAAGGCAAAGTTTGGAAACTCAATACGCTCTCTTCATCCTCTTCATCTTCATCTCCGTCTCTCTTCGATTTTGCTTTGTGCGCGCTCTTCTTAAACGTTTTTGACAAATTTTGTATTTTTATATATTACAATTTTAATTAAACCCAATTTAATTAATTAAATAAACGTTAACGACACAATTTTGTCATTATTCTTCTTTGTGCGCGTTATTCTTAAACGTTTTTACGTATTTTGTATTTTTATATATTTAAATTTTAGTTAAACCTATTTAAATTAACTAAATTTATGCTGACAAAATTAGTGCTAAATAACGGCACCATTTTGTCTTTTTTTTCTTTTTTGTGCGCACTATTCTTAAACGTTTTTAAATTATTTAATTAAGTCTAATTAAATGAACGTTGACAAAGTTAGTGCTAAATTACGACACAATTTTGTCATTGTTTTTCTTTGTGCATGTTATTCTTAAACGTTTTTAAATTATTTATATATTTTTTTTAATTTTAATATATATACTCTATAGATTTAGCCCCAAGTTTTTGTATAATATTTCTAAAAAACATTTTTAATTGGCTTAACTACAAATTAATAAAAAATATATATATCTTCTTTGTGCACGTCTGTCTTAAACGATTTTAATAATTTTTATTTTCTTTTGGAATAAATTGTATATTTAAGAAGTTTTTAAGATATAAATGTATCAAACTATTGATTGTAATTAACTGAAAAGTAGAATTATAAATAAATAAATAAATGTCCGATCTTTTTTAAATAAATAAAACAACAGAAATATATTAGGAAATGAGAAAAAAAAATTTAAAAAAAGAATCATAACAATCATAACAAATATATTAGGCAATAAAAATGGAAAAACGTGATAAACATTATTATTTATTGTTATTGAAAAATATTATTATTTATTATTTTTATTATAACTTATTGTAAAAACAATTTCAATAGAATTTAAATTCAATTTAAATGGAGATGAGTTTTCGTTAATATTGTTGTAAAAACTCATAGCCCTGATGACGAATTCCGACGGAGTTCGAAATATATCGGATTAAAGAAAATAGAAAAAAGAAATACCTAGTGTTCTTATTTAAAAAAAAAACCTAATTTGACCTCGAGCCGACTAACAAACTAAGGTCACCAAATTTCAATTTTAATCAGTTTAATTATTTCTTGTTTTTTCCCAAAAAAAAAAAATAATTTGTCTAATTAAGTTTCTAAAATTTAAATTTATATTTGTCAAATTTGTAAATTTTTTTTTGCATTTTTTTCATTTTACTTACATTTGCTTAAACATTTTGAAAGAACACATTTTTTTATTTTTTTGATTTGATTTGATAATTTGTCAGATACTCACATCCAACAGATGCAGAAGCATTTTAAAATGATTTTTTTTTTTTGATTATATAATTATTTTATTTTTCAACTTGTGTCATATATTTTATAATTTTTCTTGGTGGAAAATTTTTCAATTTTTTCTTCACTGATAAAAAAACAAACAAAATTGTATGAAAAATTCATCAATTTGTTTCTTTTTTGTAGATTGTCAAGGACCACGCCCAGGAGAAAAACAAAAAAACAAAAAAAAGCGCGCTTTATGTTTGTTCGGCTGGGCAGAAGGGGGTAGGGCTGGCGAGGGCTGTGTGAGAGGGTGTCTTATGGCAGCTACAAAAATATTTTTTGCCCTGGCTAACACGGCGTATGCGTAACATATTAAGTATGCGCCAAGTAAAGGCATAAAAAAACAGACGGCAAGAAAATATAAAAAAAAAATTTTTTAAATATTTTTTCAATTAAAAATCTTTATAAATTATATAAAAAAAAAGCAAAAAAAAAGAAAAAATACCCAAAACACAAAGCAAAGGCTATTTAGTTGCTGAAGGGGGGCTGTAAGACTGCAAGGAGAGTGGGCGGGCGCTTGTCTGGTATACACACACACACAGACAGATGTGTGTGTGTTCGAAATGTAAATTCGAGTAAAGAAAAAAATAAAGAGCGTTAACAAACACGAACACAAGAAAACACGCGCGATTTTCAACTCCCCAACACAAAAGTTGCGAATAGACTGAAAATGTCCTTCGCACGCAGAGGCGGGCTAAGGATACCAATAATAACAACAACAACAACAACAATACATAGACACATACACAACAACAAAATGTACATACATACATACATATATACACTCGATATCCTAAAAAGGACAACAAGACAACAGGACGACGTCGACAGCAGCGACAGCATCAATTTTCCAACTTGCGCTGATAAAAAAAAATACATATAGAGTGACTGTATATATGTGTGTGTGTGTGTGTTAGTGACTAGGCATAAAGGACTCAAAAAGGACATGGTCGCATTTGCCAAAAAGCTCTGTCATAAAGCAAACAACTGATTGAGTTTGTTTAGGCCATTGCCAGGGCAGGCGAGGGGGGGTGTTGTGTTGTGCGGAGGGGGGGGGGGGGGGCGGGTGTTGTGTTGTCCTTAAGAGGGTTGGCTTTTTAATGTGGTGTGCGTGTGTGTGTGTGTGTAGTTGTGCGCCTTATTAGCTCCCTGTTAAGCAGCGAACTCTTTAAATGGGATTACATGGCGTCCACAAATATATATCGATAATATCGATTACAAAAAAAAATGCAACAATAAATATATCATATATATATATGCATAGTTGCAATCTGCAGTTATTTAAGCAAATAACTAATTTTTTTTAATTAATTCACAATATGTATTTAATAACAATATATTTAATTGCAAAAGGCAATAGATGTTATCGATTAAGCCTATCGATTGTTGCATAACAAGGCAACTTGAGTTTAAAAAAAAAGTGTAATAAAACAAAATTTAAGTTTTTTGAGAAAAATCATTTATTACAATTATTTAAAATTGTTTATTGAATATTATTATTATTATTAATTTATTATTAAGGAAAATTATTATTATTAATTTAAAAATTATTTCTAATTGATCGCAAAATTACGTTTAATTTATTTTTTTTTATTTTTTAAGGGGAATTTTTAATATTATTTTAAAAATTGTTTCCAATTGCTCGCAAAATCACGATTAAATTATAATTATTATTTTTGAAGGGAAATTATTAATATTATTTTAAAAATAGTTTCTAATTGCTCCCAAAATTACGATTAAATTATTATTATTATTTTTTAAGAGAAATTATAAAGATTATTTTAAAAATTGTTTCCAATTGCTCGCAAATTATGATTAATTATTCATTTATTATTATTATTTTTGAAGAAGAATTAATAATATTAGAAAAAATAGGTAAGAGTTATTTAATGATTTTTAAATATTTTTATAATTCTTTGCAAAGTAATGATTGATATTCTAAGTTGCTTTGGAACAGCTATTTTCATTATTATTATTATCGATTTTTTTTTTAATTTTAATAACACCGAATTATCGATGTTATCGATATATATTTAATTTTTTTTAGTACTAAGCAATTTGTATATATTTTGTAGCAAGCATAAAACATGAAAAAATAATACAGTTTGCCTTTAATATTTTGTGTTAATATTGTATTTTATTTATTTATTTTTTACCTCAAAAATTAATAAATTAAAGTAAATGTAAGAGAATCTCCTTTGGAAAAAAATTATAACTTGGGAAAAGCGACAATAACAAATTATATAACAAAAAAGTAAAAATAAGTAAAAAAGATTGCAGAACTGCGAACTTTGGGAGCAAACGCTTTGCTACATTTATCGATAATATCGATATATATTGCTGAGAAATTTTCTTTGAAGGAATGTATTTAATAAATTATCGATATCATATATTTAAATGACAAAATATCAACATTAATATTTTTTTAGAGTTAAGCACACAGTTTGTTATTATTTAAGGTCAAAGAAATTTAAATGATTTTTAGTCTGATAAATTGAAGGCGGCGGCATTAAAGATTAAATGCAAGAAATTTATTAGAAATTAATATAATAAATAATGAATAATTGATTAATTTTGAATTAAAATTTCTTGTTATTTCTAGTAAATTTTATTAGCATTAAATGTTGTAGATAATTAGATAAACTTATTTTAAAAATTTAAAGATTTTGCAAATTGTTTGGCAGCTAAATGTGATTACAATTCGAAAAGTGTGTGTGTTGTGTATATATGTGTGTTTGTTGTGTGTTTGTTGTGTGTATGTGTTGTGACTTGTGTTACATAATATCTCGACCCTGGCAACGTCCAGACACCAAAAATACTAATTCAAAGCATCCCAAAAACAACACACACTGGCTCATTAATTATTTTCCAGCTGCCACATGAGTGTGTGTTGTGTGGGTGTGTGTGTGTGTGTTGTGTGGGTGTGTGTTGTGTGTGTGTGGGTGTGTGTGTGTTGCCACCACCCACAATTGAACGCCCACTGCAGGCAAACGCAGAGACGCGTGCGTGAAAATTGAAAACTCAAACTCAAACCCCAAAAAAAACTTGTGTCCTCTTTCACCTGTCCAAAAAATATACATACACACCTGCCTGTCCTGGTCGACCCCCCCCAAGGGGGAAAACTGCAGCTGCTTTCTCTCACTCACACCCACTCTCACTCACTCCCACTCCCACTCTCACCCACTCTCACTCTCTATCTCTCTCACTCTCGCTCACTCTCTGCCATACTCTCGTCCACTCTCTCTCTTGCCCATCTCTTGTGTGCTCTCTCTTTCGCCAAGTCTCAAATAAATTGCAGTCAAATTTGAACACTGCCAAGTGCCAAGTGCCAAGTCAAGTATCGATTCAATAAACTAACAAACAAATTAAATCTAAACTTTAGCTTGACTCGAAAGTTGTATAAAAGTACAGTGAACACTTGATAAGGCAAACTGTTGTGTTAATTACTTACAAGCATGTAAAATGCATTATATTAGAAATTAATATTTAAATTTTTTAGTTAAGAATGAACAAATAAAAAAAAAAAATTTTTTTTTCAATAAATTTTCAATAATTTTTTTTTTTTTGTTTAATTGCAATAAAAATCAAAATTAGGAGAGTTTAAGTTTTTGAACAAAGTTTTGTTTATTTTGTGCACAATTTTTAATATAATTTAATAAATAAATATTTAAAATATTATCTAAAGTTGTTTTTTAATTAAGAAAAGAAAAATTCGAAAATCCAGCTTAATTTTTTATATTTAAATATTGCATTTTTATTTTTTAAACTGTCAAGCATTTTAGATTTATTTCTTTTAATTAATATTTTATTATTTATTATTTATTTATGTATTTTTATTATTTATTTTTATTATTTATTTTTAATTATTGAGCATCGCCTGTACATTTTTTTAAATATTTAAAATATTATCTAAAGTTGTTTTAAATTAAAAAAAAAATAGTCGAAAATCTAGCTTAATTTTTTATTTTTAAATATTTTATGTTTGATTTTTATGCCGTCAAACATTGTACATTTATTTCTTTTAATTTATATTTTATTTTAAATTTTTTAATTATTGAGCAACGACTGTGTACTCATTTTTTTTAATTAAATTTTATTTTAATTTTTTTAAGTAAAATAAATTAATAAACAGGGAATGCTTGATCTATCGTATTTAATTATAATAATAAAATATTTAATTATGTATTAGTTAAACTTTCAGTTTATTAAACTTGCACTTGAACTTGACTTTTATAAAGTTTCATTAAAAAACAATTTTAATTGATTTTTTTTAAATATTATTTTTCCAATTATTTAGCTAAAGTTTCTATTACACTGCACAACAGAGTAATAAAACTAGCTCAAAACTTTAGTAATCTTTAAAGTATAATAAAATTTTTTTCTATAACTTGCTTGGGCTTGTCATAATCCAAATAAAAACTTAGTACATTTTTTTCTAACAATTGCAATTTAATAATAAATAATAGCTTGATAAATTCTATTTGTAAATTATAAAATCAACTTTTTTCTGCAAGTTTGAATATTCAATGAATATTTCATAATTTTTATTGCAAACAAAAAAATTATTGATTAAATTTGTGAAATGATTTTTTTTCTCTTTCCTTTTTTTTTTTTTGCTTTGTCAAGGACAATGTGGCGTATGTGTGACATATAACAATGTTACGTATACGCAGCGCATAAAAATAAACGTTGAGTAATGATAACTCTGGTTTACGATACCCTGTACAACAATAAAATAAAATGTATTAAAAAAGGGTGTGATAGAATAATTGAAATTTATGTAGCAAGGTAACATTTTTGATTATATAGAATATATATATATATATGTTCTTGAGCAACATCAACAGACAAATCGATCTTGGCGGCGTTCAGAATTTGTTGTATATAGCGTTCTAAATAAAAAATAAAATGTCAAAAATAAAATAAAAAATCGGTTTTGACAGGAAAATTTATTTAGAGCTGAAATTATGTTTAAAAAAATTCCATTCCGAATGAAAATCAAATATATATTTTAACCAAGTTATAGCTGTATGAAGTCTCTTAGAGCTTTTTAAATAAAAATAAAATTTGAGAAAATTATTTATACAATTGCCGAAACTCTTTCCTCAACGTCGAATTATATATATATATTTTTTTGTATTTATTTGTTTAAATATATTTATATCTCTCCATGGAGCATTAAATTAAATGTTATAGTACAATACATATATATAGTTATTTAGTGTGATCCAAAGTTAATTCTTTATTGTCTAATTAGAACTTTCAGAAAATTTAATATATATATTTTTCTCTCCTTCTTTCGTCAATTCTTAAACCTTAAAATCTGTTTACTGAATTCTCCTGCCGAGCTGAAAGCCGAGTAGCTTTAATTATAGTAGGGCAAACATTTGTTTGTTAATATTTTTCTAAATATTCTTCTTAATATTCTTCTTAATATTATTCTAAATATTCTTTTCAATATTCTTCTTTATATTCTTCTTAATATTCTTCATAATATTCTTCTTAATATTCTTTTTAATATTCTTCTTAATATTCTTCTAAATATTCTTCTTAATATTCTTCTAAATATTCTTCTTAATATATATATATATTATCCTTATAATAAGATATAAAATTCAAAAAATATTTCTTGAATTTTATATGATTTTTTTAACTTATACTTAGCTCACAATATATAGTTTAAAATTTTCACAAAGATAAACACAAAATAAATATGCAAAAGTTGCATTAAAAGTTGCCTTCTAAGCTACACTGCTTGCTTGCACTGCTTTTGCAACCGCTTTAAATGCATTGCTTGATTTAAATATGTATTTTTTATTTGTTTTATTTATTTATTTTTATTTTTTTTTTTTGTGTTTTTTTTTATCATTTAATTTCACTGTTATTTTACAACTTATGCTTGTTTGGAAATTTTATATATATATATTTATAGGGTATCTTTCAGACCTATACTCTGTTTTTTTTTTCTTTATATTGTATGTTGTCTATTGCAATCAAGGTTCAAACTTATAAATGCTAAATCAATAATGTCAAAAGAGAGAGAGAGCGACACACATACCAACAAATATATACATATATATATATATATATATATATATATATATATACCAAACGGATGCTTAAATATTTAAGTAGTTTGTTTGTGGTGTCAGGGGGGGTGGGTAGTTGATTTTGTAGGTATCTCTTAAGGGTCATATATATATATATATATTTGGTGGCGCCCATGTAAATGCCAATAGTACAAATATGTCAGTTGAGAGCTCATGAAAAAAGCCAAAGAATGGCTAAAAAGGCAGAAAAAAATATAAATATATATATATTACATATCTATATATATATTTATATATATTACATATCTATATATATATTTATATATATATACATATGTATTGCCTTTTATGCATGACACGTAGAATTTCGTAGCGCTGTTAAAAATCTTCTTTTTTGGCTTTTCGCTTTTTTCAACCCTAACCAATCGCCGCCCTGCCCCGTGCCTGCCCCTCATTTTTTTTTTTGCACCCACCTCATGCCACCTCTCAATAGCAATGCCACGCCCGCACACACACACACACACACACACACACACACACACACACACATACATATTTATATACAATATCTTTACATATACATAATAATTTTTATTAAGTCTTCACTGCAAAAATTTGCTGCCTTTTGGCTTTAAAAGCATTTTTATATACATGTTTTATGCCTTTTAATATTTTAGCCAAGCTTTACTGTATTGCCTGTAAGTGTTGGATAATACTGTATAGAAATACTTTTTAGACTTATCAACAGTCCTAAAATTGTTTAAGAATAAAAAACTAAATAAATGAATTTATATAAAATAATAAATTAATATTTATTAAATTTATATAACAAAAAAAAATTAATTTTTAAAAGGCAATTAATTTCAGGGACCCTAAAGTTTATAAATAAAATAGAAAAAATTAAAAAACAAAAAATTATTTGTTGATTTGTAGCAAAAAATTGAAAAAATACGTTTTATTTTCAAATATAAAAAAAAAAATATTTTTAAATCTTTTAATGAAAAATAAATCTTATTTTAAAATAAAAAAAAATTATAATTTAATAAAAAAAAAATATATATATATATAAAACAATTAATTTTTATCAAAAAAATTGAAAAATAAAATTTTTCCATTTTTTTAAGAAAATTAACTCTTATTTTAAAATAAAAAAAAATTATATTTTTTTTTTAAATTATGAAACAAAAATTTATTTGTTATTTTTATCAAACAAATTGTTAAATAACTCTTATTTTCAAATAAAAACAAAATAAATATTTTTCAATTTTTTAATGAAAATAAATCTTATTTAAAAACAAAAAATTATAAATCTATTAAAAAAATTATAAAATAAAAAATTAATTGTTGATTTTTATCAAAAAAATTGAAAAAAGAACTCTTATTTTAAAATTAAAAATAAATAAATATTTTTAAATTTTTTTAAGAAAATTAAATCTTATTTTAAAATAAAAAAAAAAATTAGAATTTTTTACATTTTTATTATAAAAATTCAAAGTAAAAATTTAACGTTAATTTGGAAACAGCTGCTGCTAACAAAATTTAAAAATATTCACGATGTGTGAATACCTTTTATACGATACAAAATATGTCCTTAAAGGACCAATATTAATTATACTTAAAAGTACAAAAGAAAAATCTTATTTTTAATTTTTTTTTATTTAGATCAAATATAAGAGTTCAAAATAATTTGTATAACAATATTAAAAATAAAAAATCTATTCTGTTTCCAGGCTACTGCATTCTAAATTAGTATATGGGCATTTACATTGTGGCGTTACGTGACAGTCGTACGCCTAAATGTGAAAAAAAGCTAAGAAAAAAGTCAAATTTTTTAAAAGAAAATTTGTATATTTGATTAGCAATTGAGCTGGACTATATTTGATAAAAGAGATGAAAACATTCGTATTTTCCGATTACAAGATATAAGCAAAAAAACAGGTGTAGCGTTACGTGACAAGTGGTGGACCTTTCTGTGGAAAATGGTGGAAATGCCCATATCTAAAATTTTCACATTTATCTATATAATATTTTTCAGCTTTGATTTTTTGTTAGCTCATAACTTTTATTTGTGTGTCCTAATTTTCGAAATATTAATATTTGTTTTTAATTTATTTTTTTTAATTATTTTTTTATAATAATAAATAATTGTAAATTTACCCATCAAAACCATTTAAATGCATTTTTAATGCACTTTTTAAAACTACACCTTAATATAAAAAATATCTATATGTTTTTCATATACTTCGTCATATGGTAATTATAGGGTATTAATGTATATTATTAAATTTTTGTTGTTGTTAATGTGTCACAAATCACATTGAATGGAATTTCATAAGTAAGCGTAATGTGAGATAAAAAATAAAAACGAGAAATATTAATTTTGTTGTTGCCTTATTACTCGTAATATTACTCATACGCAATGTGCGTCAAATAGAGTATATGATTATACTAATGCCGCCAATTCTCTCACTATGTCCAAATCTGACATTCTCTCAATTTTTGGATTTATCATCATCATTGAATTTGTCACATGCTCATAAATAAATAAATATTATTGTGCATTGTTGAAAGTGTTTAAATATAAGATTTTCACTTAACAACAACAACTTAACTTTGTCAGCGTCTGAGTAAGTAGACTTTGACCTATTTTTATAGAAGAATTCTACGCTCTGCTCGCACCAAACTCTTGCCTTTCATCTACAAAAAAAAAACCCCTTTCAAGTGAGAAATGTATTAGGCAATAAACTAAGTTAAAGTTGAAGGCAGAAGCTTTGAAAATCAAATCAATATTTAATTTTATGATTAATTCAAATACTTTTGACTATGTGGCATAAAGTTGAATTTATTGTCTTTATATTAAATTCATATCTAAGATTTTAATTTGATAGATAACTAATAAAACTGTAATAAATTTAAAAAAAAAAAATTTTGAATAAAAAAAAATATTATGTAAAATATTTTCCTATTTTTTTTATTTTTAATTTTAAGGCATATCGCGATCGCCAAAAAAAATATTTCAAAACAATTAAACAACTGTCATTAGATCGATCGACTAATAATTAAAAATATACATATAAATACTTATATCAGGAATCATAAATTATAAGAGTTGTACTCAATTTTTATATAAAAGTTGGTAAAAAATTTTTATTTTCGAGTCAACAAAAAAAAAAAAGTTATTGCCAATTTTAATGAGAAAAAATTCATTAATATTTCTTACTCATTATTTTTAAACATAAAACTCTTATAATTAAATTTTTTATGTTTAAAAATAATGAGTAGGAAATATATATGAATTTTTTTTCATTAAAATTGGCAATAAATTTTTTTTTAACCCGAAAATATCTTTTTTTTAATTCAACTTTTACATAACAAATGGGGAAAAAAAATAAAAAAATATTTTTTTAAAAAATTCAAAGAAAATTTTTTTTATTTAAATTTTACATAAAAGTTGGAAAATAATTTTTATTTTTAAATTTTTATTTTTATTAAAAAAAATGGAAATAAAAGTTTATCCTTTTTTGAGGATCCTGCATTTTAAATTAATATATCTAAGATTTTTCCCATTCATTTAAAAAATTTTTTTTCAGGCTTGATTTATTTGAGCTCAATTCTTAATTGTGATCTCTTGATTTATATATATATAATAAATATTTTTTGGAATTAAAAACATCTTCTTCAATATGTCACATATTTAATAACATAATTTGAATACCCTTTTTTGAAAAAGTATAACAAAAAAATAACAAATTAAATTCAAGTGAAATTCAAATGAAATTTAAATTAAATTCAAAATGAATTTCAACTGAAGTTCAAACATTTTCAACAACAATTATTGCGTCTGCTATGAAAGTATTATATTATACCATATATAATATATAAATACAGATATATATTTATCTATATCATTATATATATACATTATATATTATAAGAGCAAATCGTCGCTCTATTTATTTTATGTCATCGCTTTTGATTTTACTTAAATATTTCTCATATTTATATAATTAAAATCGAGTTCCAAAAAAAATAATAATAATATTCCTCCAACTTTTTACTTAATTAGCAAATAGCAAGAGAAAAAATATGTAATCTTTTCCAATAATAAACCATTTAAAACATATTTTGTAGACAATTCATTCAAATGATTCATTCAATTGATTCACTCACATTTTTTTCTCAAATATTTCAACATTTTTAAATGACATCACAGATCAAAAAGGCGATATAACTTACCTAAAATGAGAAGAATTTGAAAATATAAATTAGTAATATAATAATATAGGCTTATAAATTTATATGATAACAAGCAGTTTTATATATTAATAATATATTTATATGAATTATATAATTTAAAAATATATAAAATATAATTTTCAGCAAATTTTTTTTTGAATTTTTTTGTTATATAAATTCCATCGAGAATTGTTTAATTAACATTAGAATATTATATATAAAAAATGCATTTATTTGTCAAATGCACTGCTTGCATTGTACTGCTTGGTACCGCCCATACACTGCTTGAATTGCACTGCTTGGTAGCGCAAAATACACTGCACTGCTTTGACTTCAATTTATTTGTAAGAATTTTTATTTTTGACGACTCTAAAAATACTCTTATATATTTTTGTTAATTTTATTGAATACGCAATATAATTTTTATTTTATTTAATTTTTTTTTGTCTTGATCATAATATTTATTGCATATGGCATGACAAATGGGGCAACAACAACAATTCAATAAAGACTCTCTGTATATGTAAATTGCATTGTTTATGGCTAAACATATATATACATATATATAAATACATACATATATATATAAATATGTATATATATAGCACATGTATATATACGCGCCTCAGATTATATAAATACGAAATTCAATTGAAAGTCGTTCAAGTGCAAAATGCGCGAAAAGAAAACAATAAAAAAAAAAAATAAACAATTAAAATCAAAAAGCTTCGACTCTGATTGCAATTGTTGGGATTAAAGCGCAGCGTATACAGAAAAAATACAGAAACAGAGAAAGAGAGAGAGAAAAATAGAGAAAAAAGAGAGAAATAGAGCGAGTAAGGTATACTAAAATGGGCCTATTTATATATATATTTAAATATATATATCAATTTATATTGTATTTTGCTAGCGTGCAATTGAAAGTGTAAACAAAACTTGTCAAAGAAAAAAAAAACATTTCATCCCAACAGCAATATACTCTGCTTACAGTTACTTTGAAAACTTTGCAATATATGACCAAAAATTTAACTTGATAAATCGAGCTATAACAAGAATAATTATTCATTAAATCGATCATTTCTATGGCAATAATATAGCATAAAGTGATACGATTTTAAATAAAATTTATTTAAATAAAAAGGAAAAAAAAGAGAAAAAGACCAAAAAAAAAAAAAGAAAAAAAAAGGAAAAAATAAAAATAAAAAAAAAATTTTTTGAATACAAATTCAATAAAATCTTAGACAAAATTAAACAACAAAATTTTTTGCTGGTGAATTCTATAAAATTTTAGGCTATTTCTGTTTTATTTATATTTTTGTTAGACTAAGATTTTATTAAATATTCAAACAAATATTATTATTTTTTTTTATTTTTATAAAATTTTAGGCTATATCTTTTTTATTTATTTTTTTTTTTGACTAAGATTTTAATAAATTTATATTAAAAAAATTAATTTATATATATATATTTTTTTTTTATAAAACTTTAGGCAAATTCTTTTTTATTAATTTTTTAAGAAAATTTTTTTTTTTTTTTTTTTTCTTTGAAACTTTATAAAATTTAGCAGCCAAATATTTTTTTTTCAATCATTTTTTTTTTTAAATCGTAGCATATGTTTTTTAGACTTAATTTAAATCTAGTCAGAATATATACGATCTTGAAATTACACTTCAATTCAATGAATTGAATAGCTTTTTCTTGAAAAACAAAAAAAAATCTTATGCTCGATCGATTGTTTCTTTAACAGCTATATGATATAGTTATCTGATTCAATTGCTTTTGTTATATACATTTTCTATAGCAAAAATACGCATATGCGGCAACTTGTAAGATATATACTTAAATACTTTTTAAATTTCCTAGTATTAACTTTGGTAATTTTCTTTTTTTTAAATTGTGAACAAGACAAACACTGTATAAAACCCAATAGACAACTTAAACCATTTGTAAATAGAGTATTTATATTATAGTTGAGTTAACTGTAAACCTGTTAAAGCAATTAAACTGTTTAGATTGTATTTAGAGTGTTTGTAAATATGCAATTTGCTTTATGACAATTTTATCTACAGATATTTAAACATTTTTGTAACAATAACATTGAGGTTACTTATAGAAAGAATTTATTTCTATTTATTTGTTTTAATATTATTTTTTTATTTTATTTATATTTATTTATACTTATTTATTTTTATTTAATTATTATTTTTTATTTATTTTATATTTATTTATTTTACTTTAATTTATCTATTTTATATTTATTTATTTTACTTTAATTAATTTATTTTATTTTAATTTTTACTAAGTCTAAACGATTCGTTACAATTTCAGAATTAAGGAAATTTCCTTTTTTTTTTTTTTTGCAATTTCTGCAACTAAAATTGTTCAATGATTGTTTTACCTTTTTTTTTAAAACAATTTTGATTTTAGATTTCACAATCAATAGCCTAAATTCTCTAAATGATTTCACCATTTTTTTCTCCAACTCCTTCTCTCTCTCTCCATCTGTAACTGCCTTGTATGGTCTCTCTCTGTTTGCAACAATGGAAAACGCAATGAAAAATAATGAAAAAAAAAAGAAAAATTGAAATAAATAAATAAATTGAAAACCTGTTTCACACTTGTCAACCGTTTGCTGCTGTTGCAGTTTAAATGCTATTTCACTTTTTGTTTAATTTTTCTTTATTTTTTTTATGCTGATATAAACTGTGAGTACTCGCTAAAGATTCGAGGCAGAAAAAAAAACAATAAACGCAGATACATTTTAGAGATACAAATACAAACATACACAGATAAACACATATATACCTATTTGTATATTTTCATTTTTTTCCATGCAATAATTAAAAAAAAAAAATGTAAAACAAAAATGCAAACAATTTCTTTAATTGGGTCACAAAAAACATTGCAAAACGCGGCGTATGAGTAATGTTACAATATAACAAAAAATTAAAATAAAAAAAAATATTAAAAATATGAAATTTGTTTATAAATATGGCATTAGGTTTGGTTTAAAAAAATTAGAAAATAATTATTAGTAAATGCAAGTTCACATTTATTTGCTGAGTAATGAAAATCTTATTACTTAGCTGAATATATACACTGAGAATAATTAAATAAATATTTAGTTTCTATAGGAGAAACTATAAATTTATTGGAAAAAATAAAATTATAAGAATTTTACACTGTTACAAAAATTATTTGCTTGTTGAAAAAGTGCTTTCATTTATGAAAAATTGTAAGAAATATTTTTTTCAAAAATTAAAAAATTTTGTGACATTTTTTTCACACAATATAATAATAATAATAATAAGAGGTTTAAAATTTAAAGAAAAATTAATTTTTTTTTTTTGTATTTTTTTTATAAAAAATCAATTATATTTTTTGCTGAATACATATATATAAATAAATAAAATATATTTTCTTGCGGGAACATATTTTGTTTATAAAAATACTCTATACTTTTGACATATAAATAAGTTTGGATTAAGTTAAGTAGATTTGAGATAATTACAAAATTAAACCGAGTTTTAACCGAGTTTTAAATACAAAACATAAATATTTTAGTCAGTTTTTCTGGTTACTTTGATTTTAATACAATTTAGTGAGCTTTTCGAAATTAGAAATAATGTAGAATTAATCATTTTTGTTAAAGAAAACCCCAAAAAACCAACTAAAAATTGCTCAATTAAAAAAAAAAATTTTTAAATTTAATTTGATCAAAAATTGTTTCTACGACAGACAATAATAAATAAATTAAACAGAATAATATTTTTTCTATGTGTAGAAGCTTGTAATAAATATTTAAAAACAAATAAGGAAAATAAAAAAAAAATTTTTTTTGATTTTTTTTTTAATAAATTTCAAAGAACAAAATATTTTTTTATATTTAATTAATATTTTTAAATATAATTTTTTAAAAAATTTTTTAAATTTATTTTTTTAAATGTATAAATTTTTAATTTCATTTTTTTGAAATTATTTTTTTTTAATTTATTTTTTTAAATTTATTTTTTTGTAATTTATATTTTTTAATTTATATTTTTTAATTTATATTTTTTGATTTATATTTTTTAATTTATTTTTTTTAATTTAATTTTTTAAATTTATTTTTTTTTAATTTACACTTTATTTTAATCTATTTTTTATGTATTTTTTTTTTAAATGTATTTCTTTTAAATTTTTTTGACTAAATTCATTTTTTAATTTTTCTTTTTTATATTATATTTTATATTTTTTTATATTATATTTTATATTTTTTTATATTATATTTTATAATTTTTTTTTTAAATATATTTTAAAAAAAAAAAAAAAAAAAAAAAAAAAAAAAAAAAAAAAAAAAAAAAAAAAAAAAAAAAAAAAAAAAAAAAAAAAAAAAAAAAAAAAAAAAAAAAAAAAAAATATGGCATTAGGTTTGGGTTAAAAAAATTAGAAAATAATTATTAGTAAATGCAAGTTCACATTTATTTGCTGAGTAATGAAAATCTTATTACTTAGCTGAATATATACACTGAGAATAATTAAATAAATATTTAGTTTCTATAGGAGAAACTATAAATTTATTGGAAAAAATAAAATTATAAGAATTTTACACTGTTACAAAAATTATTTGCTTGTTGAAAAAGTGCTTTCATTTATGAAAAATTGTAAGAAATATTTTTTTCAAAAATTAAAAAATTTTGTGACATTTTTTTCACACAATATAATAATAATAATAATAAGAGGTTTAAAATTTAAAGAAAAATTAATTTTTTTTTTTTGTATTTTTTTTATAAAAAATCAATTATATTTTTTGCTGAATACATATATATAAATAAATAAAATATATTTTCTTGCGGGAACATATTTTGTTTATAAAAATACTCTATACTTTTGACATATAAATAAGTTTGGATTAAGTTAAGTAGATTTGAGATAATTACAAAATTAAACCGAGTTTTAACCGAGTTTTAAATACAAAACATAAATATTTTAGTCAGTTTTTCTGGTTACTTTGATTTTAATACAATTTAGTGAGCTTTTCGAAATTAGAAATAATGTAGAATTAATCATTTTTGTTAAAGAAAACCCCAAAAAACCAACTAAAAATTGCTCAATTAAAAAAAAAAATTTTTAAATTTAATTTGATCAAAAATTGTTTCTACGACAGACAATAATAAATAAATTAAACAGAATAATATTTTTTCTATGTGTAGAAGCTTGTAATAAATATTTAAAAACAAATAAGGAAAATAAAAAAAAAATTTTTTTTGATTTTTTTTTTAATAAATTTCAAAGAACAAAATATTTTTTTATATTTAATTAATATTTTTAAATATAATTTTTTAAAAAATTTTTTAAATTTATTTTTTTAAATGTATAAATTTTTAATTTCATTTTTTTGAAATTATTTTTTTTTAATTTATTTTTTTAAATTTATTTTTTTGTAATTTATATTTTTTAATTTATATTTTTTAATTTATATTTTTTGATTTATATTTTTTAATTTATTTTTTTTAATTTAATTTTTTAAATTTATTTTTTTTTAATTTACACTTTATTTTAATCTATTTTTTATGTATTTTTTTTTTAAATGTATTTCTTTTAAATTTTTTTGACTAAATTCATTTTTTAATTTTTCTTTTTTATATTATATTTTATATTTTTTTATATTATATTTTATATTTTTTTATATTATATTTTATAATTTTTTTTTTAAATATATTTTTTTTTTAAATAAATTTTTTTTTAAAATATATTTTTTTTGAAATTTATTTTTGTTTTAAATTTTGTTTAACTGGTTTTCTTAAAGAATAAAAATTACATTATTATTATATAACAAAAAAAAAAAAAGGACATTCAAAACAATAATAATATTTTCTTCAACTTATTACATTCAAAAGAATTTTGTTTTTAATTACGCATTTGTAGAAAAACTTTGAAACACAATTTGCAAAAGTTTTTACCAACTTTTTATGCCATTAAAGTGGTTTTCTAGTTTCTGTTTCTTTTTATTTTTATTATATTTGCTACATGTATATACTATATATATATATATATATGTATATAGTCGAGTATCTGTTGTTATAGTTGTTGTTGTTGTTGCTCCATTATAAATATAGAAACCGCTATGAAAACACGAGCACAAACAGAAAAAACTGATAAGCGCTAAATAAATACATTTACTTTATGCATACAAAAAAAAATAATAAATAAAAATATAGAAAGGAAAAATAATAAAAATATATATATTTGTATATATGTATATATATGGTATATATACAGATACAGTTAGGGTTTTTTTTGAGGTGGTTAGGGGCGAACTTTGTGGTTGTTAGGGGGAAGTTTAGTTATTGCAATTAAGGTCTGACTGAGTTCGTTTAGTTGTTTAAATGTTGATATATTTAATATAGAGAAATGTGCTAGGTGAAAATTTGTAAATATCAGAATAGAATATCCTTTATATATATCCTATATTATTACTTGTGTGAAATAAAATAGCAGAACTTTTAAAGAAATACTTGAAAAATTTGACTTTTTGGCGGTTTTAGCATAAATTTTTATTTATTTTTTTTTATTATTTAGTTAAATTTTATTTATTTAATTATATTTTATTTATTTTATTATGTATTTTATTTATTTAATTATATTTTATTTATTCAATTATATTTTATTTATTTAATTATATTTTATTTATTTAAATTTATTTTATTTATTTAATTATATACATTACAAATAAATTTCATATATGCAAATCGTTCATAAACAAATAACGCACATTTGCATATGGCTGGAAAAGTGATGAACAAGGTGAATTTTATCTTGGGTATTTTTACTAATTGCTGAATAACTATCACATTTACCGACCGATTTGGACAAATGTATACTTAAAATATTCGTAAAAGAATTGTCTAACATTATAAATCTTTAAAAGTATTTAAACGAATTTTTTAAATTTTTAAAAGACCAATTGAAATTCAGCAAATTTTCAAAAACGCAAAAAAAAAAAGTTTACAATTTTCATCTTCGAGGGTTTGTAATGGCTTTAATTCTTATTTGATTCGCATAAACGGCTTACCGTTAGAAAGGGGATACAATTATCTATTGAATTCTGTAACATTATTTAAGATCAAATGATATCTGATGTTGATATGAACAAATATGCAATAATCTTTTTAAGCCAAATTTAAATACTTTAGAGACTATTGAAAAATTTGAAGATTTGACTTTAAAAATCGATTAAAAACATTTGCCTAGCAAAAAACAAAAACTTTATGTTTCAGGTAATATTTGAATTAAAATATATATATTATTATTATATATCTCTAATATGAAACATTTAAGCAATGAATTAAATATCATTGACTAGAAAATAATGTAGTTTTTATAAACATTAGTTTAGTTATATGCACATAATATTATTTATAAGCAAATATCGATTATTCGCTAAAATATTGTTTGCAAATAATCGATATCCAATTTAAATATATATAAATATATAAAAACTTCGTAAAATCTCCTTTAATGCGTTACATAATTCGTAAAAAATATATAAAAGCCTTTTTTTTTTGGCAAAGCGTATAAATATAAACGAATTAAGTTTTGTAGGCATGACGAATACAATGATATACAAAGGAAGAAAAAAAGAAGTTTAAAGAGAAACCCTTTTTTTTTTGTTTGCCATACTCTGCCCCTGCCTCCGCCCTCATATCCCCTTCGAACCCGTCCATGCCATTGTTCCACCTTTTTTTTTAATATTTTTTTTTGTTCATTTATTGAGCTTTTTTTTTTGTGTCGTTAAGCATCTCTCGCCTTTTGAATTAAAAATGAGCCCAAAAAGGGAAGAAAAAAAATTAAAATTAAAATAGTACAAATAAAATAAAAAATGTATATATTTGTATAGTCGAAAACTTAATACCCTTGCAGGAAAGATTATAGAAAAAATATTGTATTGAGTGCAAAAATTTAATAAATTAATTAATATTTGAAACTTATGTAATTTCTTAAGTATAGAAACTATCACTAAAATTAAAAAAAAAAAAATATTTATGATATATTTTTTATACAAAATATATATTTAAAATTTTATTATTTTTTTTTTTTTACATTTTATTTTCGTTAATATATTTACCAAATATTTATTTAAAAAATTATTTTTTCAAATTTTATTTTTGTTAATATATTTACAAACTATATATTATATATATTTATTTTTTATTAAAACTAAATTATATACATTTATTTGTTTATTTTGTCACAAATTTGGTTTTAAAAATTCCGATATAAATTTGCTTAAAACTAATTCTTTTAGTTTAAAATTAAAAATTCTATTTTAAATTCATTTTCTAATTACAGCACAAGTTCTAAATTTCAAGTGTTCTAATTAAATGTCTAGCGTTCACTTTATTGTATAGAATTTGTAAATTTAATTTATGCAATTCGTGACAGTATTATAATATGCCCCCCCTTGCAACACCAACTTGCAACTGTTGGGGTATTTTTTAAATAAAAAAAAAAATAATAAAAAAGCAGCTTGGCTCAGACGTCGCGAATATATTGATTTTTTTTGCTTTATTTTTTTTTTGTAAATTATTTTGTATAAATTTTAGCAGTCGTATCTGTAAGATACAAAAAAAAATATCGCTTGGCAACAATGTGAAAATGTATCTGGCGGATGCAGAGCTGCGACTATCGGCCATTGATTCATGTTGCTGCTGCTGTTGCTGTTGCTGCTACTTTGATATGCAACTTTTTGTGGCGCACAAAATTTTCATGACGCAAAAAAAAAAACTAGAAGAATAAAAAGGAAAAATTCATAAAAGAAAAGAGCTCTGGGCCCTGTTTATGTATCTGACAACAACAACAACAGCAATTGGACAGAATTTGTTGTTGTTGTTGTTGTCGGTAGTTGTCGCCGCGTTGCGCTGTGCCATTTGTATTGTATCTACAAGATACTTTTGCTATACATACATACATATGCTTATTTACATACATAATATACACAGGGTCTCAAACTCAACTCAACTGTACAGGCTCTCCAACTACAACAAAGTTTATTATTATTTTTTTATTTCTTTTAAGGAAAGCGCCCCAGCAACAACAGCAACCAGATGAGGCAAGACCCGACCCGAGACTTCGAGACCAAAACCAAGGCGTAAGCAGTTAAATCTCAAAAGACGATGACAACACAAAGCCAAGCAAAAGCACAAACACACACACAAACACACACACAAACACACACACAAACACACACACAAACAAACACGCACACATATATATACATATATACAGGTATGTACGGAGCAGTTAGGCTGACACACAGCAGGCGACAAAAATTTCAATTTATCGATTAGCTGCAATCTAATTAAAAGCAACATTTTGATGCCAATTAAAGAAAACAACAAAGAAAAAGTAAAATATTGGCATTTCCGCACAAAAAAAAAATAATTAAAAGTCATCCAATATATATCTAACCAGTCAACAAATTTAACTTTTCATTTTTTCAAATTTCAAATGACGACGAGCCAGCTAGATTTTCACAATTTAACAAAAAAAACTTTGTCAATTTTAGTCATCCAATATTTTATTTATTTATATTTTTTTTATATTTTTTTTATTTATATTTTTTTTATTTATATTTTTTTATATATATTTTTTTAATTTATATTTTTTTTATATATATTTTTTTAATTTATATTTTTTTATTTATATTTTTTTTATTTTTATTTTTTATTTATATATTTTTTTTATTTATATTTTTTTTTATTAATATTTTTTTTATTTATATTTTTTTAGTTATATTTTTTTATTTATATTTTTTTATTTATATTTTTTTATTTATATTTTTTTATTTATATTTTTTTATTTATATTTTTTTATTTATATTTTTTTATTTATATTTTTTTTTATTTATATTTTTTTATTTATATTTCTTTTTTATATTTTTTTATTTATATTTTTTTATTTATATTTTTTTCTTTTTATTTTATTCTTTATATTTTTTTATTTATATTTTTTTATATTTATATTTTTTTATATTTATATTTTTTTTATTTATATTTCTTTTAATTTATATTTTATTTATATAACTTTTATTATTAAAGAGAAATGTCCAAAATGTAATAAATTAAAAAGTTCAGGGCTTTTATTTTTAGTTACATTGACGAGTAATCGTTGTAAGTTATATTTTGGTGAACTTTGTGAATTTTATCAGATCATATTTTCTTAAAAAAATTTATTTTTCTTAGTGTAACGATGATTTTGTTAAGACAAAAGTTTGACAAAAAAAATAAATGCAAAATACAGCAACCAAACGTCAATTAACGTTTAACGTTTGCTTTAAATAATATTCTAATCACGTCAGTCGATGACGTATCACGTTGATGACGTATCATTACATCTACGCTGATTATCACAAGTGCGTCAAATTTCAGATTTAAAGAAAGTTTAATACAACAATATAAAATTAATAAACTTTTGGGTCACAAAATAAATATTTAAATTTATAGAAAATTTTAAAAGTGCGTAATGTCACGTCATTGTTTGCGCTTTTCTTGTATCGACTTACACGAATATTTAATTAAAATTTTATTTTTCTGAATTACTTAATTTTCCTATTAATTTAAGTAAATGTTATTATGAAAGCCGAAAAAAATGATTCATTTAACCCATATGCCCATATCCCATATTAGAGTATTTTAAAATATATTTCTAGCTTTCTCAAAGTTACTATAAGTGCATGATGTTTTCGATTAAAGAAAAAGATTAAAATTATTTTTCCATTCCTGATTTAAATCAACAAAATCAATTCAACTTATATTCTGCATTAATTATACATTTTTTTTCAAAATGCAACTGACAATATTGTCGGGTGGATTGATTTGCTTTTGGCAGCGCAGCTTTTGTATGCTGCAGGGACCAACAACTCGGCAGACAGCAACAAAACAAGAGCAACAAACGACCGCGACTGCGACTTACGACTGCGACGGTGACCGGGACAGCACAAGTAGTAGAAGAAGAAGAGAAAGAAGAAGAAGAAGAAGCAGTAGCACCAGCAGCTGCCGCTTATTGCTTGTTCCTTTTTGTGCGCCTTGTCTTTGCGTGCGTATGCGTGTGTGTCTGTTTGTGTGTGTGTATGTGCGTGTTTATTGGTTGGCTTACTGCAGCAGCAGCCACAGCAGGCGTCGCTGTTACTGCGAAAGGTGGCCTGATGCGATGCTGCGGCTGCTGCTGGTGCTGCTGCTGCGAATGCAGCTGTCGACAGCGCAGCTTACGCATGTGCGTTAGCTTGGAAAACACTCGAAGCTTTGCGAACGAAGTCGCCAAAATGGGGGAAGCTCGCTGCTAAAGCTGCAGCTGACACAACAATCGAAGCTGTGTTTGCCGAAGATGTGTGTGTGTGTATATATATGTATGTATGTATACTGTATATGTATGTATGCTTGGAAGCACTGCAATATTTAATAATATGCAAAAATTAAAACATGTTCAAACAAATACAAAAACACACACACACACACACAGCGTGGGCGCAACTTTTTTTATTAAACCCTTTCCAGTGCACTTAAAATGACAAGTCGCTTTCCCTCTCTCTCTCTCACACTTCCATTCCCACTCCCCATTCCCTTTTCTCACCCACCCCCCGCAACCAACGCAGCTATGGCAACTGTCACACAAAGGAGCAAAGCAACAAGAGGCAGAAAAGTGTGCAAGGAACGCGCAAGAGCGAGATAGAGAAAAAGCGAGAGTCAAATTAAAAAAAAAAAAAAAAAAATGCTCTTACATCAAATTATTTAACCTGTAGCATGACTCACACAATGGCAATCTGTTTTGAAATTGAGCATTGACTACACTGAGAGAAAAAAATAACAAGAAAAAAATAACAAGAAAAAAACAACAAGAAAAATATGTTAATTTTTTTTTAATAATTTTTTTTTCATAAAATCTTAACTATAAATCTAAAAGGTATACTCCCAGCTATACCAAAAGCCTAGTTACCAAGATATAGACAAGTGATAAAGAGAAAAAAAATAATTATGTTTTGAGATAATGAGAAAAAAGAAAATTATATATTCATATATCTTAGATTTTTCCAATTTATCGAGATAAACTTTGTTGGTTTGATTTAAAAAAAAAAAAAACTCAGAACTCTTAGTCATAATCCCTGATTTTTACATTATAATTCGAATTTTGCAAACAAAAATACTGTGAATGATAAATTCCAACTATTATATAGTACTCTGTTTCTGAGTTAGAATTTCACTTAGTTTTACTTTAAAATGTTTTTTTTTTTAATTATTATTATTATTACTTTATTAGAAATAAGTTCTAGCATTTCTTTCAGATTTTATAATTTAACATTTTCTTTTTACAATTTTGTAATTTTTAAATAATTATTTTTATTTTTATAATATCATATTTTATTTTTTTTATTATATTTTATTTTTTTTATTATATTTTATTTATTTATTAAATAATATTTATTTTATATTTTTTTTTTATTATATTATATTTATTTTATTATATTTTTATATATTATTTTCCATTTTTTTTATATTATATTATATTTTTTAATATTATATTATAATTTATTATATTATATTATGATTTTTTAAATTATATTATATTTTTTTATATTATATATTATATTTTTTTATATAATTTTATATTTTTTTATATTATATTTTATTTTTTTTATATTATATTAAATATTTTTAATATTTTTATTATATTATATTTAATTATTTTATTTTTTTTTTTGGTGTTATACTTTAATTTTTTTTATTATATTTCTATTTTTTTATTACATTTCTATTTTTTTATTATATTTCTATTTTTTTTTTTTTATTATATTTATATTTTTTTTTTATTATATTTCTATTTTTTTTATTATATTTATATTTTTTTATTATATTTTAATTTTTTTTACTATATTTTATATATATTTATAAGTTAAACTATTTCTCATTATAGTAAAACGCCGCTTCAGTGTATTGTGCTTCTTGTTGAACTGCTTTGAAGTACAAATGTTTTGCACTGCTTGATAAAATATATATGTATAATTACAGGCTAACCCTTAGTCGCACATACTCAACTATAACATTTTTATTTGTTTTCTTATATATATATTTATTTTTTTTCTTTTATATTTTCTTCATTTATTAATTTTTTTTTTTCGTAGGCGCTAACTGCCACAGATGCGGCGCAAATTGTGTCCCTACTCTGTGTGTGTGTGTGTGTGTGAGTGTTGTGTGTGAGTGTTGTGTGTGTGTGTGAGTGTTGTGTGTGAGTGTTGTGTGTGAGTGTTGTGTGTGTATTGAAAGGGGTTTCTTTCTGCTTCTTCCTCTACTTATTCTTTATGCGTTTTATTTTTTCTTTTTTTTATATATTTTTTTTTATAACAAGGGGCTACTACAAACATTCGCCAAAGCGTACAAAAAAATTAAAAAAAAAAAAGTATATATCTGTGTATATAAGAGAGCTATGTATATGCATGTATATATATAATTTGTAAATATATATATATATGTATCTATAGCTGCTCGAGCCGAAGTACTGAACTTGGGGGCAATGTAAAAGAGACGCAATTGAAAAATAAAATAAAAATGCAAAAACAAATATAAATATATATATATATACAAACATATATAATACATATATAATATATTTATGTATATATATTTATATATATAAAATACAAGTATCTATATACATATCTTTGTACATTAACACGAGGTCAGATTGACACGAAATGTTTTTTTCATTCCTCAGAAACAAATGAAGTTCGAAATCCGAGAGTTTTTTATAGGTGAAGTCAAGAGGGAGCAGACGGGAAGGGAATTCCAGGCTTGAGTATAACAAAGTCTGACAAAAACACACAAAAAAAAAAAAAAAAACCAAAAAAAAAAAGACAATTCCAATTGCCCTAAGTTCACATAACAAAAAATACTTTTGATTTATCGATATTTCTGATATTCTTTAGTGGAAAATAACGATAAAGCTTACATAACCAAAAAAATTTTAATTATTTATATAAAATATTTTATATATTTATATATTATATTATATTTATATATTTTTAAAAATAATTGATTATTAAGACACATAATTATCGATATTTTATATGTTTTATAGCAATTATCGATAAAAAAAAAATGCACATAATAAAAAATACATTTGATTATTTCGATATTTCTGTTATGCTTTCGTGGCAAGTATCGATAAAGCTCACATAACAAAAAATACTTTTACATATTTGTATATAATATTTTATCGATAATTTTTATATGCTTTTGTAGCAAGTATTGATAAAGATATTATAACATACAAATAATTGATTATTTAGACACATATTTATCGATATTTTGAGTGCTTTTGTACCAAGTATCGATAAAAATTCACATTACAAAAAAAACATTTAATTATTCAGTTACATATTTATCCATAATTTTAATATGCTTTTGTAGCAAGTATCGATAAGATGCACATACAAAAAAAAAATTTCATTATTAGTTACATATTTATCGATATTTTTAATGTACTTTTTTACCAAGTATTGATAAAATTTACTTAACTAAAATAATTCTAATAATTTACACACATATTTATCGATATTTTTGATATGCTTTGAAGCAGGTTTCGATCAATTTATTATGTGCTAAATGAGCAAAATAAGAAGTTCAATAAAATATGTAGGTATTCCATATATATTGTAATTAAAAACATTTCTAAAACTCTTAAATATCAGATACAATTGTATAATAATTATTCAAAAAGAAAATACATTTATCAACCTACTAAAAAGATACTATTCAGAACTGCAACTATATATCTTTCAACTATATAAAGATAAAGTTACATTTAATGCGTACATTTTATCGAATATAACATAATTTAACAAAGAGCCTACAAAAATGTAGAAATTGTTTTGTATCTAGATACAATAAATATAGTATAATAGAGATACTTGTGTACTATATATGGATAGATACGATATATATATATATATATATAAATGTAGATACATTTTTGCCATGTGTTATTGTGCTCATAGTCTGCGTATCTGTAGCTATGTGTGTGTGTATCTATAGCTCAAGTATTTGCATCTGTAGCTGTGTGTAGCCAAGTATGTATCTGTGCGTGTGCTTATTACCTTGGATAGATACATATATCTATATATATATATATATTTTTTTTATAAGCGTGCATTAAAGATAATTGAATAAATAAACTGACAAAAGTGTAGCGAGAGCGAAACTGGACTGAACCGTCTGTCTGTCTGTCTGTGTATTTGTCTCTTATGACCTGTAAAAACAACAGGACTCTTGTGTGTGTAGAGGGTTGCAGATACACAAAAGACAAAAACAAAGACAACGCTAAAGATGGAAATGGAAATAGAGAACGATGACAATATCAACCCTCACAAAACAACAACAGAAAACTGAAGAACCAAAAATACATTTTCAAACCAACAAAACTAAAGGACAAACAAATGAAATTAGATTGCAAATGCCAAGGCAAAATGTTTAAGGTTAACAGAGGGGGGGCGGGTAAGGGGGCTCTAAGCAAAGGGGGTAACTTTTAGTATGGCCCAAACAACATGTTAATTACGCAACGAATATGCCAACATATTATGTTGAATTTCATTTTTTTCTTTTTTTTGCATGTATCCAATGGATACGCAATATCTTAATATTCTAATAGTTGAGCGGGGGAGGCGGGGTGGCTGGCGGTGGGTAGACATATTGCGACGCTTAACGGATTGTTTTGTCTACTATTCAAAAGCTAGAAAATGTTTACTTGCTGTCAATTGAAACTGCGCAACATTCAAAAGCTCGCATTCAAATATATATCTAAAACTTAGTTGACAGCGGGGGTGCCGGCTAGACACAAGGCGGGGTGGGGCGTGCTATAAATGGAGCTGTTAACAGGCTGGTACCGTTACTACAATACTAAATTGTATATACTTTGCTTAAACAATAACTTAAACCCTTTTTGACAACGCGAAACCTTTAAAGATACGAGAACAATTTACTAAAAAATTTTTTTTTTTTTTTTTTGATAGTACAAATTTCAATAATTTCAATTTTTGTTCAAATGAAAATTAAACAAGTTTTTTTTTTTTTGATAGCTTATTTAATTACCTTTAATTTGATATCGGAATATTTGTGCTTCATATAAAAAAAAACTGAGAAAAGTGATTTAAATTACACCAAATACAAAATATTTTTGAGCCTTATTAATTAAAAAAATTCCTTAAAAATTTCCAAATATTCTTGACCATAATTAATTGAAAAAAAATCCTTGAAAATTCCCAATATTCGTGACCATAATTAACTGAAAAAATTCCACTTATTCTTGACTATAATTAATTGAAAGAATTCCTTAAAAAATTGGAATAATATAATTGGAAATTATTTTGTTAAAATTTAAGAAATTCTTAACTGTAACGAATTTTAAAAAAAAATTTAAACACGTATTTTTGTGCCACTTTTGTATAAATTTTTAACAATTTTTAACAATTTTTAACAATTTTTCTTGATTATCCATTTTGCAAATAACACTTTATTTATAACAAAAAAAAATGTATTAGTTAAAAATTAAGTTATTTTTTCTTTTTAAAGCGTAAATGTGTCAAGGTTGCTATTTATTCTCTATAAAAAAAAACCAATACGAATCTTAAGAAGAAAAAAATTACTATTTTCGGCACGCCGAAGCTATATACCCTTGCAATGGTCTTATAAGAAAATTTTGAATATTCGAGCGATTGCTCCTATGGCAGCTATATGATATACTTATCCGATTTACTTCAAACTTAATCAGAAAGTACAGAACATATTTCTATATCGATAGGGTAACTTTGGTTCTGATATATTGAAAATTAAAAATGTTTTGCCTATAAGAACTTATTTCTGAAACAATTTTTCCTATGGCAGCTATATGATATACTAGTCCGATTTTGATAAAACTTGGTCAGATTGTAAAAGTCATAATTCTACATCAAACTGTTGAGTTTTTATTTTGAAATCTTAAAAATCAAAAATGTTTTGCATACAAGCACTTTTCAACCGATTTTTGCTATGCGAGCTATAAGATATAGTTATCCAATTTTGATGAAACTTGGTCGAATTGGTCAGATCATAATACTACATCGATATGGTAAGTTTAATTTTGATAACTGAAAAAACAATTTTTTGAACCGATCGTTCCTATGGCAGCTATATGATATAGTTGTCCGATCTGGCCGATTTTAACATACAAACTACATACATTATCAAGCTTCATCTGTGCCAAGTTTTATCAAGTTGGCTCAAGGATAAAGCCAAAAAGTAAGCATAGAAACAGACGGACATGGCTATATCGACTTAGTTTGTCGCCCTGATCAAGCATATATATACTTTATGGGGTCGAAGACGTCTCCTTCTAGGCATTACACATTTCGAGACAAAATTATAATACCCTTTTTGTAAGGGCATAAAAAATGGCAACATTTTCAGTGATTTTCTGAAAATATTTGATTTTTTTTTGAGGATTAGCCTTAAATATTTTTTCCTGCTTCGAAAAAATCATATTAAATTTTCTAAATATTTTTTTGAATACTATTCGTTGTGTATTATTAATTGTATTTTATTTTGGGTTTATTCTCTTCTTATTTTTGGATTTGCAAAAAAACAAAAAAAAGAAATTTGTTTTCAAACTGTGCGTCATATTTTATATATATTTTTGAATTATTATTTTTTTTTTTGTTTTTTTGTTTTTTTTGTTTAGGGGCCTGCCACCTAATAAACATTTGTGGTCTTTATGAGTGTGTGTATCTTTGGCTCTATATATATATATATATATATATATATATATATATACATATGCGTCATCGGCTGGTTTCCTGTTAGACTTTTCCCCCTTCTCGCCTGAGCACACCTTGCCACATTTTATGCTACCTCAACGCAATCAGGCGAAACCTAAAAAAGGACCAAACAAACCAGCCTATATATAACAACGAATTCAACTTTTGGTTAGTCACGTTCTGCCCTGTGCTGTATGTATCTTGTATCTTGTAGATACACAACAACAACTACAACAATCAAATATGTATCTGACAAAATGCAATCACGATCTTTTAGGCAGAAAATTTGGATAATTTTTATGTTAAACTCTTTTTGAATTGAATTTAAATATAAGAAAATCAAAATAACATATTTATTTAAATATCTATATATTTATATATGTATCTTTTATCTATAACAATATCTATTTAGTATTTTTTTTATGGTCATACTTTGCAAATATGCATTTCAATGTCAATGTCAATAATAAATAAATAAAATAGAAACACACACAACAAATACATGTCTCGCCTTTTATAGAGCGCTACAGAGATTACATGCTTTTGCTATATAATATATAGTATATGTATCTATATGCTCTACAATATATATATACTTATAGATACAATTATGTGCTTGCCAAAATGATGCGTCATTTTGCACTTATAAATTACAATTTGTATGATTTTGCATTTACATAAATATATATTTATATATATATTAAAAAGCAGGAAACGCAGCACATTTCTGAATAAATTAAATAGTTGATTCAGTAAACTCTATATAGAACTCAAAAGTTGTTTAATTATGATAAGCATTTACCCAAAAAAAAAAGTTTTAACAAATAAATATTAAACCTATTTGTGTAAGCTTCAGTTTTATTTATTTATTTATTAGTTACTGTCAAATTTCTTATATACTTATCGAGATATTTAAAATGTATATTTTGAATAAGTTTCAAAAAACAAAAGTGCTAAAAAATCGTCTAACGAATACCCTATATAAATATTCAAAAGATAGATTGTAAACAATTAAAAACAAATTTTTGGAGCCAAATCTCTAACATTTTACTAAATATAATTAAAAATAAATGAATTAAATATTTTCTTAAAAAAAAAAAATAAAAAAAAATGTTGAAAAATTAAAAAAAAAAATTTAGAAAAATAAAAAAATTCAAAATAAATAAAAAACAATTTAAAATAAAATAAAAATAATACAAAATAAATAAAAATAATACAAAATAAATAAAACTAACACAAAATAAATAAAAATAATGCAAAATAAATAAAAATATATATTATTTTTATTTTTTAAATAGGGTAGTAGGTAAAGTGTAGATAGATAGATAGTTGAGGGTATTTTTTTTTTTTTTAGTTCCGAAAAAAAAAATGTTTTTGACGATTCCTACGCTTGATTAGCTCAATGTCATTTCAATCAATGAATGCGACATAAAAGTATAATATATAAAGTAAACACACACATATATATATAGAATAAATACAACTAAACTGAAACTGAACAAAAAGCCATGTGATTGTTGAATAGAAACTACTAGAAATAATACAAAGAAAATGAAAACTAAAAAAAAACCATATAGATAATTGAAAATTTCACTAAAATTATAATTTTCAAATAAAAATTGTATTGAATTTACAACTCAACCATAAAAACAATAACGTAATAAAATATAATAAAAATGTGTATATAAAATAAAAAAGTTGCTCAAAGTGGTTTTCATTAAGTCTTATCAACTTTAATTTCTATTTTAAGAAACCTGCTCTATATAGTCTACATAGAAATGTATATAAATGACAAAAAAAAAACTATAAAATCGGTTTTAAATATAGGCGAATTGATAAAGAAAGTGAAATAAAAAATGTGAAAAAAAATTATGTTATAATAATAAATACTATTTAGTGATAAGGCCTGATAAGAAAGCTATTTTAGAAATATTTTTGCTGGATTAATAAGAATGTTGTGGTTTCAAAAAAAGACAGAAAATAAATATTGAGAAAGAAAATATTAAGCAAAGTACAAAATTAAAGTCTTTAGACATGGCAAAGTAAAACTTTAAAATTAAAAAAAACATTTTTTTTTAATTTATTATAATAGTTAGAACTATTAGAGAGTGAAGATTAGATCTTTTAAAAAGTATACTAAAAAAGCCTAGAAACATTAGAGAACAAATTAGTTTTATTAAACTATCTATTACAGAGCATAGAATAGAATAAGAGCCATGAAAAACTTAACTAGAATAGTTTAGATACATTAGAGAGTAGATGAAATTAGTTAAAGGGAATATTTTATTTATAAGAGAGTAGAGATTAAAGAATAAATTCGCTTTATTAAACTATCTAAAATAGAATATAGAATAGAATTAGAGCTATAAAAAACTTAACTAAAATAGTTTAGATACATTAGAGAGTAGATTAATTAGATGAAAGGTAATTTTATATTTTTAAGAGAATAAAAACTTAATTGTTTAGAGAAAAGTGAGATTATATTTAAAATATTTTCCAAATTGTACGATCTTCTAGTCTTTTGAATTAATATCATATTTTATATATAATTTCTGAGCTACATTTTATTTCCAACTAATAAACTCTTTTATATATTTTATTTCTGGCATATTTTTCATATCGAACTAATAAAATATTTTATATATAATTTCTGAGATACTTTTTTAGAACATTTTATTGATTAAGCATATATTCTGGTATTTAAATCAGAGCTATGACTAATTTTAATTACATTAGACAAGAGTTTAAAAACATTCTTTGATAAGAATAACCTTTATAATAATTTTTGTTACAATTAAAAAAAAATATATATATATTTATATTTATTTTCAATATATAAAAGTAAAATATATTCCTAATTTAATAACAACTAAATTAAACTATTAAATAAGATTTTAAGCAAAAAAAATAATATTTTTTGGGCTACATTTCTTGTTAAACTGTTTCCTGAACCGGTTCAACTTATTAACCGGTTCTGCGTGTGACCTTCAAATTTCTTAAGAAAAACAAGAAAAAAGTGTTTTTATTTTTATATATCTTTTTTAAAGGGTTGAATTGGTTTCTAAGCTTAAATGCTGACAGCTGATAATTTTACCCTTTAAAATGGGGAATGTAAGCGACAAAAAGAGGCTTAAAATATTTTATTTTATTTTATTTATTCTGGCTGACAAACAATGCTCTACCGTAGATCAAAACGTTATAATATTTCTTTGTATTAGTCAAACTGTCAAAAAAAAGCCTTAGGAAAGTACATAAGTTTCAAATATTAATGTCACTGATCCAGGGGAATTTTATTTGCCAGTATAAGATAGCTTTAAAATATATTTAAAAAAAAACTAATAAATAAAAATGAAACCAGTTTAGAAAATTTAGTCTAGATGTACTTATATATAGCTGGTCGATATATAAGTACATCTTGACTAAATTTTCTAGACTGTTTACATTTTTATTAGTTTTTTTTATTTATTTTAAAGCTATCTTTATTATACTGGGTACAAGCTGTATTATTTTTGTATAATGACTGAAAAACAAATCTTTAGGTTTTCAATCAAAATTTTGTATTTTAAAGTACAAGTCTTTCAAGTTCTGTTAATTTTTATGTAAAAATATGCATTTATTAAAAAAAAAATTCCAAGATCATTCTAAATAATTATAGAAAAAAGTTCTAGTTTTCGAAAAAAAAAAAAAGAAAAAAAGAAATTCACAAAAATACCCTTTTCATTTCAATCCTCAATAACATCTTTACGAATAATCTGATTAAAAAATTGTGTATGACAGGTTGATAGGCCATTTAATTACCTTTTAAAAAAATTTAAACACCTTTAATATCATTAAACTATGTTCGAAGTAATTGTCACTTTATCAAAGCTACCTTTTTAAAAAAAAGTCAAAAATCTAACTTTTTTCGATTATCTCAAAAACGGTCCCAGCAACATATTTTTTTAATTTTATTTTCGAAATCAGCGACCCATTTTACATATATATTTTGACTCTTAAAAGTTCGGTATACAAGAATTTTTTTAGAATTGTAAATAATTTTTATTTTATAATTTTCCTTGATTTTTTCGAACTCATAACTCTTATTTACGATCCCTGATTATTTTTTTTGTTTTCGAAACAAATTCAAAGAAGTTTAAAGTTTTATTTTTTATAATATAATATTATTAAAATATATATTTATATATATATCATATAGTTGCCATAGGAACGGAGCGGTTCAAGGAAAAATTGTTTTCTAATGCAAAAAATTATGCAACAAATGCAACAATTTAACTTGCAACAAATATATCGTAACTAAAATCAAAAAATCCAGAATTGTTTGCATTTTTTATTTTTTTAATTTTAACAAAAATTCCTAAATAGTTAAATATTAAATTTGTAACTTTTTTTATTTATTTTAAATATAAGATTTTTTTTAATAAATAATTAAATAATTTTTATTTTATAATTTTTTTTTTTCCATTATTTTTTCGAACTCATAACTCTTATTTGCAATCCCTGGTATTTTTTTTTTGTTTTCGTAACAAATTCAATGAAGTTTAAAGTTTTATTTTTTATATTATATTATTATTAAAATATATATTAATATATATCATAAGTTGCCATAGAAACGGAGCGATGGGTTCAAGGAAAAATTGCAAAACTATACAAAATATAACTTTCAACAAATATATCGTATCTAAAATCTAAAAATCCATAATTGTTTGAATTTTTATTTTAGCAAAAATTCCTAAATAATTAAATATTAAAATTTTTAATTTTTAATTTTTTTTTATATATATTTTTATTTATTGCGCATGAACAAAACTTACATAAAAATCTTTGTAAAACAAATAATAAATGTCATCATCGAGATTGTTGTTGCTGCTGATGTGTTGCTGCTGTTGTTGTTGATGATTGCTGTTGTTGTTGTTATTATTGTTATTAGTATTATTGTTATTGTTGTTGTTGTAGCTGTAGCAATTGTTGTTATTGTTGTTATAGCTGATATAGTTGCTGTAGTTGTTGCAACTGTTGCTGTTGCTGCTTAAATATTGTTGCTGCTGCTGCTGTTGTTGCTGTTGCGCGACAATTGAAAATGTTTGTTGTTGTTGCTGTGGTTGTTGTAGCAATTGTTGCTGTGGATTTTGTTGTTGTTGAAGTTGTTGCTGTGGCGATTGTTGTTGCTGCTGTTGATGATGATGTTGCTGATGTTGCTGCTGCTGCTGCTGCTGCTGCTGATGATGTTGGTAATGTTGTTGATAGCTTTGCGCTTGCAATTGCCAATTTTGCATTGCACATGTATATTATGCACACATACATAGGCGTCTTTATATGTACTATTATGCACATGCGTTTGTATTTCTGAGCGCTATATATATTATTGTTTTAACAAAAAAACAAAAAAATATTATTAAAAAAAAATATTCCACTCAAAAAAAAAAAAAGAAATTTTTGTATTTATTTATATATTATTTAGATATTTTTTTTATTTATTTATATATTTTATATTTATATCTTTCTTATATATTTTTTTGATATTTTTTTAAATTCATTTTTGTTATTTTTAAAACAAAATAGAGAATTTTTATTATTTTTAGTTGGTTAGTTTTGTATTTATTTTTTATTAGAAAATTTTTGAATATTTTTTTTACATTTTTCTTATACTTTTTTTATATATTTTATTATATTTCCTTTTTATATTTTTTTTTATATTTTGTTTTATATTCTTTTATATTTTTTTTTATATTTTTTTGTATATATATATTTTTTTAAATTTTTTTCGGTTGCATTTATTTTATTTAGTTTTTGTATTGATTTAATTTATTTTTTTTCAGAATTTTTGTAATTATTTATGTTAATTTTAAATACAAAACAAAGAATGAATATATTTTTTGTTTCTACTTTTATATTATTATAATTTTGTGGTTAGTTATTTATCTATTTAGAATTTTTTTTAGATAATTTAAAAATAATTGATTCTTTATAAATTATACCGTTTGTGTTATTTTGCTTTTGCTGCAAATTTATTTCATTTTGTATTTCTTAATTTTTTTTATAAGAATTAAAAATGTACAAAAATTTATATGTTGTTAATTTAAAAACAAAAATAATTTTTATTTAAATATTTTTTTAAATAGCAAAAAAAAAATTTTACTTTCTGTTGCTGTAATTTGATCAAATTTTTTATTTATTTTTTAAGTATAAAAAAAAAGAATTGTAAGGAGTAAAACTTTTTATATTTAATATATTTTTTTTTGGTCAATTTTAATTTTTTTATATTTTTTTTATTATATTTTTTATTATTTTTTTATTATATTTTTTATATTATTTTTTTTTATATATTTTTTATTATATTTAAATTTTTTGTGCTTTTGTTTTATATTTAAATTTTATTTTTAATTTATTAAATTATTTATTAAACGAAATAAATAAAATTCTCAATGTTAATAATTTTTTATTTAATTTCATTACATTATATTTTTAATTATTTAATTTTATTAAACTTTTTTTTTGTGATTTAATTATTAAATTTTTGTTTTTTTTTTTATTTTATCTAATATTGTATTTCTTTCTATACTAAAAATAAAACCGAAATTAAATTTTAAATTAATATATAATTTGTATATATTTTTTTTAAATTATTTTCTTATAAAAAAAACTCGTTTAATATTTCTTGTAATTTTATTAAATTTTGTATTCAGATGTGTTTTTTAATTAAATTAAAACTTTATTATTGTTTTAATTTTTTTTCCATTTTAATTATAATTTTATTTGTGTTTAATTCTATTTTATTGAAAGCACAAACACACACACCCCCACGCACTTTTTTCGTATATATATTTATATCTTTTGTTTTATAATATTTGCACGCACTTTTGTTGTTGTACATTTGTTGTTGTTATTGCTTTTGTTGTTGTTTTTTGTGCTTTTTTTATTGTTGTTGTTGTTGGTACAAGTTTTGTTTTTTTTATTTGTTTTTTTTTTTGTTTTTTTTTTGGTTGTTGCTTGGTTTGTTTAGACTTGAAATGAGCTCAAGGTAAAAATTTTGTATCAACGACCGAAACACGACGACGACGGCGACGGCGACGACGACAGCGACGGCAACGGCGACGTTGACAGCAAACTGCGACGCTTTAGCGCGGCAGCTGCAGCTGATGGGCGCTGTTATAATTCAAAGATCTCAAACACACACACACACACAAGCGCCCTTTTGGCAAAAAAAAAAAAAAATAATAATAATAAAAAATACTAAATAATTTGTTATTGACAAATGAGAAAATAACAAAACAAATACACCACACAAAATGCTATGCAAATGCATACATACATACATATGCACATACACGTATAGAAATGAAATTTGCCCGCAAACAAAAAAATTCGCGCGTTGTTGTTATTGTGTTTGTTATTTTGACTGAAAGCAACAACGACAAATGTCGATGACGATGCGACTGCGACGACGACGGTGACGGCGACGCCAACAATAGCAGCAGCAGCAGCAAACATACACGCAACACACACACACACACACACACATAGGCAGCTATAGCGCCAAAGAGCGCGGCGTCATATGAGAGCGCACAAGAAGAGAGTAGAAATTGACAATAGGGCGCAAATACAATCAGGCATTGTTGCCGGTGTGTATATGTTGCTTTTGATTTTTATTTTGCGTTTGATTTGTTGCTTTTGATTTTTTTGCCTCTGCATTTGCTCTTCTTGCTTGTGCTGCTGCTATTTGTACATAGGCAAAAACGTATTAACGGTGCCTCGACATGACACACACACACACACACATGCATACAGAGACATATGTATGAAGAGCAATGATACACACAACAATAACAAAAGCAATCAGATGAATATTATAACTGTTCTTGATTGTTGTTGTAGTTTTTGTTTTTTCTTTCTTTCTATTTTTTTTGAGAAAGCGCAAATTGCAAATACATGATAGTGTGGGGGAGGAGGAGGTAATGTAATGTGGATGGGAATATGGCAATAACAACAACAAAAACAAAACAATAAACAGCAACAACAACAATAACAATGATGTATATATGCTCTGTATGTTTGTGGGTAAAAAACTATCGATAGTTTTTTAAACTGCCCAAACGATCATCGCTGTTATATCGATAGTTTCGATAAGTTCCAAAAAAAATAAATATCCATATGTATATTTAGAGAAGGCACAACTATCAATAATTGTAATAAGCTTAAATATTGTCACGATCAAATTATCGATACTTTTAATAAGCTTTAAATTTGTCATTAAAAAAACTATCGATTATTTTGATAAGCTGAACTATCTGCATGGCAAATAAACTTATCGATAACAGCGTTTGTCCATAGATTGCAACATTGATAGCTGTAAATTCTGAAAGTTTTATAGCTTTAATATTTTAACATCTTTTTTTGCTCTAACTTAAATGCATACACTTAAAAAAAAAACAGATTTTTACTATGGCAGCTATATGATATAGTGATCCAATTATGACATAAAAAAAAAATAACTGTTCATAAAGTTATATAATCGTTAAATTGATTTTTCTATTATAAAAAAAATGTGTTTCCTATACACATCTATTTATTGACTAATCAGTTCTATGGCAACTATATAATTTAATCAACCGATCCAACTGATACCATACTACCTTAAAAAAAATATTACAAAATTCTATATATTCAGCAACTCTTTATTATTGTAAATTTCTATAATTATTTTATCCCGAAATGTGTAAAAAAAACATTTTTGATTCCACAAAGTATTCACATTTTTCATTGATATCAATATGTTTTTCTTAGTCAATTTTCAATATTTTGAAATCGACAAAATTTATTCAATATATTATTATAACAATCGATAAAAATGATAATTTCTATAAAAAACTAAAAACAAAATGTATCCAGAAATGTGTAAAAAAAAAAAAAGAAACCTTTTCCCATTGCACACAGTATACATTTTTATTTGATCGATGCTTAGTCAATTTTGATATATTTTAAAACCAAAAAAAAATCGATTTATTATATCATAGAAACAAGCGATAAAAGAAAAATAATTTCTATAAAAAAAACTGTTGTTAAATTCGAATAAAATTCTTTCTAGATGATTTCATAGAAATTATTGATAGACGAGCTTCTAGTTATAAATACAGATTAGAGTATTGAATGCACTCAAGACTAAATGAATGAATATACTCCTAAATTGAGCAAGAAAATATATTTTTATATTATTTAAGAATTTACATTATATAGAAAAAATAATAATATTGCTTGATTGTTTATATTTTATCTGGTTGCTAAAAAAAACTTGTGATAATATGAAATAAATATACGATATAAGAATGCTTTATATATATATAAATATATATATTTATTTATATTGGTTTGTAAATTGGATAAATATGTATAAATAAGTTGTTAAAGTGTAGTCATGAAAACGGCAGACTGAAAGATTGAAAGACTAAAAGACAGACCTCCGATATATATATATATATATATATATATATATATATATATATATATATATATATATAATTGTGCAGACAACGTTGTCATCAACATTGCCCGTATCTGTAGCTACAACAACAGCACTTGGCCTGCTCGCCTTTTAGTACATAATGTATCTGTATCTAAACATATATACATATAGATACAAAGATACAAACAAGGCAGGCCAGATACAAAACCCAAAGTAAATGCTTCTTTTTTTTATTCAGCTTCTTCTTTATTTTGAACCGGTTGAAGTCATATTTGCCACCGTGTTATAAGAAGAGGAAGAAACAAGCGAAAAAAAAAATGCCCATCGATGTCGACAACTAAAAATATGCGTCGCATTGACTCTATTTGCTACTTCTTCTTGAATCCCAAGTATACACAAGATACAAGATACAAATACATATATAGATATAGATACATGCATATATATTTCAATTACATTTACAGTACAAAGCTTTAAAGAAGTTTCTTCAACATATAAACAGTCTGATCAGGGAACCATGAGTGTATTATGATAGTTTATATCTTTATAGAAATTTATATTTAATTTCAAAGACTTTGGGCAAAAAGATCCTGAGACATTTGTTGAAAAGCATAGAGTTTAAAACTTTTAGCTTACAATTAAACTTTAGTAAAGTTTCTTTAATATATAAGTAGTCTTAATATCAAAACTAAAACATTGTAGGCTAGTTCAAGTCTTTATAGAAATGTTTATTTAATTTCAGAAGTGTTGATTCAAAAGATTTCAATATATTTAATAAAAAATAAATAAGAATAAATTAGAAAAAATCCAAACAAGCTAAATCGAATTTTTTTTCTTTTTGACTAATTGGTTTAAAAAAAATCGATTAATTTATGTATCGAAGCGAAAAAACTAGTTTCCAAAAGATTCCCAGATATTTTATTTAAAAAAAAAAAACGAATACAAATATTTCTAAAATTAAACCAAATTAGCTAAATCGAATTTTTTGTTTGTTTAATCGTTAAGTAATCGATTAATCCATGTATCGCAGCGACAAACTAGTTTCTTTTAAATTAATCAAAACATAATATAAAAATCAATCACTTTAAATTTCAGTAAAATTTTAAATAAATTCGTTTTTAAAAATATATTAAAGTTTCCTTGAATGAAAAATTTTCTTGACTAGAAAAAGTTTAATAAAATTTTATTTATTATTTAAAGTATATTTTTATATTGAATATTTGAAGAAATTTAAGCAACTTTAAATTCAGGTTATATATGAAATAAATTCGTTTTTAAATATATTATAAAAATATTATTAATTCGGGTTAAATATGAAATAAATTCGTTATTAAATATATTTTATAGTTTCCTTGAGGAAAACAAAAATTGAAATAAAGTTTTCCTGACTAGAAATAGTTTAATTGAATTTTATTTAATGATTAAAGTAATTTAATAGACTTTTAAATTTTCAGGAAAATTATCGAAAATCGATTTGGATCCATTTTTTTTTTTTAGCAAAATAATCGTTTAATCAATATTTATTAACGCTTCAATCCTGTGCGCTTTAAAAATGTGTATTATAACTTTCTTGAAGAAATAAAAATTGGAAATAAAATTTATTTGACTAGAAATAGTCTTATTAAATTTTATTTAATATTTAAAGAATATTTATTTGTTAAATATTCAAAGAAATTAAATAGAAAAGAATAAGAGAAAGAAGAATAACTTCATATTTAAAGAATATTTTTTTGTTGAATATTGAAAGAAATTAAATAGGGAAAATTATCGAAAATCGATTTGGATACTATTTTTTTTGAGTTAAATAATCGTTTAATCGATATTTATGAACGCTGAAAAATGTATGAAGAAGTCATAAAATATTGCAAATATATGCGACAGACTGAGGCAGACGTTTTCTACCTTTAGAAATATATATATTCTTGATCAGCATTATAAACTGATCCTCTTGATTAAACTTGACTCGAAAGCTTCTTTTTAACTGTTCAAACTGGCTAGATCGGTTGACTTTATCATATATATATATAGCTGTCATTCTAGTTTGTATTTTTTTAAATTTGAAATTTCTTACTTTAATTTTGATTTATTTTTCTGGGTTATACAAATATATATATATGCAATTGTTTATATATAAATGACTTTTATAAAGCCTCGTCTTATTTCAATTTTTTTCTCTACTCCTAGCTCTCTGCAAACCCCTTTCCCTACGCCCTTTAACTACCTTGCAGCTTTACTTAACCAGGGAACAAAAAAAAGAAGAAAAAAAAAAGAAAAAATTATGTATACACACGCCAATCAGTTTTATATCTGAGATACATATAAATATATATATATATATATATGTCTGTATGTATCTCAGAGGGGTAGGCAGAGGGGTTTTTGGGGTGGCAGGGGGGTAAGACCAGGCGACAAACGCTTTTGGTTTGGACTCTGGTCGATTAAACCGAATGCCTGCCTATTGCCTGGACTCAACACAAAGGGGCAGGGGCAGGGGCTAGGCTTGGGCTACAGTTGCTACACTCCGTCCCTCCACCCCTCCCCTCTCTCTTTTTCCAGTCTTGACGACAAGCTGCCCATTTGCAGCAGCTTCAGCCCGCCTTCTGCCCCCCCTCATGCTCTTTGATAATTTCTCGCTCATTTTGTGACTCGTCGCTTTGTGAGTGCTAATGTTGTTGTTTGTTTGTTTGTTTATTTGTTGTTGTTGTATCCCCCTACCCCTTAACCCCTCTCCAGCCATGTACCTACTTCTATATTGTGTGTGTGTGTGTGTGTATCTGTGTAAGGTCTTCGTGTATTAATTCTAATAAGAAAGAAAAGTATCTGCAAGCGCAAAAAAAAACTGAATGCTGATGATGCTGACATCTAAAACGTAGGTAGATACATCTATATACACATAAATATATATATATGTATTTTATATATATATATATCACATATACCTAGCTAGGTAGGCAGCAAATTAAGTGATAGATACAGTGGCAAACCTGTTCAATTGACCAAAAATAAAAACCTAATAAATCAGCAAAAAAAATAAAAACAAAAATTAAATTTAAAAGCAATACAAAAAAATCTATTAAGAAATTACAAAATATCGATATAATTTTAATTGCAAAAAAAACTATCGATCTCAATTGAAACATTAAAAAAAATATATATAAAAAATAATACTTCAAAATTAATTGCAAGTTTAAATAAAATAAATAAAGTAGCACTAAAATTTAAATCGTTCTCTCATTGACAATTTTAGTGATATTTATTGTAATTTAAATTAATAATCGTTAAGATTCCTGCTAAATAATTCCTTTCTGGTGATTAAAAGTAATCAAAAATAAAACTAAAAAACAAAAACAAATCTATTAAGCAATTGCTAAAAAAAAAAAACTATCGATAAAAATTAAAACAATACAAAAAAAACTACTTTAAAATTTATCGCAAGTTTAAAGAAAATAAATGAATAAAATAACAATAAAAAAATATAATAGTTAACTCATTAACAATTATATTAATATGATTTTTTGGAATTTGAAAAATGAAAAGTTCAATTTGTTGGCATTTTTCAAATTCCAAAAAAATTACTAGATTTTCACAAGTTAACAAATGATACGTCACTAAAAACCTTGTCAATTTTAATTATATTTATATTTATTATAATTTTCAAAATAAACGTTAGGTCTCCTAAGAAATAATTTCTTTCTAGCGATTCTAGAATTTTTATAAGAATCCATATAAATGGAGCAAATTTTACACACTAAAAATAAACTCTAAAAATCTCATAAATCACAGAATTATTTAGAATTTTTATATTCCTACACGAATTATGATAATAATAGAGTATATTTTATGATTATAGTTCCATTGAGATATACAAGGAAAAAGAAACAAAATTCGAGTTTTGTTTAAAATGTATTATATTTAAATAAGCATATTTTGCTAAACAAATTGTCAATTTAAATTTAAATTAAATTCTCAATTTATAACTTAGCAACAACTTATATAATTTAGCCCACAATAGTATTGATTTTATGTAAAAGCTCATGTGTAAGCTTTAATGTGCTTTAAAAGCTCTGCCACTCTTCATATTAAAATGTGCAGCAAAGCTATTAATTTCTTTATTCAAAAAATATTCTAAGAATTAAAATAAACTACCTAAAATTTAATTAAGTTAAACTACAATTTCTTTCAATTTCTAATCAACTTAGGCAGACTCAACTGTACAAGAGACAAGCTACAATGTTGACAGTGCCGTTGCACTTGATAGGCAGCTAATTGTCAGAGCTTAGTAGCTATAAGTATCTATAAGATACACACACACACAACATCATTTTTTGCCTCATCTCGCAATTCTTCGTTGAACTTTACACAACAAAAAAAAAAAAAAAATACAACTCTGGCGAAACCGTTATCTACACTGCGTTTATTTAATGCAAAAAAAAACAAATACGTGATTCGAAATACAACAACATCAACGAACAGATATAGATACAGATAGAAGACATATACATATAGATACAGATACAGAATACAACAGTGACTTCACATATGTAAAAATCAAAGTAAAATAATATTAAATTCAATATAAAGTAGAATAAAATAAATAAAGACTAGAGAAAACAAAGAAAGACATACGTTTGTTTAAAAAGTAAAGTTTATTATGAACTCTTTAAGCGCTTTTTAAAGTAGATTTTGGTTTTTTTTATATATATATTTTATATATAGGCATTTCCACAGAAAGGTCCAGCACGACCAAAAAATTATAAATCATCCAATTCTTATTTTTTAACTTTAATTATTATAGAGAAATGTCCAAAATGTATTAAATTAAAAAGTTCAAAGTTTTTTAGTTGCATTACAACTTTAAGTCGAAATCGACTTCGATTCTTGTCACGTAACGCCACACCTGTTTCTTGCTTATATCTTTTAATCGGAAATTACGAATATTTTCATCTCTTTTACCAAATATAGTCCAGCTGAACTGCTACTGAGATATAACAAAAATTTTTTAAAAATTTACTTTTTTCCAACTTTTTTGCTTATTTAGGCGTACGACTGTCACGTAACGCCACACTGAAAATGCCTATATATAAATATTTAAAGCTTTGAAAAATATGAGAAAACTCTTTATTCAATCCAAATAATTTCAATAATTAATTTAATGATATTTATTTTATAGATTTGGAAGCTCAAAAAATTTTTTTGTCATTTGATGAGGTTTTATATAGTTGATATCTCAATAAATTTGGATTAAAGAGGCACAAAATAAAATGATTAAAAATTTACGATTTAGAGAAATTGAAAGATCTATATATATCTATATATATCTGGAAATAAATAAACTCATTTGAAACTTATTATTTGTACAAGTGAAATATTAAGATTTAACAACATTTGAGGTTATATTTTCAAGGATATATTTTCAGCACTTTACGAGTTTAGAATTTTTATATTTCTACACGGATAATGATAATAATAGAGTATATTTAGTGATTATTTTTATAGGTCATCCTATTGTTCTATTGAGAAAAGAATCAAAATTCGAGATTTGGAAAAAATTTTATTAGGAAAACATAGACTTTATTTTTAAATAAACATATTTTGCTAAAAAAAAAAATGTCAATTTAAATATAATTTAATTTTAAAAATATTACATTACAATTTCAGGACAAAATTTGTATTGCAATTAAGACAAAATTTCCCGAACCCATTTAGAATATTCTAAAGTATTATTATATAATGGTCGAGTTAATATAATCAGGTTTTTTTTTATATATATCTTGAATATATCGAAATTGGAAGGATTAGATCACTATATATCATATAGCGCCCATAGGAAAAATCAATTAAAAAATTCATTTTTGAGCGAAATTTTTTTTTTTTTGTCCCTAGACCTATATCTGCCCTATATAAAGATATATACATATATATCTATATATTATATAGTAGCCATTGGAACACTCACTCCAAAATTGAGTATCTATTTAAAAAAAAATTTAAATATTTCTAATATAATAAATGTAACTTTAATACACCTAAAATAAATATTACATATTGTTAAATAATTATTTATTTAAACAAATTAATATTTTTACTTATAACTCAATTAGATAGTGTATCTAATATGTCGTATTGCACACCACACAACAATGAACTCGGCCACATCAACATTTCTCTATAATTTTTCTATTTGAATTTAATTTAATTTTTTTTTTTTTTTTGCAATTGGGTTTCAAAAGCATCAAACAAAAATTTGGCCCACATTTTTTTGCGCATCCATTTTGCTCTGTTTTTGCTGCTGCTGCTGTTATTATTATTGTTGTTGTTGTTGTTCTTTCCAGTTAGAGAATTGTGTGCACACACATACACACATCTGTGCTCATACATGTTCCTCTTGATGCTCCTCTCATCTTTCTACTACTTCACTTCACTTCACTTCACCATCTCTCTTCCGTCACACCGCTAACTTTTTGTTACCCCCCGCCCACCACCGCTGCGTCGCGTACACCTTGTATATATGCCTTTGTCGCAAACGTCACTGTGTGGCAATAAGTTTTTTTTTCCTTCTTTTTCTTTTTTTTTTGCTCATTGCTTTTTGTTTTGTTCAGTTTAGTTTACTCTTTGCTCGCTCGCGCGCGCTCTCTCGCTCTCTCTTGCATGCGAACGTTCGTTCCTTCTCACTCGTTTCGTCTGACTCTCTTGACAGCGCGCACTTACTGTGCTTTCCACACCTCGGACTCAGCTCTTTGGCCACACTTTGCTCACGCTGTTGCTATCTCTGTCTCACTTGTCGGCGGCACACACTCACACTATGCTGGGCTTAGGACTTTATAAATTCAAATTGTTTAAACAAAATGCAATGCACAATAAAAAGCGCAGAGAGATAAGCAATATGCACCCACACACACATACACATACGAGCGCGCGCTTTACTCTCTTTAACACGCGCACTCTTTGCTTTTATTGTGCTAGGTCTCTCCCTCTCGCAACTTTACAAAAAAAAATAAATAAATAAAGTGAAGAAGAAAAAAGCACAAATTAACGCGAATAACGCACAAAAGCAATTACAACAACAGCACAATAACAACACACACACACACACACACACACACAAGAAAAAAAATTGTTTTTTCGTTACCGTTTTGATTTTGATGGCGTTTGAATTGCGACTGAAACTGAATGATGCTGTTGCTGCCGCTAGCTCAGCTGACTGTGGCTGCTGCTGCTGCTGCTTCTGCCTGCTGCCTGCCTGCCTGCCTGCCTGACGCGTCGCTTTGCATTTCAACAACGCAGCAGCAGTGGCAGCAGCGACGACGCAGCAGCGGGGCAGCAGCAAAGAAAACGGCAAACGCCAACTGGACTGACTAAATGTGGGCAGAGGGCAGCAAGGCGAGTGGGTGGGTGGGGGGATACAGTACAGTAGTACACACAGGGCAGGGCGTCTCTTTCGCCTAGCCGCATTTTCAATTTAAACGCGCACACACACGCGCGCGCAAGTGCACGCAGCAGCAGCAGCAACAGCGACGTTAGCGTCAACAGCGCTGCTGCCAACTTAGCTAAAACTTCCAAATGCGTAGACGTCGACGCGCAGATTTTCCTTCTTTTTTTTTTTTGCCTTTTTTTCTATTCTACGTTGTAGGTCCAAGCCCAAAGAGCCAACCCCCCCACACACTCAACCCGCACCCGCAACCGTAAACAACCAATATACCCCCCCATCCATAAAGTCCTAGCGAGGCGCGAGCCAACAGCTTGCAACTCAATCGCACAACACGTCGTCGTCGTCGTTGTCGTCGCCGTCGACGTCGCGCACACGGCGTCATCATCGTGGTTACAACTTGTACCCACCAAACACCAGGCAGTCGTCGTCCCCAACAAGCCTTTCATCAACCCACCACACAAGAGTTACCCACCCCCCTTTTTGGTAGCGTAGCTAACACCAAACACACCTTTTGGTTGCAAATGAAGGTGGCAACACAATTGCATTGCAGGCGGCTGCAACAAACATATGCATGTACACTAAAGTGTGGAGACTGCCCCAAAACCCATTGAAGCACATTTGTTGCCACATCATGCAAATTGTATGCTGCTGCTGCTGCTGCCTGCTGCTATTCACCAAGAGTTGCAACTCATACTCACCACCACCCAAAAATCTAAAGATGGTACAAATGATGCTCATCAAAAAGTATCAGAGTGACAGAGAGACAGAGAGAGAGAGAGAGAGATCTTATAAAAGCTTTCGTTCATATTGCAAGTGATATTTTAAGAGAGCGTCAAGGAAGAGAGCGAGAGCGTGAAGAAGAACAATGCATTTTTATAGGCATCAATAAACTAAAATACAACATCATAATGCCCGGCTTGGCTTTTGATTTTTAATGGGTATACACGAGCATAAAGCACATTCTTGTTGTTGGCTGTGTTGCTTTGTTTTAGCCAACAACATCTGCCGCCGCCTTCCAATGTCTGCTTGTCGATGATGAAGTGGTCGGACGCTGCTGACGCTGACGCTGACAGCGACAACGACTCTCGTGTGTGTGTGTGTTGCGTCGCGCATAATAACCACACGCATATACAGGCGAGGCAGCAACAAGAACAAAACGAGATGATAGCGAAGATGTTGCTGCTGCTCGCTGCTCTGCTGCGCTGCTTTGCTGCCCAACAAGCGCACTTTAAGTGTAGCAAAATGTACTGCAAAACTGTACAGCAGCCAATACACACACACACACATTCGCACTCACTCACACACACACACACACTGTGCCAAAAAGCTTTACCAAAGCTGGCCCCAAATCTATGGGCCAATGCATTTCAACCTAATAGACGTTGACGACGACGTCAACGTTGACGTCGACCATAGCATAGCCATCCATAGCTGTTGCTGTTGTTGACGCCGCACAACAACAACAACAACAGCAGCAGCCAACAAACTATACTACTACCCACCACCCCCACAAACTAGCAACAAACCCACCTCCATTCCTATAGCATGTATATCCACCTCTCATGGCAATGTGCTAGGCTCTCCTCTAATTATAATGTGTTGAATTTGCCTTTGCTTGTTTTGGGTTCAGCACAACAGCAGCAGCGACGGCGGCGGCAGCAGCATTCCAACGCGAGTCCAAAAGGGAAACACTGAAGACAGTGTGACCAGTTTTGCACAAAGCCAATAACACTAGATAACATGCAAATTGAAACGTAGCAACTTATGTAAATACAGAGCTGAGAAAAATGAAAATAAATGTTTTGCAATTTTTTTTTCCACATTTTAAAGTGAAAAAAACGTAAAAAAAAATGTTATCTATATATATATATTTTTAATAACAATAACAATTTCATTAAAAAATAGCAATACCAAGCAACTATGTACAATTATATAAGTCTCTCCTCTCTAGAAAAGCTTTAACAAAAATATCCAATTTTAAAAATTAAAAAAAAAATTTCCCCACGTAATTTACTTGGCCTACCCCATTTTATTTTTTTTTTTTATCACAAAAACCAACTTTTGATTTTTATCTCAACCCTAATTTTTTAGTGCCCAATATCAGATTTAAGGTATCAACTTTATTTTTTTTTTGATTTTAAGAATTTTCCCAATTCTTCGGGGCTTCTAATTATAATCAAGCGATAAATATTTTTTGAGATTAGAAGTCATCCAATACTTTTCTTTAACTTTAGTTATTATAGAGAAATGTCAAAAATTTAATAAATAAAAGAGTTCAAGGCTTTTTTTAGTTGCATTTATCTTGATTGATATATTTAAATTTTCGTTTTATAGAATATTTTGTTTTAATTTTAAAGTTATAATTTTTTTATAATTTTTATTATTATTATTTTTATTATTATTTAAATGTCTCGCACTCCCTTTTCCGAATTTCTCTTCCTTTTTGCTATTATATTTAATTTTAAAAATTCGGAATCTACAGGTATTATTATTCAAACTCTCTAATTTGAACTAGATTTGATTTTTTACCTTTCCCAATTTTACAATATAATATTTATAATTCAATTTAAAATTCCATAATTTATTCTATCAGCTACTCATATAACTCTGGAATGAATTATGTAATATTATATTGAATTATGAATATAATAAATTGTAATAAATATAAATATTATTAAGAATTTATGATGTGAAAATATGCGTCTCAATTGATTCACAAACTAAATCATTTTTATATATATAGATAGATATTTATATTCTAAGAATTACCTAAAGTAAGTTATGTACTTTATAGCAACATAATATCGCCATTTTCACATGACTTATGCTGCCGCGATATTATGTCATTTAAAAGCGACATAAACTCGCTAAAAAATATAATGTCGCTTAATTTAGATATGTCTTAAAATATGTTAAGAAAAATATTATTATTTAAATTTCAAGTATTTTCTATGAACTTGATTTCAATTTAAAAGTTTGCAAAACAAAAGTTTTAATTGAGCTTGAACTTTTCAAAAAAAAATTAAAACAATATTGTAGAATATATAGGGAAATTAATGTTGCAAGTGTTCGTGGCAAGTTAAGACTTATATATACTAAGTAGGTATGTAAAAAGGGTTTAATACAAGAGAGAGAGCTATAAAAAGAGAGAGCGAGTATGCAAGTTGTTGCCAAGAGTAACCAGTTTTTGCAATACTAACAACAACAACAACAATTTGCAACTGCAACTACAACTGCTGCAACTGCAACTTGCAACTACAAGTCGAACAATCGTCAAATACACAAAATCCACTTTGCAAATCAACAACAACAACAACAAAAACAGGAACTAACAGGCCCCAGATTTTTGGCCTCATGGCCTCCAGGTTTTTTTCTTTTTTTGTTTTTTTTGTTACTAAACTCTCGAGTCTACAGTCACAAGTCTGTGTATATGTATGTATCTGCAACTGTTTGTAGCATGTGTGCAACATGCAACTGCTACTGTGATGCCTTCCAATACAACACAAGGCACATTCCAGTGCATACACCAAATGCAGCGAAGACAGTGCAAGGTGCCATTTCCAGAAACAGAAAGCAAAAAAAAAAAAAAAAAAATAGGGGAAAAAAATTTAAGAAAGAAAATGCATTAACTGACTACAATATACTCTATTTTTAAGTCTTAAAAAAAACATAGATGGTTAAATTTATATCAATATATTGATATATGGACATTTCTCCAATGACGTGATGTGACAATCGTACGAGAAAAGTATAAAAAATAGAAAAAAGTCAAATTTTTGAAAATTTCTTTTTATATCTCACTAGCAATTCAGTTGGACAATATTTAGTAAAAGAGTTGAAAACATTCGACCTTTCCGATTAAAAGATAAAACAGCGATGCCGTGACGTTACGAAAATAAAAGTCGATTTCGACTTGAAGCTGTAAAAGCGCTAAACTCTGCAAGCCTTTTGGTATAAAATGATTTTTTATTATGATTTGAAATAATGCAAGTTAATTTTGCAGGTTATTTTATTTAAAAACCTTTTACTGTTATTTTTTACAAGCCTAAGTATGCAGCGTGACGTTACGTAAATTTACATGGAATATTTTCATGTAATGATCACCTTTAAAAATTCATTTAACGCAAATTAAACATTTTTTTCGGCTTCAATATTAACATCAACTAATATTAAGAGGAAAATTAAATAAAGTAATTCAGAAAAAAGTAAGTTTTACCCAATATTAACATCAACTAAAATTAAAAGGAAAATAAAATGAAGTAATTAAAAAACAAAATAAAGAATTTACCTATAATTCGTGTAAATTGATGGCTAGGTATATACGCACGAGGACCGCTTACAATGTCGTGACGTTACGCGTTTTTAAAATGTTCTATAAAATTAAAAATTCCTTTTGTGAGCCATAAGTTTATTAAGTTAAATTGTTTAATTAAACTTTGTTTAAATCTGAAATTTCACGCACTGGCGATCATCAGTGTAGATGTAATGATGCGAAATGCTTTTTTCGATAACGTGACGTTACGTTAGAATATAAGTAAAAGGAAATCTAAATTTTATTGTTAATTGATATTTGCCTGCTCTATTTACATTTTTTTTTTTTGTAAGCTCTTGTTTTAAGAATAGTTTTTGTAAAAAAAGTGCATCATTACAAAAAATTAAAAAATTAATTTAAAAAAAAAAAATATGCTCTTCGAAATGCAACAAAACATGATTTTCAACTTTAAAGCAGGATTACTTGTCAATGCAACTAAAAAAAAAGCTGTGAACTCTTTAAAATCTTAAATTTTGAACAGTTTCTGTTAATAAAAAAAGTTTAGAAAATATATTGAAAAACTTTTAAATTTTTTTGGTCACGTTGAATATTTTTGCGAAAATGTTTTTATATAGAAAATACATGAAAAAGCGATATTATGTTTGGGTATTTTTGTACTGATTACAGAGTATACCATAGTCGGGCATAGTCAACTAAAGATGTATATTTTTTTTAATTGAAATTTAGACATATTTTTCAAACAAATATACTCTGCTTAGTATTTACCATACAGAGTATCAAAAAAACAAGAGCAAAAAGCAAAATGCAAAAAAAATTAAATTGCATATGTATGAACACACACACACGCACACATACATAAGCAAAGCCCATGGGAAGTAGCAAACCCACACCAAGGGTATTATAGGGGGAGGGGGTTTGGGGTATTGAGTCTACTCCCAAAAGCCTTGCAAACCAAAATAATATGCATTGGAATATCTGGGTAGTGCCCCCCGCCTTTACAAGCTGACGACTGGACGGACTGTGACGTTTTGGGCTTTAGACTGGAAATGTTCGTATTTCGGCAAAAGGTGCAAAATCAAAGAGCACACACACACACACACATACTAACACACACAAAGAGCTTTGCGTACGCATGCAAACAACTTGAAAAGCTTTTGCACAAAACGCAAACAAAATTAGCCAATCTTCAAATGAGAATGAAATGAAAACCAAGCGCAAAAAACAACATATAAAATGCCATAAAAATAACGTAAGGAGCTTTAATACAACAAAAGAAAAAGAAAAAAAAACGTTAAGTTCAATTCCGCACATCAAACACCAACCAACAACTTGCAACAAGTTTGAAGCTGGCATCTGGCCTGGCCTGGCCCGTCTGCTGCTAAAAATAAAACCCACACAGACACACAAACACACGCAGCTGCTGCTGCGACGTCAACGACGACTGCGAACAAAAAAAAATGTGATACGACAGTGATTACGCGATTTTTCCATAATAAATGTTGTGGTAAAGGCGACCTTCCGGTTATGGCTGACGACGCGACGCGACGCGTCGGCATCGTCGTGGACGAGGCACGAGAAACACAGCGATACGACGACAATAACGAGCGAACAGCACTTGTTCGGCTCAACGACGATGACGACGACCTTCCTATGGTCGCTCGTTCGTTTGCTTGCTTGCTTGCTCTTTCTTTTTACTCCCCTATCTCTCTTTCTCTTGCTATTTCGCTGCTCCGGCAACGTAGCGGAAAATGTCGGTAAACAGTGCAACCGGTTTTCAATTACGTACAAATAGCAGTGTGCTGGGGGTAAGGGGATTATGCACAGTGGCACAATGTCAAGTGTATATATAAAGAAATTTTAAATTTTGCTTGCACAATGTCAAGTCTATATATGAAAAAATTTAAATATATGTTCAATCAAGTCTAATCAAGTCAATTCTAATCTCTTAGAAATTAAAATTTCTGGTATTATACATATTTTCATATTTTTACATAGTATAATACAATATTAACATATATTTAAAATGGGGTCTTTTTTTTAGTTTAATTTTGCTCAAACAAAACTAAATTGGAAATTTACTGTGCTTTAAAAAGAAAACAAAAATTCACGCTACGAAATTCGAATTTTCAATTCTACTTTTAGAAGCCCTAATTCTAATTTCTGGAAATTCAAATTATTGAGCGTCGACTGTTATGTATCATTTAATGCACCAACTCCAAATAATTTTTTTAATGGTATCTATTGTTGTACCCTCATATTTAAATCGGCAATGCGTAAAATTTATACCATCATGAAAATATAGGTAATAGGTGTATTTTTAGTTTAAAAATAAAACCTTTCATCTAAACTAAATTTAATCAAATAAGTAACCGGCACAATATGAGGCCAATAAAAAATAAATTTCCCATTCAATAACCACACACAATTTTTGTCCCTAAATCATACAAATTGTTACCACTGTGCAGCGCATCGCGTACTGCTATGTGAGAGCATTTAAAAGCTTTGCTCATACAAACTCAAAAGTGCGCTCCCGCATCACATCGCATTGCGCTGCAGCGTCGCCGTCGCCGTCGCCGTCGCTCGTTTCGTTTTACTAGGCTAATCATGTGTTCTGGTTTCGGATTTGTGCTGTGCCGTGCTGTGTGCTGTGTGTGTGTGTCTCCCGTCGCGTCGTTTCGAGTTGTAGTTGTATTTGTTGTTGTTGTTGGTGTGTTGATGTTTGAGCATTCATTCAGCAGCAACGACGCCGCTGTCGCCTGCTGGCTTTGAGAGCTTTGCAATTTTGTCGGTCGCTCTTGTCGTTGTTGCTGTTTATTTCTTCGGCTATTTTTTTTTTGCCCTGTATATGTGCTGTTGTTTGTGTGCTGGTGTGTGTAGGAAATATTTCACACGCTGCTTTGGCTGGGCAAGCAAAGCACTTGACTGTTGAGTGGCATTTTGTTGTTGTATGCCAGCTCTTGTTGGTGAAATGGATGTTCCACTGCTGCTGTTGTTGGGGTTCGTTGCCGTTGGTCGTGTTATCATTTCAGTTGCTGGCTGGCTGGCTCGGCTGCATGGCGTGTCGCTTACACGCGCGCAGCAGCAGCAGCAGCGCCCGGACTTCCAACAATGACTGCGACTGAGACTACTACTCTACTCTACTATTGGGGGTCTCTCTTGTTTGTCTGGCCCGAGTCTGGGGCGTCGGCGATTGTAATCGGTTTCAGTTCATTTTCATTTAAATGGAATTAAATATGGTAAATGATGAAATCAAGCTGAACAGCAAGGCGCCTCCCCGACAGAGCCAGCCCCTTGCCTTTAAGCAGTCGACAGTCGTGTGGTGAATTGATGTGGTGAAGGTGAGGTAAGTGAACGAGCGAGTCAACGAGACGACAACGATATATACAACAACAATGGCAGCGAGAGACCATGACAGGCGCGCGCGTTAAAGAAAGCAAGAATCGTAATCTATATAATAAATAAATAATTTGAAATGTACACACAAAGCACACAAAAACACCAAAACCATAAAAAATTGAAATGGCAGTCGTGTCAGCAGGCGGTCCCTGTAAACGGCAGTAATAAAATCTCATCGAAATCGAGATTCGATATTCGAGGGAAAGAACAGGCGCACAGCAAACAACAGCACAGCGACCGATTGCTGCTGCTGCTGCAGAACAAAACAGAAAACAACAAAGAGAGCGTGAGAGTAAGGCGCGCAACAACAACAACAACATAAATCGATAAACTTGCTGCTGGCTGATAAGCCAAGAGAAGCCAGACAAAGACAAAAGCAACAACCACCGTCCCCAAAGCCAAAAACTCGATTCCCCAAACCCACGCAGCCACACACCACAACGGCAGTAGCAGCAGCAGCAGCAGCGGCGAAAATCTGGCGGCCGGCGTACCTGACGCGCGCGTGTAACCGCCAATTTAACAGGCAAACAGGCAGCGCAGCAAGCAGCGCTGCGACGTTTACACTGTCTATGCCAGCCAACCGGCCGGCCGTAATACAGCGGTGTGTGTAACGAATGAGCAAGAGAGCGGATTGTATAAGAGAGCGTTGCTCACAATTGACAGGGTTGTCAAGGCGTCATAAGCGCAATAAAATGCACTGAGTGATGTTGTTTTTTTTTAGCTTATTTTTTGTGTCAATATGACTCGAGCGATTACTTAATAATATGTTATAGCATATTATATATACAGTTGCTCTCAGCCTATTTCATGCATCCAAAATTTTCAGCTTTGAGAGGCTTTATCTTGCAAACCATTTAAGATATAGAAATAAATTAAATGCAGAATTCTTTTTAATTGATTTGATTAGATTTAAATGGTAGACGTTAGATATAATTTTGTTCTTATTCTTTTTAGGGCGTAATTTATTATTTTTGCATTAATCTCTATTTTAACCCTGGTGTAAGCTATTAGAGTTTTACCAAAATTGGTCTATATAGTACCTTGAGTTGGCTATAATGCACTTATAAAATTGGGTGAAGTCAACAACAAAAAAAAGTGTGGCCAATATGAATCCCTGTTCTGTCCAATAAAGTTGTTCAAACCATAATAGTTGAAATACAATAAATCGAATCAATATCAGTCCTAATGCTCTTAACACGATTTTTACTGCCTGGGAAGCGCTACATTTTGTACCAAAAGTTATGGCAAAAAAAAAAAAAAAATCGTATCTAAAAAGATTATATCGATCAATAAATATATATTAAGAATAATAAATATAGGGCAAAAAAATTTAAAGCAAAAAACATTTTTAAGCCTTAGTCAACATGATAAGGCCGTGAATTATTAAACTTGATTATATCGATCAATAAATATATATTAAGAATAATAAATATAGGACAAATAAATTTAAAACAAAAAAAAATTTTAAGCCTTAGTCAACATGATAAGGCCTTGAATTATTAAACTTTCAGCACTTCGACAGCCCTGAAATTAAATGGCGCAATACCAAGCGCTCTTTCGCTCACACACACACATTGACATAACTGAAATGCAGCATACTCAAAATGAGATAACGATTAGGAGTGAGAGCAAGAGAGAAGGGAGAATGTTATAATATTTCGGTCAGCTTTTAGCAAGTGGTTCGCCGTTTTATATACATAGTATATCGATATCATTTACAACTGCTCTTAACATTCAATTTTAAATAACACAGCGCTTGAAAGTAGCTCTTTAAACAAAATACAATATTGTACAATTATTTATTTACCTACACACAGTTTATGAGCACAAAATTTTGTTGTATGGCGCGTATGCCAAGTGCTGGGTGTTGAGAAAATGCGAGCAGGCGAACCAAAAAGTCGAATCGACGAAAAGAAACAGAAATTGCGAATCGTATACTACTACAATATACAATAGAATAGAATTCGCTACGAAATCCGAGACACGAGTGCTACCCCTCCCCCCCCACCAACAGCTAACCCATTCCACTACTACCCCGCCCTCTAGCCCACAAAGTGTCACAAAGCAACGAGAACACGGCAAAGTTGAATACAAATGGCGAATAATAGATATGTATGTATGTATGTATGTGTGTATGTACATACAATATCGTCCCTGTGGTTTTCGAGCGGACGTCCAGCTCGTACCAGCTAGGCTGTGGCCCGTCCGAAAAAGCTAGGTCACGGGCCCAACCGAGCGGTTGCAGAGAAGTGCATTGCAAACTTCGATCACTGTTATCGGTAAAATATTGAGAGCACGTAATTTTAGCAATCGCTCAGCAATCGGTAAAATCTGCAAGACTTATCGCCATTGACTTGCAATCGTCTTGTTACACGCGCACGAAGTGTTAAAATTAAAAGTGAAATTGTTTTATAGAGCCATGTAAGTATTATTAAATGTATTTATTGCAATTATTTTATATAGCTGAATCCTACTAACCAACTATTTCACATTTTCTTGTTTCCTATGTTTACAATTTGGTTATGCGTACATACAGATGAACATATATGTACAAAATGCGCTGACAAGACAACGTTCTGCCGAGACTTTGCCGCCAATTTGTTCAGCATTTGCTGCCGCCAAGTAAATTAATGTAAGTGTTAATAAATAAATATATAGTTAGTTTACATTATTAACTAACTAATATATATTGTTCTATATGTACAAATTGCAGCGCTGCCGCCACTTGCCCTGCCGAGACGACGTTCTGCCGCCACAGCGCTTTGCCGCGACGACATTCTGCCGCCACAGCCACTTTAATAGTGCCATAATCGGTAAGTACAAATGAAAACTAACCAAAAAAAATGTCTTTCACTAAAACTTTTTTTCTTTTTATTTAATTTTCAGAGTCGATGGCTTTCTGCGAGGAAGAGGCGCCTGAAAGCCTTTTGCGAAAGGCAATGCAGCTTAATCAAAAGCGGGTGATACGCCGAACAAAAGATTTGAAATAATAATGAATAGCAATAAGTAGTAAAATAAAAAAAAATAAATATAATAATTTTCATTTTCTTTTATTTATTTTTAATTATGCCCGCCCTAGTGGCAAAAAGTTAGTCCGCGACCTAGCTGGCGCGGTTGCGAAAACGCCTAGTCCGCGACCTAGCTGGCGCGGTTGCGGGAACGCCTAGTCCGCGACCTAGCTGGTGCGGTTGCGGAACGCCAGGTCCGCGATCTACTTCGTACGGTTGCATAGCGGACATCAACGTCCGCGCAATGACATCTGCATGTAAAACGGCATAGGAAGAATACATAGAAAAAAGCTAGGTTGCGGACGGGTACCCGTCCTAAATGCCTAGGCATATCGTTAGGTACGGGCCCGCCCGTAAAACCACAGG